>CM051021.1:17896429-17953929 GCA_027704905.1 Muraenolepis orangiensis | reverse complement strand
GCTCAGCCTCAGCTCGCTGCCAGAGGAGAAGCCTTTGATCTGGAGGAGGTGATGAACACACAGTTCTCCCCCTTCGCGTCTTCTCCCCTCCGCACACCACGACGACGTGTGCGTGTGCGTGCGTGTGTGTGTGTGTGTGTGTGTGTGTGTGTGTGTGTGTGTGTGTGTGTGTGTGTGTGTGTGTGTGTGTGTGTGTGTGTGTGTGTGTGTGTGTGTGTGTGTGTGTGTGTGTGTGTGCGCTGCTGTCCATGGGAGACGGCGTGTCTGCAATTAGCGCATCAGCCTCCTGGTATTTCTGTCCCCTCTAGTTCACTGGAGGAGAAAGATGGGGTTTTTTTTTTAATGGCCGCCTTGGCCAGATCCAGTGCATCACATGAAGCATGGCTAACGGAGCTTTGCGACGGCGCGGCTCTAGTCGTCCGAGTCTGACGAAAGCGATGGCTGTCAGCGGGGGCTCATGGAGAACACCACCTCGCCGTCTGCCAAGACACACACTGGTGTTTTATTCCACACACGTCCAAGAAAGCACCGGGCGGCTTTTGCGAGGGGAACATGCGTCATTAACTCGTTTTTAATCAACGTGGTTCCCTTGCGTTTAATTATCGCTACTTATGTGTAATTACTTTACCGCTCCTGTCGGGGTGGGGGGGACTGCGAGGGACCCGCCCGCCGCCGTGAGTCACGGAGCCCGGCCGGTTTAGACCGGAGCGACGGCGGTCCTGGCGCCGCTCGTGAGAATGGCGGCTGCTCGCTGGCGACCGCGGTGAGATTACGCTCGCGATTCTCCACGCTGAGTCGTCGAGGAGAACTCGGACAGACGCCGTTTCTACGTGTTCATTAGTCAGAATTCCCACAAAAAAAAGACATTTCAGGGGAAATTCCAAGATGTGTTTCAGAAAAACGTCTCTTTCTGGAGAGCCGTATAATCCGGGCCATTCCTCCTGGTTTGGACTCGGTGCTGAGCCGTACGCACAGGCCCATTTTCTAGGCGAGGGATTACGTCGGAAATGGCGGCAATCATAATATTTTTCCTGGAAAATTATGATAGTGGCATTGCAAATTGTAAATTGGGATAACGATGATATATGCCACATAAACCAAGAACAATGCGAAATCCGCCTCACAGATTTGTTTGCTCTCCGATAATCATTTCATGGTTTGGATCTGAAATGGACGTTTTCTTTTACACAAAATTAAAAATACCACCACAACGTAATTCCAGAATAAATTGGTATTTGATTTACGGTTGCCAAACGTCCTTTTGTTTTCAGTTGCCTTGTAGCGTTATTCTGACAGGATTTAAACGCTACGTTATCAATTGATCAGCGAACAATTTAAGTCAAATGCTCTGGCTGTATTTACACAGACTGTATGGCTCTATCAGTGTTCCCCTAAAGAGAGAGAGAGAGGAAGCGCGGGCCTAGAATAATGTTGATAATACGGATGCACTTTGAAATGGCTGAGTCGTTAATGGCTAGATGAGGACCGTCCTGGCGCCCGCGGCGCTGCTATCAAATTTTCGGAAAATGAAAACCGACCTCTAATTTCCACAAAGTTGAACTTCTGTTGACACAACGGATGCCTGGCCCCGCGACCAATCCCAGTCCTCCGTCCATCCCCCAGCAGCAACGGATGGAATAAATCAGAGTAAGAGCTTATAAGACCGCGCTACGCCTCAACAGACACGCAGAAGCACTTTTGGGTATCTTTTGTACAGACTCCGTCCGAACACACAGGGTTGACCCCTCTAAAGCTGTGACCACCGATGACTGCTGACGCACACGGAGCAAAATAGGGTCGTCCACTTTCTTGTGGCGAAGGAATGTCATTATTTCCCACTGTCCATTCTTTCCAGCTCTTAATTGTGAGTTAAACTTAAGATAGGGCTTTGACCTGGCTGGGTTTTACCGGCCATGTGCTAAAATAATGATTGACTGCTTAAGGTACGATTGAAATTAGTCTGAAGTTGTTATTTTTAAGTAATTTTTGGTTATTATTATTTTTTTTTTCAGTTCAGATTTTCAGTCTTCTCTCTTTGTCTCTCAAACATAAGGGTAGTTGGCAAAGTAAGTGAGTGGTTAGGGTGTTGTGGTGGTTAAACTCCAGCCCGAAAGGGTTGTGGGTTCAAACCCCAGTGCCCACCTGGCTCCTACACCTCCCTGAGCAAACAAAAGACCTGCATCTAAAAATAAACATCACTGTAAGTGGATTTGGATGATGCCGCTAAATGACTAATGACTAATTTAAGGGGGAAATCATAACACAGAGAACGGCTTAAAGTTTCAACTTTTTTCTTTCTTTCTCCACATCAGGTGTTTACGCTGCACTTAACTTCTTGGGTTTACCGCGACCCCTTAGCACGGCGCCCCCGCAGACGGCACAGACGATCACAATCTTAAAGTCCTACAGCATCGCCGGGTCACTTGAGACCGACCGTCTGCATCTCGGCCCACCGGCCAGATGCAGAGAAGGGGGCTGCTCTGTTGTCTGCGTGAGGCTCAGAGATAGAGGGAGGCATTGAGCAGATGTACGATACCTTTGTTGAGGTCGGGTCTCCGGAGTAACCATGGCGATTACCCTGTGTTACCTCTGAGTGATGTCAGACATGGCGGCGGCGGCGGCTCCGAGTTACGTACAAGAGAAGGTCTCTCCATTAGAGGCACGTGTTTCTAATATGCTGCAGCCCGAGCAACACAAGTCTTCCTTTGTGTCTGTAAGGGTTGTTATTGTGAGTGTTTACAAAAGGGCCGCCGTGACTCTGTGCTTTTTTACAAGGAGATGTCACTTTCTTTCCTTAAAAAGAAAGGCTCTCGATCACCACTCTTTTGTTCTACAACACTGAGTCCTGGAATACGCTGAGTTAAAATTGCTCTGGTCGTTCAAAGCTGAGCCGACCTGCGTTGCCTTCGTTTGAATGCATAATTCAGAGAATCAGGGCCTTCGCGGCCACTAAAGACAAGACAGCGCATGACGACAGCAGAGGCCGCTGATTGTTAAATTGCGGTTCAATTTAAATGTCTTCCACTCCGCCACCACCACAGTGGACCAGCGTTTCTCCGGATTAGCATTTCATGTTTGGATTTATTCATTGTCATGCAGAGTAACAAGCCACTCGGAGAGAGGCGGGAGAAAGCCGGCGAGCGTAAGTGTGCCAGAGCTCCGCTGGTGAAGTCACGCGTGATTGGGTTGGAGGAAGCCAGCTTTTTTCCCGCGTTGACCTGGAAAACCCACGGAGCATCACCAGTCCACGCCGGGTTCGATGGATTCACCCAGCCATGTTGTTTCGATGAGAAGGGGGGGGGTTCAGCCAAATGTGTTTAGAGGATGGACACATAGGTTCTCCCTTGGGCGACTGTTTTGAACCCATGGAACGCCTCCAAGAGACTTCCCAGGAATGTAGAAGATATGGTTTTGGAATAACATCCTGAATAACATCCTAAATACCCCTTTATTCATTCCTTTTGCTGGCAGGTTTGTTTGGTGGTGTATTGATGCACCAAAGTTTCACTGAACACCGAGGAAGCACAAAATGATGACGTTGTTGTGAAAAACATGTAGCATCCAATCCAACAAACATGGAGCTACCATTAGAAGAAGCAGCGAGATAATCACCTTGTTTTAGAGAATTGTATTTAACTTTTATGCGAGTGGACACACAAAGCGCCATTGTCTGTAATCGCCTTCGGGGGGGGGCGACCGATTTAGTTGTACATTTCACGGATCTGTCAGCGCTTGAACACGTTGAGAGTAGACGTGGGCCGATGTAACAACGTGACTCACCGGTGACGCAACAACGCCGCACGGCGAGGCCGCTCCACGTCCGTGTAATACGCTGATTGCTTGCATTGATCGGCCGAGGCAGCAGAGCGAGAATAACTCGCACACAACGGCCTCTGGGGATGTATTTTAAGTCATTGAATTCGCTGAACAACATGAATAACAGCATTTCTGTGTTGTGTGTTGTTGTTTGTTGTTGTTGTTGTGTGCTGAGTATGGATTCTGTATAATGCTGCCGCTTGGACTATTTCAAGTTGATTAAATTGTCGTCAGGGCAGGCAGCCCCTGATCAATGGAGGTTTTACTCTTTTCAAAGTTTTGTCCTCAGCGTTGACGTCGTTTTGGAAGCGTGTCTTGCTCAGCATCGAGCGCAAGCGTCCCTCATTTGTGTCGATGGGGGGGGGGGTCATGTGTGCCTGGATTTAGGTTTCATTTGTAGAGATAGTATGTGTGATTCTATTTCATTTGTTTTTGAAGACTCAAATTGATCAGGCAAGGTTGGAAACATGTTTACGACATCATTAGCGTGGTTGCATTCACTGTGCATGGTGCATGGAGAGGCCCTCTGTTCCCAAGCTCATCATCAGGGGATTGAAGCTTTTATTCACTTTGGTTTTCGTCAATAAAAGGAATGTAAGATACTTAGAACCTTGAGCCCCCTTATGGTCATGTGACTCACTGGGTTGGCAGTGAAGAGACATTTGCATTGCGACTATACCAGTTGTTGTTAACACAAACCAGATGCAAACGGTTTGATTAGAATCAACAACACAGTGGACGAACAGTGGTGCTGTTTAAGTCACTGTTACCCGCCTGTCCGCAGCAATAACTTACCATCTGGAATATTAGAGATATTGACACGGTGTTGTTCAAGTCAAATTATTAAAAGTGCATTCAAATGAAATTACACAAAGACCGGGTTGGACATTAATTGCTTTTGAACAACATTGCTTTCTGCGTTGTGTAAAAAAACACACAGCCGGATACGGCTCCATTATTAACGGACTCTGAAGCGATAATCAGTCGTAGCCGTTCTTACGCTTCGATACCACAAGACGCCGCAGAAATCTGTTGGACGCTTGGTTGTTCGGGAACATTCCTCGCTCCGAGAAAAGGTTTCGAGTAGCTGCCGACGTCGCCACGGAGAGAGAGCTGTCGTCAGCAATAAAACTTCTTCTTCTTCTTCTTCTTCTTGAAAAAATCTAATCAAATACTGTGGTTGCGTGGAGCCCTGAGTGACGGGCAGGACTTCACCTCCTGAAGGTTAAAGTTAAACAGTTGAGATCCGCGCGGCTTTACGGGGGCCGTGTGCTCAGCTAAGCCTAGGTTTTACACTTGAGTTACACGCCTGCGGGGGCCCTTACCTAGTTTTCCAAATACTATGTCAAAATAATAATAACAAAAACACACCAAAAAAACTGGTTTCAATTCCGTATTGATTTTTCATTTTCTTTTGGCTATTTTACCGCGCTGTCGGTCGCTTAGCGGGTTGAACGCAAGGAGACCTCAGGCCTCTGATTAGCTCATGAAAGAACAGCATGAAAGCAGAGCGCCCGGGCAGAATAGCAGACGCGCTGAAACGGGGGAGGACGGGGGAGAGTAGGGGAGGTGCGGGCGGGGTGGTTAGATGATCAATTAGCTCGCCTCTTAGCTCGCTACTCGCTATGACTTAAGCATGGAGTCCTCT
The DNA here is from genome assembly GCA_027704905.1 of Muraenolepis orangiensis. Taxonomy (NCBI): domain Eukaryota; kingdom Metazoa; phylum Chordata; class Actinopteri; order Gadiformes; family Muraenolepididae; genus Muraenolepis; species Muraenolepis orangiensis. The sequence continues at coordinate 17,948,465 of CM051021.1, read as the reverse complement.
CCCCTCTGGACCCTGGATATAATTCAGTGGTATTTAAACAGATCTTATTCTATGATGACAGTAAAGTGTTTTGAGCTCAGCTGTAATGAGAGTTTACCCAGCAATCTCAATGATAGTTGTTCACACTGTGGACCCGGCCTGAAAGCTGATCTGGCTAATGTTTGTCGGAGTGGGGGTACCCACTTGTTTGGCTTGGAGTGTGTCACACTTTCAATCTTCATTATGAGGGAGAAAGGGGGGGGAGGGAGTGAGGGAGGAGGAGGGAGGGGAGAGAGGGAGGGCAGATGGCACGGTCTTGCTTGGGCTTCTCTCTCTTCAGTTGTCAGACAAAACAAGCTCTCGTATCGGTTTTCCCACAAAGTACAGAGTGTTTCTCCGCAGATTGTCTGCAGCATTAAAACGGCAGTTGACTCGCTCCGGCTGACGTCTCCGTCTCGCCGTGTCACTTGGTGGGTTGGTTTTATAAAGGTGTACGTCGGGACCGGCGTCTTACGTTCTTCCTTTTTTTTTTTGTGTCAAACTACAAAGTTTGTTCTCCCAGGGTTTGTGGTCTGTTGCCACTTCGGGGTCGTCAAGAAACCAAGAAGTTCAGCGCTTTGATGTCTGACTCATGGAAGAACGGATAATGGCGTGTAATTGTTTGACTCTTTCGAATAAACCTTGGCAGTTGCCAAGGGGCGCTGGGGAGGTAATTGCCATTAAAACAAATGTGATATGAGGGCATCCAAGCCGAAATCAATGACATAAAACCTAAGAAAAGAAAAGGGTGAAAACAATAGGCTCACCTCCGCCGATAGTGTTATTTTAAACTGCTCGGGTTTCGGTGTAAATGAGGGCCCTTGTTAGACATCTGAAGGCTATAGGTGCGCAGTGCGTATATCTTCTTGTTTCTGTTCTGTTCTGTTCGCTAGCCAACATGTTGTTCATTTCTGTTCACAGGTCCCCCGGGAAAACGAGGAAGACGAGGCCGCAACGGAGAACCCGGTACGTTCTACGGCGTGTTTGTTTTCTCAGAACCACAAAATTGACCGAGCTGTAATCAGGTTGAAGCAATAATATAGTTATGGACCGGGAGTAATTGATACATGGGAACCACCGCGAGGATACGGCTTTCACCGGCCAAAAGCAGCGGTGGGTGTGTAATTTGTGGCCTCGCCGGGCGAGAGGTCAGGTGAATCACGTTGCTGTAATGGCCCTGGAAGTCTTACAACAGCAAACAAGTGGTTGGGTTCTACCTCACGCCAGGTGCCTGGTTATTTGGGACTGTCTTCATTATAGGTCCATTTTCTGACCAGACGGTCCATTCTCAGACTAACGTCAGCGTCCTGTGGCCACATGCCGCAGTTCTGGATTTGTGTTGAAACCTTTCATCAATTTATTTGATTGATCGACCGGAATTGTATTGATTTAAATTTTGTTAATGGATGAATCGTTGGCTGCCCAGCTTCAGAAATTCAAAAATTGGGATTCTTCTTCTGTTTCGGATGATAAAGTGGAGTGTTTCTTGGCTGACAAACCAAGGCAAACCAAATCATTTTAAGACATAACTTTGGCCTCTGGTAGCTTCTGATGGACATGGATCATTATTTCGACCATACGGGGCCTAGACTGAATTATTCAGCCATTCATTTAAAACCAAACTAAAAACATTGGCGGTGGAAAGAGGTGCTAGTTGTAGCCAAACTTAGAGGTCCAGGTGTTAACGCCATTTTCAAACTCACAAACTCAATACAAACTCCCCATTCCCCTCCTCGTCCCTACCACTGACTCAACATATACTTATACATATACTACTACCCCCAAAAGGACGTGTTCTCTCAGCACCACCTTAACTACCACCACCACCTCCACCACAACCACCATAAACACCACCTCCACCATCACCATCTTAACCATCATCACCTCCACCAGCCCCATAACCACGTCCACCACCACCTCCACTTCCACCACCTCCACTTCCACCACCTCCACCTCCACCACCACCTCCACCACCATAATCACCACCTCCACCACAACCACCACCACCTTAACCGCCTCCACCATCACCACCCCTTTCACCCCCACCACCTCCACCACCACCTCCACCTCCACCACCACCTCCACCCCCACCACCACCGCCACCACCAACCGCCCACACCCCCACAGACATGTCACCGTGTCACCGTAAATTGAGTCCTCAGCTCCGGTGGGAGTGTGTTATCTCCTCTCCACACACCTCGGCTGTGGAAGTGACAACGTGCTGCCCCCACCGGCGCCGCTCGTCCGGAGGGGGCATCGCTCAGCGGGGCTGACGGGAAGGGTACCCTCCCCCCCCCAGTTCCCCCCAAATGTCACCGTTCTCTTGACACACACAAACACACACACACACACACACACACACACACACACACACAGAAGAAGAGACAGAGAGAATCAGTCCAGGGAAGTGAGTTGGGGGGATCCAATAGCTAATTAATATTCAGATAGAATACAGTTTATCTGTCTGTCTGCGCCAGTCTCGCTATCTCTCGCAGTTTATTTCACTCTGTCTCTCAGCCTCTCTCTCTACCTGTGTGTGTGTGTGTATCTCTGTCTCTCAGCCTCTCTCTCTACCTGTGTGTGTGTGTGTCTCTCTGTCTCTCAGCCTTTCTCTCTACCTGTGTGTGTGTATGTCTCTCTGTCTCTCTCTCTACCTGTGTGTGTGTATGTCTCTCTGTCTCTCTGTCTCTCTCTGTTTGTCTTTACATCTCTCTCTGTCTCCATCTCTTTCTCTCTCTCCCCCTCCCCTCTCTCTCTCTCTCTCTCTGTCTATCTCTCTCTCTCTCTCTCTCTCTCTCTCTCTCTCTCTCTCTCTCTCTCTCTCTCTCTCTCTCTCTCTCTCTCTCTCTCTCTCTCTCTCTCTCTCTCTCTGCACGTTTGTGGGGTGGTAGAGAGAGGGATGAATATGAACCCCACCGTGTCTCCTCCTCCTGATTGATGGGAAAACAACAAGCGATCCGACCCGCTCCTCAGAGTCACGAGTGAAGTCGCTGGGAACACGTGTGTGTGTGTGTGTGTGCGTGTGTGTGTGTGTGTGTGTGTGTGTGTGTGTGCGTGTGTGTGTGTGTGTGTGTCTCTCGTGTTATTTATAATGTACCCATTAAACTTTTGAACCGGACACAGATTCTGTCGGCAGCACAGAAGGATTTCTGCGGCCGGTTATGAGGCTTTGAGTTTTATGGAAAGCGAACATTAAGGCCCGTGGGGAGAGAAAGGGGGAGAGAAAGGGGGAGAGAAAGGGGGAGAGAGAGCCTGTTTTATGAGCTGTGTTTTGATGAGCAGTAGCCACGGTAGCGCCGTGTCACCACCGCCGCCATTGTTCCACATAAATGTCCGCCGGGGTGTGTTTTTTGATTCACTTGGTGAGTTGCTTTTGGTCCAACGTGGCGTTCCGTGTGCGTCCCGGCGAGGACGTCCTCCCCGGGACGTCGCGCGTCCTCCCCGGGAGGACAGATATTTAGCGGATAGTGAAATTAACTTTTAGGGTTTTTTTTATGGCGTTCTGCCGGTGGCGTAGAAACGTTTTGGACACAAAACGGCGGCCGTTTCGATTGAGGTTTGCCGTAAACCTCCCCCACAGCGGGTGGTCGATTATAGAAACGTGTCACGGGTTTTCCTTTAAATCTCACCACCCCCCCGACCGAAAAGAAATAAATAAATATATATCCCTCATGTGAGTCGCCGGCAGACCTGTACCTGCTGAACCGCGGGTCACAAGCCTGCAGGGAGTTGTAGTGGTGCACTCCCCATCCTCGCTGAGCGCTTGGTGTGGTCCGCTACAGGAGAGTGGGTGTGATGCGAGGACCCTGAGGATCCGGCCAGTGGCGCTCTCTGTAGCCCTGGGTTCTGCGGGCCCGGTTGACCGCAGAGTAATGAGGAACCAAACCGAGAAACCACAAGCTTGCACCTCAAAACAGAATAGCGAGGCGCTAACGAGCTGCCATTGTCTGCCAGTGACCAAGCTTTTTTTTTGTTGGATTTCTGAGATTTGAGAGGTTTTGTTTGTGTTTGCCTGCTTACCACCGAACAGCGGTTATAATACGCTGAGGTGTTGATGGAGAAACTGTCCTCACGGGAGTCTGGCTTCGCTGGAGTGATTTTGGTCCACTCCCTGGTTTGGACGACCATGATTCTGACACATGCTCTCAAACAAGAGCGAGGACCCAGAGGGAAAGCACACAGAAGGAGAAGTGAGCGATCACACATCGAAACAATCCTTGAAAGTGCGCCCTTGAATCGTCCCAGCTGTGGGAACACTTTAGCACTTTCCCTGTTCCCGCCGCCCGGCGAGACCCGGGTTTAACTGCTCACTAGACCAGCTGGTTACTGTTAATAAGAACTAAACAGAGGGGTAAAAAACTGTTCTTTGAAGAACAGTAGTAATTAGGGAACGGGCCGACGCATAATCCCACCACCGTATGTTTTCATATATGTTTTTTTGTTACAAGGGTGCAACCTTTTGTCGTCGTGAAATTGGAGCCACTTGCGAACTCTTAATGTGTTCTCACAGCGCCGGCCCTGCAGCCACCTTCACAGAGCGGGAGAGTGTGGTTACGATGCCATTGTCAAAGTAGTTCTGGGTATAAATCCAGGTGTGATTGTGCAGCTCCGCGGTGTAGGAATGGCTGCTGGAAGTGAAAACTTAGCCTCTAGTTGTTCTTGTCTTTCTGCACGCTGTCAGTTTATGCACTTTTCAGTACACACTTTTATGTGAAACTAACATTTCCTTCATTCTGTTTCTTTTTTTTCAGGAGCTCCAGTAAGTATGACCTCTTCACCTCTTCTCTGGCTGTCATGGCAACGGTGAAGGTAAACACTGTACACCACAACGCTCGGTCAACTGACGAAGGCACTGCAGTAATATATATATATATATATATATATATGATGGGTATTATTAAAGACATGTTTTTATTATTATTAGTGTTATTATTTTCATGCTTTAAACTTGGCCCAGTATAAACCTGTGTGAAGTAGTTAAGAGAAGAGGAGCCAAACTGGGTCATACCATCCCCCTCTTTAGAACCGCACGGCGTATTAAAACATAATAGTTTTTCCCCCTTACCATCCTACTCTTGAGCGCCTTAGGATCTGAGGGGAATGTGTTTTTTAATATCCTCTCTGTACCAACCACCCCAGGAGGGCTCTTCCAGCGCTGTCATCCACAGAACTCACCGTCTCACATCACGCATTGCTGAGCCATCGCATAATAACAGATGGGGAAACTTTGGTTCATTCTCCGAGAGATGAAGAGTCTTATATATATATATATATATATATATATATATATATATAAATACTCTCTCTCTCTCAACAGTTGGCCATAAGCTTGTCAAGTAGCCCCAGTGTGTGTTTTGTGGAGGCGTGCGTGCGCTCTGTTAACATTATTTATAGCAGCTAGTGGCGAGATGGAAGCGCCGTGAGTTGTAAAAGATGCAACTGAATCCTCTTGAGCCCCCCCCACCTCCACCACCCCCTTCAGACGCTCCGTCCTGGGGGCTGTAGGAGTAGGGTAAGTGGGAGCAGGTGGTCTCCCCCACCCCAGGTCTTTACGGCCTCTGAGAACGTGGACTGGAATCTCTGAAGAGATTTGAAGGGCCGACTCACGTTGAGAAGCTGAGGATTTGTCTGTGGAGCCATTGAGATTGCTTGTTTTTTCTATTTAGTCCAGACACGCTAATAGACATATAGATATGTGAATTGGATATAATGACTATTGTTACGGCTATATTGGATATATTGGCTATATTTCGAAACAAAACGAAAATCTAAATTGTAATGTTTGCCGACTCCTGTGCGTCTCGAGGTGTTTCGCCGAGATTACGCGGTTGGTTAATTGCGACTTCCGACAGGAGACACAGGATGAGGGTTAATCCGGTTTTATTGTTTGTAATGCAAGTAGAGCAGATGGTAATGCTACCGCTCCTCCTGAGTGTGTGTGGTGGTGGCTGGTTTAACCTGTGGGCCTTGATTACCAAAGACCCACAGGTGTGCAGCCTCACCAGCCCCAGACTCTAATCAGTCTGACTGGGGCCAGGTGAGGCTGCCTCAACCAGACTCTAATCAGTCTGACTGAGGGGCCAGGTGAGGCTGCTTAAACCAGACTCTAATCAGTCTGACTGGGGGCCAGGTGAGGCTGCTTCAACCAGACTCTAATCAGTCTGACTGGGGGCCAGGTGAGGCTGCCTTCAACCAGACTCTAATCAGTCTGACTGGGGGCCAGGTGAGGCCACTCTAACCAGACCCCAACCACACACACTCCCACAGAACTACACTAGAGAGTCGTCCACTGTTCCTTTACATCAAAGAACCAAAAAAAGTAAGGATGGGTTCATTTCATGAATGCCAATGAATGTCTCTCCTTTCTGCTGGTGTAGCGCAGCATAATCATGAAGCTTGAGCTCAGTTCAACAGAGTCCACTCGGGGTAGAATGTAACAAGCGTCATCTTTGCACAGCCTCCTAAGAGGCTCCCCTCCGAGAGAGAGAGAGAGAGAGAAAGAGGCCTTATTGGCCTCTGGAACGTTTCGGCCATCTTCAAAGATGCAGCGACGGGCCGATGACTCATCCACGGTTATTGGGTCGTTAGTAGAGAGAACCCGAAGAACACGGGCCGGTTCCTCCACAAAGGATGAAAGGAGAGAAGTCATGTGATGTGGTTCTGGCGGGCGCTCGGCGCTCGTCCGGGAGAGACGAGTCCTCATGAATATTCAGCGGCTCCCTGGGAAAGCTGTGTGCATCGTAACCAATTGACCCAAACAACAACAGAGAAAATCAACAGATGAAAAAACCCGGGTGGAACCGGAGTAAAGTCATTACAGATACTGTGTGTGTGTGTGTGTGTGTGTGTGTGTGTGTGTTCCTCTTTAATTGGTTCTGGAGCCACAGATGTGTGTATCTGTGGGGGTCCAGATGGACACTCTGAATGAGTCCCATTCATCAAAGATTATTAGAATTTGCGGGGAGGAGGGAGCTTTATTAAAAAGCAGTTGTAGGCATACGTAGAACAGACGTGGATATTAGACATTACGAGGCATATGGGACGATTTGCTTTCCTTTATTAGTCATGCTTTCTTGAGATTCTGGAGGAAATATACATCATTTATTTGAGTATTTGATGATCTCGGCGCTCGTCTTAACGTCACTTCATCCCCTCTGTGCTGCCTGCAGAGAACCACTAATATTAGCTCACCAATTTGCTCCACTGATTGGTTGGCTGATTTCCAATGGTAGCTGATTTAAATGTGCCATCTATTATACATGCACACACACACTCGCACACATACACACACACACACACACACACACGCACACACATATACACGCATACACACACACACACGCACACACACACACCAATAGAAGACAACCCCTACATGTACCCCATACTGTTCGTTAGTGTAGTGTAGGGGGGGTTAACCTTTATTTTACCAGTTTAATCCCTTGAGATAAAAAATGTGTGTGTGTGTGTGTCTGTGAAATTTGAACACAACAAATTGACAATGTACAGTATTAGTATTTGTTGAGTGTGTTCTGTTAGTCATCCATTTGCCATCGTTTATCCAAAGTGAGGATAGTGGCAGAAATATTCGCTCAAAGGAAAACATTGAAGGTTTGTTGATGGAGACTGATGGGGCTTTGGGGCCTACATCAAAAGTTGAGGAACCCAAAACGTGGGTTCCATCAGTAAGGGGGACGAATCAAACCACCGGCACTACCAACACAGAGGCGTTTCCGTGTAAAACAGTGTGTTGATGGAGGAGATAAGGGTTCCTCCATCACCTCCATCAACATACTGTTTGACATGCTCACGAGGATACACATCCAACCACACACACACACACACACACACACACACACACATCCTCCCCCACCCCCGGGGCTGCTCTCCCCTCCATGTTGACCTTGGTGTTAAGCATGCTGTATAATGCAGATCTAATTGAATACAACACACCGTGTTGCTTTTCAGTTGAATGAAATCTGGATATTCAGACTCACCGCTTTGTTATTTTGGACACCATTTGGTTTGTTTACGCTCCCCTGCAGGTTCTTAAAAAACACAAATGAACAAACAAATGAACGGGGAAAAGAGTTTTGGTGGGGTTCAGTTATACAGCAACACACACACACACACACACACACACACACACACACACACACACACACACACACACCTGTTAATAAAACATGCTGCATGATGACTTTGATCACCGTAGCCCCCCGGGCGGACGAATAGGTGCGGGGGGAGTTTAAGGGGGAGTTAAGGGGAGTAAAGGGGGAGAGGGTTGGATGATTTAGATGAGGGAACATTGAACCAACGCCGTCAGGGGAGAGAGAGAGAGCTAGAGAGGCGGTGTGGTGGTCAGATGTGTGTGTGTGATAGCCTACAAATCTGTTCCGATGTTTGCACAAAAGGAACAAGTCATGCCTTGGCGTGATACATCCACACATGTGCACGCACACACACATGTGCACACACACACATGCGCACACACACACACACATGTGCACACACACACACATGTGCACACACACATGCGCACACACACACATGTGCACACATACACACATGTGCACACACACACATGCGCACACACACACATGTGCACACACACACACATGCGCACACACACACACAAATGCTCACAAGCGCGATGCAGTGTGCTCACATACACACCTTTGGGCGCTGGCTGTCAACATGAACCAGGCCCCGGCCGGAGCTGTGCGAAGGTTTATCCGACATGACAGCGTTTGTTTTGGCTCACGATGGCTCGAGTGGCTCCCAGGGGCCCCTCGGCCCCCGGAAGTCACGACATTAACAGTTTGACCTTTTTGACCTTCAGACTTGCTTTCTTTCTCTGCTAAGGGTAAGCGGAATAGGGGGTAGATCTCTAGAGCCATTTTGACGTCACCAAAGTTGGTTGAAATTCTTTACCTCCGACATAGAAGGTGGGAGGAGGTAATGTTTTTGGTCTGTTTGTTTGTCTGTTATAAGATAACTCAAAAAGTTATGTACAGAAATTGTAAAATAAATGGTGGTTAGATAACTTATGGGCCTTGGCCCTGGATAAGTAATCAGCCAACCAAGCAGTGGAGCAATAATATATAATAATTCGATTTAGGCTCAGATCTGAATCCGGATCCAGGGGACTTTTTGGTGTGGTGGAGGAATGGCTCGAATGAGGGCCCTCAAATTTCCAACCATTTTCAGTTGTTTCGATATTCCGATTACTGTCCCTGTGGAATTATGATGGCATGGCTGTAGGTCAGTGTCCTAGCTCAGCAGGCTTCGTGAACAAATGTGTTCATGTGTAGATATACACCCCCATGCACACACACACATGTGTATGTGTGTACACACACACACACACACGGTATAAAAGCATCCATATACGGATCTGCACACACAGCGTTCAAACACCAACTGATGACCACAAAACAACACCCTTGGGAGACACAGGACACACCGCGCGCACACACACACACACACACACACACACACACACACACACACACACACACACACACACACACACACACACACACACACACACACATGAATGCAAGCACTCACACACACTTTCCCTCTCACACACACTACACACTCTCACACACCAAAGTCATTTTACGGCAGGCTAATTGTGATACGTTGTCGGTATGGGAACCAGATGCCACCCCCCCACCCCCCCCCACCCCCCCCCCCCCCCACCCCAACCAAAAGTTTCTAGAAGGTTTTTTTCCAGTGTGGTTTCTCTATCCCCGCCTAACCTCGGGTGTCCAGATCCCCAACCCTGACCAGCACCCGCCCATTCTGCTCTGATTACACACATCCCGGTCCCCCACTAGTCCACCGCCCCCCCCCGGGACCCGTGGTAATGTGATCGAGGTTCTCCAGTCGAAGAACTAGCAGATGGACGAGCGGTATTTCTTGCATGACCGAGCCTTTCTTTCTAGTCAGTTCCAGGTTTGCACGTTTGGTTTTTATTGTTCCGGACATTCGGGGACGTGTGTTCCCCTTCCAGCGGTCCCCGCAATTCTCTGGGACGTCCGGAAGTGTTTTCAAAATGGTCTGAAATTCTTTTCGGCTTTTTCTCGGCCATCACCGTCTGCCGCCCTGTGATTTTCGGTCACTGTCATTTGTGTGTCTGCAAAGAGAAAGATTGGTATGTTGTTGTTGTTGTTGTGGGTGAGACGGCTTTCTTCTGTAAATGTGCTAGGGGAAATGACAGCCTGTATACAGCAGGGCTTTTTCTATGTAAAGTGAGAGCGACAAGCAGGAAGAAGTAACAAAAGATTTCTCTCTTGAGAAAATTGGAAGTTCAAAATGTGTGATTTCCCCCCCTGGAAAGCTCCAATCAAGATGATTTGAGATTGCCGTAACCGATTCAAACACTTTTTCTGCATACACACCTGTGAAGCACACCTGTGACCAGAGCCGGTTCAAACTAAAACACTCACCGTTCTTACGCCCACGTGAAGAGAGAGAAATTCAAAAGATGTGGACCCTTGATAGCTTTTTGGCATGTGGCAACCTCATGGAGTCACTTTCTTCCGTGGGAGCCATAAGTCACAGATCAGCCGCTGTTACACACACTGTGTAGAATCTGCACTAAATAGAAATATTAAGCTATCCCCCTGCAGCTTCAAGGAGTGACTTGTTTGGGGGGGGTCTACTTTTACACAAATGTATTTAAATTAGCTGTTTTGCTGTTTTGTGAGGAGGTGGAGGAGGAGGAGGAGGAGGAGGTGGTAAAAGAAAGAAGCAGTAGTTGTTGGCCCGTGCTCCTACCAAATGCCTGGGGCCCCAGGGGCTCCCTGATTGGTTCCATGTGGACCGGCGGCGCTGGGTTCAGCCGGGCCGCTTGGCAACAGGTTGCTCCTGGAAAGAGACCCGGGGTGCGTGTGATGGATTGATCCGCTGGATCTCTGTACATTTAACAGGTCATCGCAATGAGGAGCAAGACGCCGGCAGTTCGGCCCAGACGCAAGTAGCACTCACCACACCCCACCACCGCTTCCCCATTCCTCAACGGCTTCATCCCAGGGTTTTGGTGCTACTCCCGGGTCTCAGCCTCTCCCTGCCCCAAAACCCCATGACGGCAAACGGACATGTGTCAACAACAGCTTTAACTCACAGAGGAAAGTTCAGCCCCTTTTTGCACTGGGGAGCCTGGCCGAGCTAGCGCTGTCAAGCATCATCGTCCATCACGCTAAGAAAAACCGAAAAGCCCTATCTGTGAAATATGAAGATGCAGTGCATACATGTTGGGAATGAGACAGACGGGCCGTGGTCGTTCCAGGATACGCCCACTGGGCGTTCCAACGCCACTTTGTGATGGATCGGTTAGGCAGGGTTGATTCTTTGATTTCTGCGCTCTGGAAACCAGAATCCCTTCTGCCCGTTCTGATTAGAACAAAGGTTTTTTCACATGAATATCTGACAGAAAAAGGAAGAGACTAGAATGGCCAAGAGGACAATGATAAAATAATTATGAAAAAAAATACGAATATACGAATATAGTAAGCATATTAAGTGTTTTATACACTCTTTTTCAACATAGTTTCACATATTTGACGGTCGATTTGCCTGCTTCCGACAAAACGGCTGCTGGGGGCAACAGAACCTGCAGCTGAATGTAACCCACCTTTGGTTACTAAAGGGGAATATATTAGTTGTGTCAAAATATTGTAAAATTAAAAGAACTAGAAAGAACCAGGAGGAAACACATTTATTCAAATTAAATGATTTTCATCTTTTATTATCTCTTGGTCAAGTAAACATTCTCTTATTATTTGATGTATTTTATTTCCCGTAGAGGGGAATTCCTCCCTTTTTCTTTGTTCCGGATACCGTAAAGATTCACAACAAGTGCAAAGTTGTTTATTTTTAAATCCTACTGTAAGATTGTAGTTATCAAGACGTCTATCACTACTGACACTTTCCAAGCTGGAAGTTGATCTTTTTTGATATTCACTAGCAATGCTGGGTGAAAATGGCGAGCGTTGTGTGAGAATGCGTGTATTAATGTTTCAGTAAGGTTCATTTTATTTCATACATATAATGTATATACAATACATATGTTAGTGACTTTAGTTAATATGGTAGCTGTGAGTTTCCTTGTTGTGAGTTTCCTTGAATTTTTGAATGAGATCTAATAATAAAGATAAGAATATAATATATTTTGGATACTGAAACAATATATATGGTTTAACTGTGAACCATGTAAGTACATTAGTTCATATTGGTTCATACATCTTATCTAGTCAATTCACCCCCCCCCCCTCAACCAAACCAGTCCATGTGGGCTGACTACTCATTACATCAAGTCTAAACAGACTAAGTGTGGAACATTAACATTTTAAAATTCGGCAGCAGTTAAACTTCTGGATTATCCGTAATTACCAAGCAGAAAAAAACCACACCACACCTCCGGAGAGCCAGGAGGGCTTTGAATAAAACTGAATTCAGGGCTTCCCAAGTGATATAAATTAGAATTAGTTGATCAGATTCAACCAGCTGTGGTCTCTGGGTCACTTGTGGGTTTGGGCCTCAAGTTTCTCCATGCCCATTTAGTACCTCTTTCTTTCTTTCTTTCTTTCTTTCTTTCTTCTTTCTTTCTTTCTTTCTTTCTTTCTTCTTTCTTTCTTTCTTTCTTTCTTTCTTTTCTCTTAAAAATCTCTTTCCAAGGTGCCGAGGCTTTCCTCACGTCCCTCATTTACCAGCCACTATTTTCTGGTCATTGGAGGATGTGGCGGTGGTGGTTTGGCAGGGAACATCAAGTAAGAGAGATGTATGTGGATAGGGAAGGGGTTATGATGGGATACACGCCGACCGGCCGCGCTGTTCTAAATCTTTATGTTCAAGAATTGGAATCCTCCGTTTTTATTTTTACATCTTTCATCTTTATTGTTTTTCTTTTATTTTTTAAGACCTTAAATTGACTTGCCATCGAGCGTCAGACAATGCAGGGTTTCCTGCACTGGTTTTTCATATCTGTCAAGTCCAATCATTATTTTGAAGATGTATATTGTTTTTAGTTCCAGTCATTTATCACCAAACTATGAAAAGAGGGTACTGATATTCTTATGAGCTCTGTGTGTTTTTCTCTCTCTTCAAAGTGCAGTCTTAAAGATGATTTATTTGGCCTGTCTGGAACAAGCTCAACCCTTCTATGTACTAACAAGACTATTGCAATCAGTGTCGAGTTGCGTGCCGAAATATGTGACAAATCAAGCTCTTTGCCTTCCTGTTCGGGGTCTTTCTGTGTACTATTTAGTGTACAGGCAAATGTGTGTGTGTGCTGATAATTCAGAGAAATTCTGATCAAAAGCACCAATAACTTTGCTGAAAGCCTCTAACTAATGGACCGTGAGAAGACTATTTTCACGGCTTTCAGATGGTGCGAGCACACGCATACGCAATTATTTGCCATTGAACACAATTATCTGTTGCTGCTTTGAGAGAATCCTACAATAAGGACCACAGCTGCGGTGGCTTTGCCAACAGACGTCCTGGTGGTGGATCCTGTCCCCTACCGTAATGCTGCTTCGATACTCCTCTTGGCACCTCACTGTTACCCTTTTTGGAGGTCGTCGGTCCTAATTGTCTCGAGTAAAGACCGCCGACGGACGTCTTTTTGAGGCAGGCTTGGGGGAACGCCCGTCTGTGTCCAGCACTGCAGTGGACACACACCCGGTCTTCTTCACCAGCAGGTGCAGAAGACGGAGAACATCAAAAATCATTCCCACCGAATGTTGTAATTGCTACCAGATGGGAGAAGCGCACAGGGAAGCGGTGTAGAAGGCAGTGGGGGGAACTCACCATAGACCCATAGACCGACGACATGTCCTGTGTGTGCTATGAACAGCAGTAGGAAAGCTTCGAAAGGGGAAGGAAGAGAAACCGGCCTTCACACGTGATCGCTCAGCCACACCTCATCTCAGCTCTTAAAGTGCTTGCCGCTCTAAAGATGCCAGGTAACTTTACCTGCGTCAGCGAATACCCAATATTCAACCACTCAAACCGTGTACCACATCTAGGACGTTCATCCTCCACTGTTTTTTCCCCTCGTTTGAAACCTTTTTCCCACACTAAGAACATCATTGTTTCTCCTCCTCTCATGGGCGTCCAATACGACCCCGCTCTCAACTGAACTGGTTTAATGGAACGTTTCCACACAAGTTTAGGGAGTTATCATAAAGCAATCTGACTTCATAGCAAAGTCACATGGTGTGTGTGTGTGTGTGTGTGTGTGTGTGTGGGAAGATTTCTTTCCTACAAGTGTCGGTGCCCAGTGACTTGGTGAACCGACTGTTTAGAAGTGTAATTTAAAACTTGGCAAGCACATGTCACAGGGACCTTGTTTCAATGAACTAATTATAGTATTTAGCGTATATGTATTTGTATATTTACTCCGTTAAACTATTTGTATGTTTAGGGGGGGGACAGTTAGTAAACGGCGTCCAGCGATCAAAATCATATTTTCGCTCACAATGGGAATTCAGGCGCTTTTCTGGAAACTTCCAAGCATCCAAAGCCCCGGGAAAAACAGACTTCAAAAAAACGCCCCAAAAAAGTCTCCTTTGTTTCCTCTGTTTTACCTCCCTGCAGTTTTTCCCCGAGGAAAAAAAACCCATGTTGGAAACGTGGGTGCGTTTTCTTTCTTTATAAGGTCACATGATGTGCGCGTGTGCAAGTGTGTGTGTGTGTGTGTGTGTGTGTGTGTGTGTGTGTGTGTGTGTGTGTGTGTGTGTGTGTGTGTGTGTGTGTGTGTGTGTGTGTGTGTGTGTGTGTGTGTGTGTGTGTGTGTGTGTGTGTGTGTGTGTGCCACTCGCTTGAGTGCCTCACCAGAGAGTCCCGGGGACCACCCTTAAGAGAGGTGCAGTTGGTGGGAAGGCCGATATAAACAACCTATGTATTTATGGTGCGTCCGTGCTGCTGCTTCATCTAAAGACTTACTAGCATCACTAATGATCTTAAGACCAGGAAGGGATGCGGGGTAATTTGTCACGCCGCACTGCATCGGGAAACGTGGGGAGTTGATTAAAGCTCTCGTCTGAATCCAAATTGAGAAGGCAGAGCAGAAAGCTGAACTACTGAGCCAAAACACACGACGGCCTGAACCCACCGTCCGATGCCGGCCCAAATGGGTCAGACACGGTACCGGCTGGACTCGAGACCATACCAAAAGGTGACATGAAAACACTGCAGACTACCGGTTAGCGAGTCGGGGTGAGCCGATAGGTGTTCTGAACTTTGTACCTCTGGAAGCTACGGTGCTGCGTTTCTGCAGGACTTTGAAAATGTAAATAAGTCTCTGGAACATGTGCATTTCAGGATGTTGGATATTGTGTGTGTGTGTGAGCCAGCCTACCGCAAAAGCCCATATCCAAAAACCATTCATTTGACTCATACACTGGGAAGCAGATCTAAGCACCAGCTCCTTTATTCCTATAACTCGTAGTGACGGTGTGGTCACATGGCAGGTAGAGGCTTTGGTCCGAAGAGGACGTCAATCTGGCCTTGTGATGTGATCGCTATCGCCGCTGCTGCTGCTGATGTGTGTTCCTTGTTCAATGCCGTAGACGAATAGCCAACAAAGCCTTTTTCTCCATAGCCACTGTGTTGTGGTTGTCTAATGTGGCATCCAGGCGCCCTGTTGCCGGGTAAATTATCCTCAAATCGTAAGCCATCCTTTTAACCACTCTCATGTTGAATACTGAGTTGGAGACCCGGGCTCGTCCGGCAGAGCAAAGACCTTCGATGTGCTTCCTCCTGCGAGCGCCGCACAGCGCCACACGGCACACAACGTCAAACAACGAGTATTTCCACCAACATTTAGAAACCTCGACTTTTCGTACAAATGTTCTTAGAATAGGCGTTAGCATAAACCCCTAGTTTCCTTTTCCACTTCGCTTTCACGATCTCAGGAAATTAAAAACAAGCGTTCTGAAACCCGGGTGGCGTGCATAAGGAACGCCGTCTCGCCAGCCTGACGAACGGCAGTGCCGGAACACACTTCCACTCCCGTTAAACGCCGTCCGTCTGCCGTGACCTTTCACCAAGACGACCTCCCGGAGCCCCTTGTTGGTCGACAGACACTGGAAGGAACAACCGCTTAATTACTCTGCGGGAGAAAGAAAAGCTTGCGTGTGTTAGAAGGGGTCCCTCGGTGTATTTTCACTGTGAACCCGCCAGCCAATACTTGATTTACAGCTAGCTGGAGCTGTGCCTGTACATAAACACTGAGACTTGATTTGGGGCCTGTGTGTGTGTGTGTGTGTGTGTGTGTGTGTGTGTGTGTGTGTGTGTGTGTGTGTGTGTGTGTGTGTGTGTGTGTGTGTGTGTGTGTGTGTGTGTGTGTGTGTGTGTGTGTGTGTGTGTGTGTGTGTGTGTGTGTGTGTGTGTGTGTGTGTGGTTTTAATTGAGTGTTTGTGTAAGCAGACAGCAGACCCTGGTAGCTTGCTTTCCGGTGCCTTCAGTTGTAAAAGCGATCGGAGCGTTTATTCCGATTCAAAGAGGTGAATGTCAAACAAAAAGCACAAAACGTTGATTTGAATTAAGTCTGGGATTGGATTAACTTGTTGATGGCGATCTCTTCCTTCAGTGAGGTACTTTTACTTTCCTCCTTTTTTAAGATTGAATAAATGTTAGGCCTTTCCCAACATCTTAAATGTATGGCAGCGTGGACAATGGTGTCGTCAGAAATGCTCAACCAATGCCCAAAGGAAAATAACTATGTTTTTTAATTTGTATTATTCATCTCTCTCTCTCTGTCTCTCTCTCTCTGTGTCTCTCTCACTAGGGCTCTCCAGGTTCCAAGGGTGACCAGGTGAGTAACGTTTAGTTTCACAGTATTCAAGTATTTGTTCTATTCTTTAGTTGTTGAAGATCAATGTTTTAGTTTCACCGCTTTGAAACCCGCAGAGAGCCGTGTATCCACCGAGGCTCGTCGCGGTCCTCGTCAAAAACACACGCGTCTATGACTTAATCCGCCGCTTGTGGGCGCGTTTCACGCTACCATTCCGAGTCGCAATGCAAGAGAAAAGTCGCCGCGACCTCAAAGCCTCCGCGTTATTCAAATCGTTAGTGTCGTGTTGCAAATCAGCGTGGCGGTCCGCTGCCGCCGACAACTCGAACGCCCCCCAGAGAGACCAGAGAGCGTGTTTGTAAACGCTTGGCCGAGCGGCCTCGCCATAAGAGAGCGTAACCGACCGTGCGAATTCACCACAAGCATCTCCTGGTGTGTCTGTAGGACATACCAGGAGATTCTCCTTCTTCTTTGGGCCTTTTTATTATTATT
The DNA here is from genome assembly GCA_027704905.1 of Muraenolepis orangiensis. Taxonomy (NCBI): domain Eukaryota; kingdom Metazoa; phylum Chordata; class Actinopteri; order Gadiformes; family Muraenolepididae; genus Muraenolepis; species Muraenolepis orangiensis. The sequence continues at coordinate 17,931,145 of CM051021.1, read as the reverse complement.
ATTATTACGACTAGATCCCCCATCCCGGAGAATTGTCCCCGGCGGACGATGCCCCCGTCTGTTTGCCTTGGCCCTGCTGTGCAGCGATCTGCGCTCACAGAGAGAGATCACAGTATACTGCGCTGTGATCTGGCACACTGAAGCAGCCTTTTGGAACCATTTCCAGGGCGAGACAGATGTTCTCTGGAGAAGGGTAATTAGGCACGGAGAAAGGCATCGTGGTACGAGGCTCCGAAAAATCTTTTGAATTGTCTCAAAAAATCTCAAAACAACTGCGTTCAATTATCCGCGCGAGTCTCGTAGAGGAAGCCAGCCCGGGGTTGTTAGCGTGCCTTCTTCCATAATGTCAGCGTTCTTTTGCCGCTAACGTTCAAAGGCGGCGACGAAAGATCGATAGATTGATAATTCAGTTTTTCTTTTCATTCGATCTTTAGGTATGCGGCGTTAGCTTATGTGCGGTGCTATTTACTCAAGCTGTTTACTGAGTGCTTACATTTGTCATCCGTTGCTCAAGGACAGAGCTATGGTTTCACAGCAGTCGGTCGGTGGGCCATATGCTGCTTGGTGGAGGATGTTCAGCAGCCTCTCGCTTGTAGAAAGCTAGCGGTAGTTATTGGAGACATGCGCTCCGTCACTAGCGGCGCTGACACCGGCAAAGGAGACGTTTCAAAGCACGGAAAATGGGCGCTAAATCAGTATCTTTCACCTGGCTTCAGCGTCTCTGCCTGGATTCAGACCTCTTAGTGAAACCTCACACAATCCCACTCTCTCTCTCTCTCTCTCTCTCTCTCTCTCCCCCTCTCTCTCTCTCTCTCTCTCTCTCTCTCTCTCTCTCTCTCTCTCTCTCTCTCTCTCTCTCTCTATTGCTGTCTGCATGTCTCTCTCTCTCTCTCTCTCTCTCTCTCTCTCTCTATTGCTGTCTGCATGTCTCCATCTCTCTCTTTGTCTCTGTCTGTCTGTCTGTCTGTCTGTCTGTCTGTCTGTCTGTCTGTCTGTCTGTCTGTCTGTCTGTCTGTCTGTCTGTCTGTCTGTCTGTCTCTCTCTCTCTCTCTCTCTCTCTCTCTCTCTCTCTCTCTCTCTCTCTCTCTCTATTGCTGTCTGCATGTCTCTCTCTCTCTCTCTTCTCTCTCTCTCTCTCTCTCTCTCTCTCTCTCTCTCTCTCTCTCTCTCTATTGCTGTCTGCATGTCTCTCTCTCTCTCTCTCTCTCTCTCTCTCTCTCTCTCTCTCTATTGCTGTCTGCATGTCTCCATCTCTCTCTTTGTCTCTGTCTGTCTGTCTGTCTGTCTGTCTGTCTGTCTGTCTGTCTGTCTCTCTCTCTCTCTCTCTCTCTCTCTCTCTCTCTCTCTCTCTATTGCTGTCTGCATGTCTCCATCTCTCTCTTTGTCTCTGTCTGCCTGCCTGTCTGTCTGTCTGTCTGTCTGTCTGTCTGTCTGTCTGTCTGTCTGTCTGTCTGTCTGTCTGTCTGTCTGTCTGTCTCTCTCTCTCTCTCTCTCTCTCTCTCTCTCTCTCTCTCACACACACACAATATTGTAATATATTCCTGTATTTATATTCTATTTATGTCAGTCTGTGTTATCATAAGTGATTTTATTCTCAACCACAAAGAATAGTTGAGGTTTCCTGCTTTTTTTTGTCGTTGTGTGTCATGTGTTTTGAATTATGTCTCAATGATTGTGTGTGTAAGTGCCAGTTAGATTGTGGGTATGCATTGTCAGCTGTGTGTGTGTGTGTGTGTGTGTGTGTGTGTGTGTGTGTGTGTGTGTGTGTGTGTGTGTGTGTGTGTGTGTGTGTGTGTGTGTGTGTGTGTGTGTGTGTGTGTGTGTGTGTGTGTGTGTGTGTGTGTGTGTCTGATAGATTCTTAAATTTCAACACAACATTCTCTTTCTGTTTCCAGGGGGACCAAGGCGACCAGGGGCCGCGGGTATGTGGTCAAATCTGACTTCTTGTCCTTTCATTGATTGGCTGATGAATGTGTTACTGAAAGCCCCTCCGCAGGATTGTGGGTAAAAATTCCAGAGATACCAGACATTTTGTTGCCAAACACAACAAGAATTCCATCACTTTTACAGTATTTTCATAAAATCGACACGGCTGAGCAAAAGCAGAGAGAGAAAAGCAAATCCCAACATCTCTAAAAATATCCAGAACTAAGTGCTATCAATTTGACATGCGATATTATTCAGAGACTTTTCAGCTGTATTTAGTTTTTAATTGTTCATGAATATTAATGCCTTTAGTGCGCTGATCCACAGCTTCAATCAAAGCCCGACTATTATGGGATTATCTGTAATTATGGATGACTCATCGGCCGCTTAACGTGTGACACATTCACAGACCTTAATGGTTCCCGGCACGCTGCCCTGACATTTCGATACGATGAGGATGATGAGGATGATGATGAGGTTGTTGATGAGGATGATGATAATGATGATTATTTGAACGCTTTGATTCCTCCTGAGACCTCAAGCCCCAGCGAGGAGCGTCTGCTTTCTCAAAACTCTCGTTCTTCGTGAACCTCGTCAGTTAGTTTGTTTGAACGTGATGGCTATCGTGTTTGTTTAGGGAAACTCACATGTGCCCACGCACTTAAAGCCAGACCCTAACCAGAGGGCTCTCAGTGGAGCGCATGCCTCCACCACACCAAATTGTCTCCTGGATTCGGATCGAGACAAAAATCAAATCAAATCTTCCTTGGTCCATAAGTAATCGAACCACTAAGTTGTGTCCAATTCCGTCCAAAACTTTTTGAGTTATCTTGCTAACAGACGAGGGTGAAAACATCAACTCGGCCCTATCTTCGATGGCGGAGGTAATAAATAAACACACACACACACACACAGGTGCCTGTTTTCTCGATATCCATGGTTGTCTTGTAGATTATTTAATATTTAATCCAGGTAACCGATGCCCCTCCACCCACCCAGGGCTCTGGGGGGCCTCTCCTCTATTCTGGGCTCTGGGCCCAGCGTTGAAACCATCCCACCCGTCCCTTAAGATGAGTCGACCCGTCTGGAGGAAGATTCACCACAGACAACATGGACCAAACACTTAGATTTGTTTGGCCTCACCTCTCAATTGATGAGAATGGGGGGGAAAGAAAAATCATTAAGGGCACACACTCACCTAGGCTAGGTGCCTGTTTTCTCGATATCCATGGTTGTCTTGTAGATTATTTAATATTTAATCCAGGTAACCGATGCCCCTCCACACACACTCACACACTCTCTCTCTCTCTCTCTCTCTCTCTCTCTCTCTCTCTCTCTCTCTCTCTCTCTCTCTCTCTCTCTCTCTCTCTCTCTCTCTCTCTCTCACACTCTCACAGACACACCTACACACACAGTGCTATAAGCGGGACCAGGGGAACTATTTAAGGTGACCGTTAAATGGTGTTATTGTCCCCGGGCGACGTATTAAGGAGAGTATACGAGATTAGCGGGCAAATGAATTGGAACCACATTACTGGGACCTTCTGAACCAATCAAGACGGCAGAGAGTAAAGCGGCGTCTGGCCTCGTGCGTCTGCATGGCGTTCGTTTAAGGATTGACTTTGAAGCCGGAGCCCATCTCCCAACCACATCAATCACCCGTATAATGCAGAAGACGGCTAAGGTTAGGTAGTGTGTGTGTGTGTGTGTGTGTGTGTGCGTGTGTGTGTGCGTGTGTGTGTGTGTGTGTGCACGGTTGTTCTGAGGTCAAATGGCAGTGGGCGGCAGTAGCTTAGTCTGTTGGGACTTGGGCTTGGGAACCGGAGGGTCGCCGGTTCAAGTCCCCGAAAAAGTACGGAGTGAGAACTGGTACTTGGAAAAAAGTGCCAGTTCGCCTCCTGGGCGCTGCCGAGGCGCCCTTGAGCAAGGCCCCTCCACCAGACCCCTCCACTGCTCCCCGGGCGCTGTATATAGTAAAGCTGCCCACTGCTCCTTATACTTGGATGGGTTAAATGCAGAGAAACACTGTGTTAACATGTGACCAATAAAGAGGATTCAATCCTCCAGGTCTAACGATAGTTTAACCACGCCTATTCCGGTAGAGGCTAATGTGAGCGTTGGGCCACCCAAGCGTGTTTACTGAAGGTAGGAGCGTAGGGTCACTTCTGTCTGCCATATGTGGGCAGCCGCGCTCGGTCATCCCTTAAGGTTAAAGGTCACAGCCTAGGTCTCAGGCTCCTACTTCATCAAAAAATACAAAACAATATGACAAAAAATACCTCAAATCGGTCCTGATGTGAGGAGAATGTCCTTACTGGTGAGGTTTTGGGGTTTTAAACGTTACTCCATGACCCAGATATTTTGATGGATGCAACCCAAGCCGGTGGAATGATGAATGTGATCACACGGAGGATGGAGGTCAGGTTCTACGAGCCGCAAATGAACGCATTGTTCCCCGCTGAAGCCATCTGTAGAACCATGGAATGCATCGATCTCTCTCTCTCTCTCTGCATGTCTGGAATTGCGGTGGAGGAGGAGGAGGAGGAGGAGGAGGAGGAGGAGGAGGAGAGGCTTCTCGCTGGGGTGTTAGGTGTGGTGGCTGAGGTCTGATGTCCGGTCTGGTTCTTGTTGTCCAAATTACCAACACAACATCCGCTTCTCACAGGGATGACATTTATTTTAACCCAAAAATCACTCTCTCACACACACCTATTTGGGTGTGAGGTATTATTATTTTCGTCATTATCTTCATCATCATCATCATCATCATCTGTATTTCTACAATTACTATATTTGTATTTTGCACACGCTAGCAGAGTCTGGCTGACTGTCTTAGAATGTATCTTCATGAGAAGGGAGCTGGTAGAGTTCCACTGTGTCCCTCTGTATTATGTATATTGAGCTGGTAGAGTTCCACTGTGTCCCTCTGTATTCTGTATATTGAGCTGGTAGAGTTCCACTGTGTCCCTCTGTATTCTGTATATTGAGCTGGTAGAGTTCCACTGTGTCCCTCTGTATTCTGTATATTGAGCTGGTAGAGTTCCACTGTGTCCCTCTGTATTCTGTATATTGAGCTGGTAGAGTTCCACTGTGTCCCTCTGTATTCTGTATATTGAGCTCTTCACAATAAACCAAGCAGGCCACTGAACTGGGGGCATTAGGGCCCGTCCGAGCCACACTGGCTGTCCACTGACCAAAGCATTCTGCTGTCAGAAACCCTAAACCCATTGGAACATTCATGGCAACGCCGCCTTCTCAAAACAGATATTTTTTACATAGCATTCAATGCTAGTCCCCGAAGACGTAGATTCATGATGGACACAATGGATATAATTTAAAGCTCAAATATGCAACTGGGAATCTCTAGTATTCGAACACAAGATCTTTTCAACTGTGTGGGAATATTGTTTTATGTTTAACAAGCAAGGGCATCTCTTGTCTTTCACAACTGTCACTGTTAGCCACTGACGAGAGAAGGAGAATCTATTAGTTTGACTCCCTCTCTACGGTACAATGAGCCTGTTAGCAGTGTGGATGTTGGTACCCGGCCAGCCCTGTTGTGTGTCAAGAGCCTTAGTGAAAGTGACTCTTCGGTCCGTTTAGCCATCTTGGAACATCATCCATTGTTGTGTCTGGGTCTCGTATATCTATATAAAAAACAGCATGGGCTTGGCTTTGTTGTTGCCAGAATCAAATCTGAAATATTGAGTGTTTGGACAGCTATTTTGTAGCTGTCCTTCACCCAAACAATTCAGTTTTAAACTACTGCCAAGCTCAAGGCCCTGTGATGGATTTTCAAATAATGATAATCAAATAATAGAATGTCTTGGGATTCAGAGTGAATGAAATCAACTGTTAAATTGCACCCCCTCATGTGTGGTGAACGTTCTTGGAGTCTTGCTGCCATGTTCCGCTGTGTGTTCCTCTAGGGACTGTGTGAAGGTTCTAGGAGTCTTGTTTCCATGTTCTGCTGTGTGTTCCTCTAGTGACTGTGTGAAGGTTCTAGGAGTCTTGTTGCCATGTTCCGTTGTGTGTTCCTCTAGTGACTGTGTGAAGGTTCTAGGAGTCTTGTTGCCATGTTCTGCTGTGTGTTCTCTAGGGACTGCCAGGTCTCCCTACGCTGGCTGCTTTGCACAGCAATCAGATCCTCACTGTCAAGGTTTGTCAGTGTAAACGCTCCCTGGAGTCGCCGGGTCTGACGCCACCCCTGTCCTCTGCCCTTGAGCAGCGCACACTGGACATAGATGACCTGCCTTCATCAGGACTAGGATATAGGGCAAAAACCTAATCAAAGAAAACAGGATTTGACGTTAGTTATTTATGATGTTCCGGTTTGGCGATTGGGATCAGAAACACTGATACTCAATCTGTCCCGAGGACGTACAAAACAATTGAGACAGAATTCCAAACTAGAGCAGCTTAGAGTGACAAACCTGAGCTGACTTTGACCAGAGGCCCGTCCCTTGTTGGGTGGTTCAAACCCACAAAAACCTCCCATGACGCCATTAGTGGCCGACGATGGCTCCACTAATAGTTCACTGACAGGTGAACACTCAGAACCATCGTGGAGTCTCTTAACACGTGTGGCGGTAGATAGTTAGGGTTAGTATTTAGTCACAGAGGGCAGGTCGTTGTGGTTCCAGTGTGAGCTGTGTCCTGGAGGTGGACGGTGATGGGGGGGCGTGGCACTCAGCACTCGGGGGATGATGATGACGGTGAAGAAGTTCACACTTTTGTTCCTCCTTTTGGGAGGCCAATATGGCACCCATGCAGCACCCCTGAGGTGATAATTATGAGCTGTGACTCCCAACAAACAAAAAAGAACAAAAACAGACTGTTCAGACTTCCTCAGAAAAAACTCCACTTGAGTGCAGGAGGAACGAGAGTGTGGGTTTCTCCCCCGTGTGAAAACGCTCGTCGGGGTTTCATTCTAACGTGAATCTATTTCTCTGTCCTTTTCATTTATTTTTTTGCCGACACCTTCCTCCTTCCTCCTTCCTCTTCCTCTGGGACCTCGTGCTTCCTCCTCCGACCTTCTCTCGCCTCTGACCTTCGACCTCTTGACCTCACCTGCTCAGATGGTTTTCCCTAAGATCAATCATGGCTTTCTTTCCGCCGACCAGCAGCTCATAAAGCGGCGTCTCATTAAGGTAGTATCGTGTCCTTGCTTGTTCTTCTTCCTTTGTTCCTCTGCCTCACCCGGGTCTGATCCGGGCCTCACCTGGGTCTGATCCAGGTCTGATCCGGGCCTCACCCGGGTCTGATCCGGGTCTGATCCGGGCCTCACCCGGGTCTGATCCGGGTCTGATCCGGGCCTCACCCGGGTCTGATCCGGGTCTGATCCGGGCCTCACCAAGGTCTGGTGACTATCTCCATCTCACCTTGGCCACTCCTCCTTAGTGTGCATGCAAGCCTCACACATCATACCCTTCAAAGTCCATTCCTTTATCCACGTACGAAAATATAAAAATGTGTAAATTGTGTAAGTAAAAATATAAATTGCTGTTTTATCAGTTGATGGTTAAATGATGTTTCATATTAATGCAAACCCATGATGTATAGATCCATATCATAGCCATCCAGTGTGGGTGTATTTGCTCAACGGCAATAGGAATGCATGCAAGATAGATATGATTTTATAGTCATTAAGTGAGTTAAAATCATCTAACTGAAGCCATGAAACACTAGAGTTATTCCAACAGTGACTTGATAGTGATGACAGAGAGCCCAGAGGCCTCTGGGTCTCTGTGGAGTCACATTACCACAGGGTAACCATGTGGGGTGATGGGGTTTGTTTCTTCGTAGGGAGACCAAGGCCAAGCCGGATCTCCGGGACCCCCGGGGCCACCGGGCCCCCCCGGCCCAAGGGGCCCCCCGGGGGACACGGGCAAAGACGGGCCCCGAGGCGTCACGGGTCTAGCGGTGAGTACCCAGTATATTCTGTAGCGGCGCCACCCTTTAGTAAGACGTGTATGTGTTTGACTGAGTGTGCGTTGGGGCCATAAAACACACTGTGGCTAAACAAGAGCAGGGAGTAGCCTGCTGGAAACAAGCTTGGCTGCTGAACCAGGGGTGGAAAGCCCTTTTAATGAATACATGGCAGGCTACACGGACACACAGCACCGGCCCTAATATCTCTCTGTCCGCCTCCAACCTCAGAAATAGGCCTCCTCAACACCCCTCGCGTGGAGGCCTGTGTTTACACGGTTGGCTTTCGTGAAACCAAAAAATAAAGCGTAACCCTTTCCATATGTGGGGCCCCGTCCCCGGCATCACACTCACGTACGTACACCCTGATTACCGCAGAAGAAAGACATGGAGGTTGTCACTTATGTTCTGCCGTGAAGAAGATGTCACGCCGGCTGATCTTTGCTCTCCTTGGCATCGCCGGGAAAATATGAAGAGTTTTTTCATCGGCTCCCCTCCGGCATCTTCGATCACTCATTGATTTATGTTCCTTCCCCCCCCTTGTTGCTTGTTTCACGGTAGTTGTAATGGATGTAGTGCTTTTCCAAGAGATTGCACTCTCTTTCTAGTCACAGTGCTACCCCCACCACCACCACCACCACCCCCACATCCACCACCACCACCACCCTCACCCCCACCCCCACCCCCAAACTCCAGAACTAGAACTAGAAGTAGAACTAGAAGTAGAACTCCAAGAGGCAACTTTGTGTGAAAGTCATTTGTGAAGGTGGTGCAGAGCTACATCACCGCTAAAAAAAAAAAGGTCTGTAGAGAATTGAGTGGCTTGTTAAAATACTGCAATTCAAAAACTGAAATGGGAAGGATGATCACAATGGGTTTTAATGTCATGTTCTATAAAAGCCATGACAAGTGAACATTTTTAATGGATTCTAGGCGATGGCCGTAGTTATTTTAAAACTCCAACTGTAACTTCTTACTTATTTTTAAACCCTGATAAGGATGTGAGGACCTGGTGTCCCCAGCTGCTTATCTCCCCCCCCCCCCTCCCCCCCCCTCAATATGTTCAATATTTCATTTTATGACTTTTATTGGATGTTTGCCTTTCCATCAGGGCGACTCAGGAACCGCCGGAGAAGTCGGACCAGAGGTAAGCAGAGGAATACCGTTGAGTCACTTTGTGTTTGAAGGGTTGGACTTGCATCACCAAACTGTGAGGAGGAATAACACGGTTGTTTAAAAGTTTTACACAGAGAAAAATCAATAATTTGAACTCTTTCTGGAACCACGGTGTATTCATTTAGCTGTCGTTGAACTTATTCTACTGGCAATGGCTGGCGTCCAAACTGCTTATTCAAAGCTTGTCCAGAGACACACAAAAGGCTGTCCAAAATCCCTCTTGCCACGCGCGCCGTGGCTGTTTCGTACAAATTAATAATAAATGATGATTAACGTCCGTGTTTGGGTATAGTTTTACAGGATTGATAGATTACAGCATTGTTGGGGCTTTCGGCTTAACTCGCCGTGGGAAAACTAACTTTGGTCACATGATGTAATTTGGCTAAATGTATCCTGTTCACCTTTTATTTTTTTTATTTTACATTAATAAAAACGCTATAAAACAAATAAACGGTACTTCAGTAAACACAAGTAAACTACATTTTATGGAACTTTACTTTGGTTGCACACCAAACCCATTAAAGCGGCAAGCTGTGCCCATAAATAGCTTTTTGGACAAGGTAATTAAATACCATTATTTCCATCCTAAATCTAAACGAATACTCTTGACGTCAAAAGAAAACCAAAGGGGCTGGAAAAGGAACACATGAACACAGGATGACGTTTGAGAAGTGTATAGTTGATATAATGTTTGATATCAGAAGCCGAGAGAGAGAGAGAGAGGAATTACAGCGTAATGGGATGACGAACGCCATGAGAAATTGGCCCAGAGACGACGTTCACTTGGAAGCAAACTTCCTCCGTTATGATGAATGCAGGAATGATTGAAGATCACATCGTAGGAGGAAGTGAATTACATGAGTCATCGTTCCGCCCTATCTCGTCCGTCCTGGCGGTTCCTGCGATGTCTCTTACGCAGCTATTTTAATATGACAAACGTCCCACCGGCCCTCCGTAGGGAGGAGGTGAAGAAGTGCTGATGGGATGGGGGGACGCAGGCGGCGGCGCTCGGCCACTCCCCACCGTGAATCAAAGTGTTTTAACGACGTTGCGTCTCTTGATTCAAAGTGCTAAATGGTTTCAGGGAGCAGGGGATTCTTATACAATAATGTTTAAGCTGCAGGGAGCAGACAATTAGCTAAGTTAGGGTTGGAAATCAAATGAAAAAGTGAGTCAGTCAGTCCACTCTCCTTCTTCGATGGCTTTGAGAGTCGAGCGGATCTTAAATAAACAGGACGTAACACGAGATGAATCCACACCACCTTGTCCCGTAAAGGAGAGCGTGCGGTAGGAGTCCAGAGGTCATTGCTGAACCAACATGTCTCTCCTTCTAGTGTGGCCTGGCGGCGGGGCCCCCTAGAAGTGCCCACTCCACACGGCTTAGGGTTGTGTTCTTCATTCCTTTTTTCTTTTTTATGTAGATGCTATTGTTAAAGAGGCACAAGTAGATTCCAGAGTTTCCCACCAGTTGTCCAGGACATGTGGTGCTGGTTAGATGGATTAAACCCTTGTGGAGAAACAGGAGGCTGTGGTCGGGAAGCAGCAGCAGAAGAAGAAGAAGATGAAGAAGAAGTAGAAGGGGAGGGAGGGGGGGGGGGGGGGAAAAGGAGATATTTTCAGGACCCAAACTGAAACCTATCAGCGCCATGAGGCGTCAATTATGGGAATCCTCGGCTCAGAGAAGCTCAGAGTTTTCGTTTAGGACTTGGAATTAGTTTCAAAAGGCTAAATATGAACTATTAGTGGGGTATTGTTCCATCCCCTAACTGAAAGAAAACATCTGCTTTCTGGTGTGATGTCACGTCACACCGAAGGACAAAAAAAAACGACATTTTCATATCTCTCCGTTTTGTTCCAGGCTTACCCATAATGCACTTTGACTTACCTCCGACATGTTTGCGAAACGCACGACAGGCCTCGGCCGGGATCTCATTCCCTTAGTTTGGCTTTATAATCAGTCAGTATAATAAGTCAAGCTTTTGATGATTTTCCATCCGTGAAATTCAATTTACTTTAATGCTGGAGCCTAACGAGGACCGTTGTAAAAGGCCCAAGAAGAACGTTAAGAATAAGCCTTGAGTTAAACAAGGCCATTTAAAGTACAAAGTCCTTTTTTTTGGTGTTATTATTATTTCCCTCATCCCCAATTAAACAATGTTTTCTGTTCCTTGGTTAAAACTATTTTCACCAAGCTCACAAGTATCACAACCCCAACCGTGTTCAGCGAGAAGGCAAACCGAGCCTCAGAGCCTCAGAGCCTTAATAATAATAATAATAATTATTATTATAATTATTATTATAATAAGCCTCAGAGCCTTCCTCGTGGATCAATACGCCGTCATATTCCCTCTCAAACACATCTGTGTTAAGCAGCGCTGGCGCCCAAGACAAAGTTCCTTCCGTAACCAAAACATCTGCCTCCCTGTCTCCCGGCACAGATGTTTCACTCGGGAGGAAAGGTTAAAGGTGAGAGTTGAACGCATGGATGCATTCGACCCGGTCGACAACGGAGCGTCTTTAGCGGTGGAAAAATAGACCTCCGGTCTGCCGTTTCCTAGACAACCAGCTCTGGTTTGTTTCCGGAAGATACAAAAACATAGTGTGCCGCTGGTCAGGTCTTTTAAGTGCAAATTTACCTTGTTTCCAAAAAGGTTCTTAACCTCCAGAGCTCCGCACTTGACATTCACTCACGTCGGAGGAACGACTGACGGAAGCGTAAAATGCTCATTAAATAAGAAACGGGTGCAGATGGTAATTCAAGAGAAGTCTGATGATCTGAGTGTGGATTAAACCGGCAGCATCTCAATGGCTCGATTACTCAGACATGAATAAAAGCCATTCGACAGGTTAGATCCCATTTACTTAATAGTGAGATCCGCTAATTGTAACCGCTACTGTGGATCCTAGTAAATAATAGGGCAACTATTTTAAACGGCACATTCAAATACGTATTTTGGTTAACATATTGAAAACCTTGGGATCAGCGACATCATCGCTGCTGGGACCGCTAACAAAGCAAGGCTAAGCCGGGGGCACTTGACCTTCTGGAAACATTTCTTTTGTCAGCCGGTAGCGCTGGAGTGCTCTCAGATGGAGCCGGTCTAATTAGCGCCATGGCGAGCGGCACATGCTCCTCCATACCTCGGGGGGGTCTTAAGATGTTTACCCAGCCTCCATTGAGGGCCGCTAACAAAGGCTTTTGGGGTTGGGGGGGGGAAGCGGAAGGACATATTTTGTTAAGCCGGGCTGTCTCACAGAGAGGTCCCGCTCCTCTTTGAGGTTCCTCTGATAAGAGCAGTTAACCTACTGCCACTGTGGCTCGTGAAGTGCGGTGTGCAAACCTGTGACTGCACGGCATGGAGAAAACATGCAAAGTTTCTCACTGAAAGGCTCATCCCAGACCGCCGGACGTGTGCTCTGCAGCTCCTGCCTAGGAGGAATCGGTGTATTTGTTCATTGTTATGCTTGGCATGTTTAAGTAAAGGTAAAAAGCATCTTTATTTAGTTAAGGACTTAACAAACAGCAGGTGGGGACGGCAGATCACTGGGAGATACACGCACGCAACAGGCCTAGGAGCGTCCTTAAGCAACATAACAGCCCAACATCGCACCATTAGTACCCAGCCACTTTCAGCTCAACTCCAAGTCGGCGTCTGGCCGGAGCCCAAGCGCCGCGGATGAGCCAAATGGCAGCGTGGGGAGATCCTGTGCTCAGAGCGAGAAAAATGTCAGTCCTCAATAAGTGTCATGGCACCCGAGCACAAGGCCGTACATAAACGGGGGCGGTTTGGCCCCATCACCGGGGCCATAATGCACAGCAACAAAAATAGAAGAGAAAGTGTCGGGATGTTTCTTTTGCCACTCTGAGCACGTTCATCCGAGTTCTGAAGCTCTCCCTCTCGTGACATCCGAGGGTGAGGATGGAAACATGTGGTCCCACGTGTCGTTTGAACCATTAAGTCAGCCTTGCTGACTTCCCATTCCTTCCTTAATTCCGCAGATTCATCTTGTGCCTGGAGTTAAATATAGCGCCCCCGGAGAGACTCAAACCTGAGAAACCAACATGAACACAGTTGGGCCTATCTAGAACACGGCTCTCCTTTCAATTACAAATAAGTAACACAAGACACAACCCTGAGTGTAATAAATATTTTATTTTATTTATTCAGGACTTAAACATATTTTTCTTTCCCAGCCCTGATTAGTGAATAGAAAGCCTACTGTTGTTTTTTTCCCGTTCTTTTGTTTTGGAGAGTAAGACAAGGGTTGGACTGTGAGGCTGTTTGGCCTGAAGGCTTTTCTCACTTTATGAAACTCTGCCCAGTGAGTGAAGCGGTGACTCTGTTATGTGTGGAAATCGGGTTATTTAAACTCACATTGACTCTCTAACTCTCTAACTCCGATGTTTTTCTTTTTTTTTCTTGTTCCACCCAACGCCCCGACCGCAATCACCACCACCACTAACTTCACCACCACCTTCCCCATCTCTTCCACCACCATCTCTACTACCAACACCACCACCTCGTCTGGACGAAGGGACCTGAGGGAGGCCAGGTAGGTGTCTGAAACTACGTCCGAACCGTACACATTTTGTGTTTCATGTCTGTGTACATTTTGGATTTGATCTCCCATGAGATGTTAGGAAGTTAGATTTTGCGGGTGACAGCAGAGAGAGCATAAAACAGCACTAAGGACAAAAGACCTTCAACCTTGGCAACCGGGGGCGGATTCCAAAAAACAGAAAACTGTCAAACTAACATTGGCCATGAAAAATAGAACTCTGCTCTTATTCAAAGATAGGGACGACAGCTCTCACCCAAGGGGACCACAAAGCTAGAAAGAACGAATAGACGGGGTGATGAAGCTCGGAGGACAGGGATTGACAACAGACAGGTTTCCTCTAAAGTGCACAAAAGGTGCAGGCTCCTAGCGCCTAGCTGCTAGCCGCTGATGTGGAGAACAGATGGCGGGGGCCCCCTTAGCCAGCCGCCGTCAGGTAGCCCGCCACTGTTTGTTCAGCGTAACACGATCGGACGCTTCCTGTCTGCGCCGTCATCCGTCTGTGAGTTGCTCCAGCCGCCACCGCCGGGGGTCAAGGGTCGGCGATGACACACACACCGGCGTGTTAATGAAGCGATCGGCCCCTGAAGAGCCTCAGGGCCAGCGGACGAGCTGTCTGTCCGGAGGCCCGAGGCCCGGGCGATGTCAACGCTTTTTTCCTGCTTAACTTTTCATTGCCTCTGAGATAGTGCGAAACGCATAATCTTACATCTCGCGAGCCGATTTTTCTCAGAGCAGTTTGCCTTCACACATGAGTCACGATTTGGGGAAAAAAAAGAAACTGAAACAAAACATAACCGCTTATAAAAAAGACCCAAGACAACGTGATCCGAGGAACGATCGGTTCTCTAGCCAGATTATTATTTGAGCCGGGACAATCTGATGACTCCTGAACTCCTCGTTCCTGACTGAACAGACGTTGCTGCTGTGAGGGGAACGAGGCTTCTGAAGAGCCGTGTTCCAAACAAAGAAGGAAGTGACTTTCATCGCCTCGTCTCCACTAGTCCCGAGCAGCCTTTTCTTTTTCTTCTTCTGTTATCCGGGGTGTCAGATCGCATGAGTGGGGATTTCATGCATTACCTGTATCCTCATCCATCATTGTCGTACGTTTTTAAAAGAATAAAGTGACAAGGTGTTTGTTCTGGCCTCGGTGCGTCCCAATGTGGCGGGCCAGTCAGAGGGAGGAGGAGGAGGGGCGGTTTGTAGGCCTGCGTCCGGGAATTTGCTCTGTGCTGCCGATTCGTTCGTGGATGGAAAGTTATCAGCTTAACAAAGATTGGATAAAAAGTGTGCCAACCTGGCAGTTAATAAAGTTATTTGAAGAACCTGTATAAAAAGACACAATGTTGATCAACTAGGGCGGAAGGATAGCTCAGTCTGTTGGGACTCGGCTTGGGAACCGGAAGGTCGCCGGATCGAGCCCCCGAAAAACACCCGGGCACTGCCGAGGTGGCCTTGAGCAAGGCACCAGGACCCCTACACTGCTCCCCTGTATATACAATAGCTGCCCACTGCTCCTAATACTAGGATGGCTTAAATACAGAGAAACTCATTTCACTGTGTGTGTACATGTGTGTGACCAATAAAAGAGGATTCAATCCTCCAGATGTAGATTTAGATCTGTTGTTTTAATTGTTTTAATTGTTTTAATTGTTCTCTGGTCATTAACGGTTCTCTGTTGTTATGTTTCAGGGGTCGTTAGGGCCGCCAGGGCTTCCTGGTACCGATGGACAAAAGGTGAGCTCATTTATACATTTTTATATATACATTTATATATATATATATATATATATATATATATATATATATATATATATATATATATATATAATATCGGTCTGTAGAGATTGGTGAATTATATATGTTCTCCTCCATCCCTACGTGCATGGTAAAGGAAAGGAAAGTCCTGCTGAATAAGGATACACCAACACATCACTTCTGTGAAATTTATAAATAACATTTAATAGAAATGAAGGGTACTTGTACCTTATGAAGACGTGCTTCAGCACACACAGTCACTCAGTGGCCCGGAGCCTCTAGAGAGAGGGCTGCCGGGGATCGTGATTCCGGAGCTACTGTCCTGTTTAGAAGCAGGGCCCCATCCTAGGGACCTCTTAGCCGGGCCTTGAGTCCACACACACACACACAGCTACACAAGCGTCCTCTCATCCATCTCTCCCATTCTCTGGGGGGGGAGAAGGAAAGCAGATGTTCAACGAAGGTATTTCACAACACCAACAACAACCACAACATGAAACAAACAAAATAACAAAAGATGAGTCATCGTTACGCATTGACTCCAGAAGACAAACGATGGCGGGAGTGCAGTGAGCGGCGGCGGTAGAGGGATGAGGAGGAACAATCGGAGAGAGGGACAATCTCTCCAATCTGCGGCCGCGTGCCTCCGTGGAGATACAAAGAGATGCAGTGTGTCCCCCTTTAATGGGAACCAGAGAGAGAGATGTTTCATTTCAAAGTGAAAGCTCTCCACTCTCCACTCTCCACTCTCCACTCTCTCTCTCTCTCTCTCCACTCTCTCTCTCTCTCTCTCTCTCTCTCTCTCTCTCTCTCTCTCTCTCCTCTCTCTCTCTCTCTCTCTGTCTAATTTCCATGCTTGTGTTACGACGGCAGTTGCCAGAAACCTCATGAAATGAAACTCCTAAAAAGCCAGACGAGATGGTATAAAGTCAAATTTGTCACGGTGTGTAGGCACTGTTCACGTGGAAAGTTCAACATTCAAACAGCTGCTTCACAGGAAAGCACCACCTCCACCACCTCTACCATACCACCACCTCCACCACCTCCACCATACCACCACCTCCACCACCACCTCCACCATGCCACCACCACCTCCACCACCTCTACCATACCACCACCTCCACCACCTCCACCATACCACCACCTCCACCATGCCACCACCTCCACCACCTCTACCCGGCTCCCTCACCATCCTCATCCTCCTCGACCTCACCGCTGCCTTTGACACTATAGACCACTCCATCCTTCTCTCCCGCCTCCAGCACTTCATTGGTATCACTGGCACCGCCCTCTCCTGGCTCACCTCCTACCTCTCCGACCGCCACCAATACATCTCCATCAATAACTGTCAATCCTCCACTGCCCCAGTCACTCACGGTGTCCCCCAGGGTTCTGTACTTGGTCCCCTACTCTTTATCATATACATCCTTCCCCTCGGTCAGATCCTTCGCCACCACGGGCTCCGCTTTCACTGTTATGCCGACGACACTCAGCTATATCTCTCCGCCAAAGCTATCACCCCAGCCACCCACGCCACCCTCTCCGCCTGCCTCAGTGACATTAAAACCTGGATGCAAACAAACTTTCTCAAACTCAACAGCAATAAAACAGAAATCCTTATTATTGGCCCTACCTCCCTCACCCGCTCTGCACAAAATTTCACCCTTAACATAGACGGCTCCATCATCACCCCCTCCACCCAGATCCGCAACCTCGGCCTCATCCTCGACCCCACCCTCTCTTTCCTTCCCCATGCAAATCACATCACCAAAACCGCTTTCTTCCACCTCCGGAACATTGCCCGCCTCCGCCCCTCCCTATCCTTCCCTGCTGCTGAAACCCTCATCCACGCATTCATCACTTCCAGACTCGATTATTGCAACAGCATTCTGTATGGCTCAACTCACAAAATCATACATAAACTCCAATATGTCCAGAACTCTGCCGCCCGCCTCCTCACCTCCACCCGCCGCCGAGACCACATCACCCCTGTCCTACACAACCTCCACTGGCTCCCAGTCAAACACCGGATACATTTCAAGATTCTACTCCTCACCTACAAAGCCCTCAATAACCAGGCCCCCCCCTACCTCTCCCACCTCCTCCCCCGCCACGTCCCCACCCGCAGCCTCAGGTCCGGAGACACTAACCGCTTGACGATCCCCAGGACCAATCTCCGGACCTGGGGCGACCGGGCCTTCTCCGTGGCCGCACCCACCCTCTGGAACGCTCTCCCCATCAACATCCGCCAAGCACCCACCTTATCATCCTTTAAACAGGCCCTCAAGAGCCACCTCTTCAACCTCGCCTTCACCCAGTAACCTCCACTCCTCACCTCCACATCCCACTGTCCCCACCATGTATGTCAATGTTTGTAAATGTGTGCAAAGTTTGTAAAGCGGCTTTGGGTACTCAGAAAAGCGCTATATAAAATAAATGTATTATTATTATTATTATTACCATACCACCACCTCCACCACCTCTACCATACCACCACCTTCACCTCCACCACCTCCAACCTTATCAATCTCATCACCCGGGGGGGGGTTTCAACAGACCCTCTCCACAGACACAGTGTCATCGTAAGAACAACACAGCTGTCCCTATCGTGTTTAGTTAGTCTGCTCCTGGTATGCACCAGTTGACTAAACCAGTTGGCAGGAGTCTTTGCAGACATCTTCAACCTCTCCCTGTCCCAGGCTGTTGTTCCCGCGGTCTTCAAGATGTCCACCATCGTGCCTGTCCCTAAACAACCCAAGATAACATGCCTGAACGACTATAGACCTGTAGCCCTCACCTCGATTGTCAGCAAATGCTTTGAGAGGTTGGTCAAGGACTTTATTTGCTCCGTGTTACCTGCCACGCTGGACCCATGGTCATTTGCATATCTTCAAAACAGATCCACGGACGACGCAATTGCCATGGCCCTCCACACTGCCCTTTCCCACCTGGAGGGAAAGAACTGTTATGTGCGGATGCTGTTTGTGGAGTACATCTCAGCATTCAACACGATAGTTCCTGCCAAGCTCGACACCAAGCTTAGAGGTCTAGGCGTGCCCCCATCCACATGCAGCTGGATACTGGACCTCCTGTCGGACCGCCGCCAGGTGGAGAGGATGTGCAGCACCACATCAGAGCCACTGACCCTCAACACGGGAGCCCCCCAGGGATGCATGCTGAGCCCTCTCCTCTACTCCCTCTACACCCACGACTGCATAGCTATGCACAGCTCCAACGTCATCATCAAGTTTGCTGACGACACGACAGTGATGGGCCTGATCGTCGGCGACGACGAGACAGCCTACAGGGAGGAGGTTGGATCACTGGAACAGTGGTGCCAGGAGAACAGCCTCGCCCTCAACATCAAGAAGACCAAGGAGCTGATCGTGGACTACAGGAGGCAGAGAGGAGATAGGGGAGTGCTCTCCTCTCGACGGTGTTCACATGGTCCACGCACACCACACACGTGGTGAAAAGGGCCCAACAACGGCTGTATTTCCTCAGGCATCTGAGGAAATTCAGCATGGGCCCCCACATCCTGAGAACATTCTACACCGGCACAATCGAGAGTGTTCTTACAGGGTGTATCACCGCCTGGTACGGGAACTGTACCGCATCCCAGCGCAGGGCGCTTCAAAGGGTGGTGCGGACGGCCCAGTATATCGTTGGAGGTGAGCTCCCCTCCCTCCTGGATATATACAACCAGCGGTGCGTGGCCAAGGCCAAACGCATCATAAAAGACAATGCCCACCCCAGCCACGAACTGTACTCACTTTTACCGCCAGGCAGGCGATACCGCAGTATCAAGTGCCACACACATTTAACTTTATACAGTTTCTACTTTTTACTTATTTTTTATTCTATTCTGGGGTTTTATATAACTGCTGTCTGTCGTCGGGTATTGCACATAAGATTTTCAGTCATTGCTTATACTTATACTTATACTTGTGAGAGGGTTAGGGTCAGAGGGTTATGGTTAAGGTTAGAGGCTTATGGTAAGGGTTAGGATGTTAGGGTAAGGGGTCAGCACATAAAGGGTTAGCCTACCCTAACCCTTGTTCTCGGTAACAGGGTAGGCTGATGTCAGTTTGACAGTTTGTTGAGTTGACATTCAGATTTGGTGATTGAGGTTTGGCGTCACACACACACACACATATTTTAAGCCACTACAATCCAAAGCGCTTCAGAATTGATAGTGTGTGTACAGCGAAACTGCGATGACGGAAGACTCGTAAGGCGGTCATCCAAGGCAAGTCCACCACAGTAAAGGACTTGTTTAACTCCGTCTGTCACTGGTCGGTTATCAAGGCGGCTGCTGTGAGACTGCCTCCGATGTTGTGACCAAATGTTGAACTTTGCTAAAGGTTATCTGTATCAAGGAGTAGGGGCCTAGCACTGACCCTGGGACTGTGTGTGTGTGTGTGTGTGTGTGTGTGTGTGTGTGTGTGTGTGTGTGTGTGTGTGTGTGTGTGTGTGTGTGTGTGTGTGTGTGTGTGTGTGTGTGTGTGTGTTGTGTGTGTGTGTGTGTGTGTGTGTGTGTGTGTGTGTGTGTCCCCAGGGAGATATTGGAATCCCGGGTGTCGACGGATCCAAGGTTGGTTCTGTAATTTTTCATTTTTTTCCTACCTCTCCCCAAGGATTGAGAGATTTTTGGCTTTTTCAAGTTGTTACTATAGTGTTATTAATGCATTTTTCCATTTGATTTAGTGCATAATTATTTTACTTACCTGTCACAACATTTATATTTTAAATAATTCAATTTTGATTATATTATTTGTCCACTTTGACATTTCATTTCGAATGGAAATCAAGTGAGATTGAGAATGCACTAAAACTGCACCAAAAAAAAAATGAACTTTAACCAAACTGTTCAGCAACCACAACCAACCGTGTGTTAGCATTGGGTTCAGTCTGACTAACCTCGCTCATCACGCTGAGGAGGAGACTTTAACCTCCCGATACCACCTGACCCTGAAGCCTGCATGGAGCCATCGGGAGCTGAATTCAGTGGGTTTTTCCTTTTTTCTTAACAGGGGGAAATCGGAGAGCCAGGTGAAAAGGTAACGGCATCCATCCAGACACCATGGTCCTGTCCCCGGGCCACACCTCCCTCTACATGGCTGTGGACCAGCCACGCTCACTAGGAGGCTTATGGTTAGGGTTAGAGAGTTAGGGTTAGAGGGTGATGGTTAGGGTTAGAGAGTTAGGGTGAGAGGGGTAGAGGGTGATGGTTAGGGTTAGAGAGTTAGGGTTAGAGGGTGATGGTTAGGGTTAGAGAGTTAGGGTTAGAGGGTGATGGTTAGGGTTAGAGAGTTAGGGTTAGAGGGTTAGGGTTAGAGGGTGATGGTTAGGGTTAGAGAGTTAGGGTGAGAGGGTTAGAGGGTGATGGTTAGGGTTAGAGAGTTAGGGTGAGAGGGTTAGAGGGTGATGGTTAGGGTTAGAGAGTTAGGGTTAGAGAGTTAGGGTTCGAGGGTGATGGTTAGGGTTAGAGCGTTAGGGTGAGAGGGTTAGAGGGTGATGGTTAGGGTTAGGGTTATAGAGTTAGCGTCAGAGGGTTAGAGGGTGATGGTTAGGGTTATAGAGTTAGCGTTAGAGGGTTAGAGGGTGATGGTTAGGGTTAGAGAGTTAGGGTTAGAGGGTTAGAGGGTGATGGTTAGGGTTATAGAGTTAGCGTTAGAGGGTTAGAGGGTGATGGTTAGGGTTAGAGAGTTAGGGTTAGAGAGTTAGGGTTCGAGGGTGATGGTTAGGGCTATAGAGTTAGCGTTAGAGGGTGATGGTTAGGGCTATAGAGTTAGCGTTAGAGGGTTAGATGGCCCCAGGCATCCCTCTGCATGTTAATTGACCGGCAACGTTTTGTTTGCAGCGCTCACTTGAAAAAAGTACGGAAGCCCCTTTTCAGCAGTTAGTAACGATTCCCCCGCGAAAACATCCTTTAGAGGCCGTTTTTACTGTCCTCTCATCACTCCGATTAATCGCTTCCAAGGCGGCGTCATCACGGAGACGACTCGATGACTTTAACGAGTCGCACCTCGGGACGTAGCTTTCACCACCGCCAGCGCTTTATTGGGTCCGAAAAAGAAAAAAGGGAAGAAGGAAAAAAAGCAAAGAGCGTTTGGCTAACGGTGGCTAACACAATGGCAGCAGTGTGCTGGGTCCACCTCCACCCAGAGAGAGAGAGAGAGAGAGAGAGAGAGAGAGAGAGAGAGAGAGAGAGAGAGAGAGAGAGAGAGAGAGAGAGAGAGAGAGAGAGAGAGAGAGAGAGAGAGAGAGAGAGGAGAGAGAGAGAGAGAGAGAGAGAGAGAGAGAGAGAGAGAGAGAGAGAGAGAGAGAGAGAGAGAGAGAGAGAGGTGATGCTTGGATCGACGTGACGACACGATTTCAGTCGAGCGAAGGATGCTGGCCATGTTTCGCGTTCGCGAATCAAAAAACGAACACAATAAAAACACACAAAATTGGCGGAATCGACGGCGGCCTTCGGTTGAAAGCGGTTCGGTACCGCCGCGTGTTATTATCGTTAGCCCAGCGGCGTTATCCCCACCGGATGGCCGCTCGTCGGGTTGCTGACCTGAGGGGATGAGGGTCGACTTATCTGGCAACCCGTCTGGATTCAACCCGAAGAGTCGGTTTGAACAGCGGTTCCGTCCGTTGACGAGTGTTGATTTGTTGTTTGAAAGAAGAAATGACGTACAGTGCAACTAAAAGTTTCTAAGTTTTTGTACATTTACCAAATAAATATTTTCGTCTGTTTGTACATTACACAAAATAAACACAAAAAAGGGTGTGAAGCTATTTTTTGGGTGATCTCTGGTTCTAATGATGTTCCTCTGTGACGTGACCTCTGGTGTGATGCTTGGTTTCAGGGAGATATGGGTGAGGACGGGCTGAAGGGTGACGGGGGTGAGAAGGTATGTACTTTAAACTCCTCCCTCTCTATTCCCTCTCTTTCATCACTCATTCTCCTGTCCTGAATACCACAGCAGCTCACCCCCCCCCCCCCACGCCACACTTGTATGTACCCGGCCTGCCAGACTTAATGTCCTCCATCTGAGTGTGGATGGGGGGGGGGGGGGGCTATGGAGTCTCACAGAAACCCTCAGCCGTGTTTTGGCGCTAGCATGGCTAGTGCCACTCCCACCTCCCGCGGCTTAACGCGGGGTCCTTTAATTGCCATGTGCTTCGTTTCCCGGTCGGCCGGCTTCCCCGCTAATTTGGGCCCATTTATCAAATGGAGAAGCCTGACGGGCGGTGTGATCGCCCCCCCGGGGGGTCGCGGTAGGGCGGCGCCCTGAGCCCCGGGCCCCGGGCCGAGGGCGGTCCGGTGACGGGGGTCTGGTTGTGTTTCCACGGGTAAACGGTAGCTCGCGCTGGGAGGCTTGGGGCCTCGATCGTCATCCTCCCAAAGAGAGAGTTTATGGATGGCCGGTACGAGCGACGGCTCGTCGTTGGCTCTTATTTTAGCTTTAATGCCGGGCGTCTCTCTCAGTGGAAGCGATTGCCGTACGTCGGCGTTCTGGAGCCCAGACGCAGACGCTGGAAATATAAGTTTGATTCGAAGGTGACGTAAGGTTTGAGTTTGATGAAAAGCGAACCGATGACACCGCGATAAACGGCGGAATGTAAATGAAATCTGGAGAAACAATAGCGGCCAGATGTCGGTGTGAAAAGTTTTATGTTTCAGTTTCTTTTTGCGCCGCTGTGGTTATTAACGGCCTCGGCCTCCGGCGTAAGAAGCCGACCGTCGGCTGCGATTCATCACTGCCTCGCGGAGAGAAGGACTGATGGATACCTGGGCTTTAGAAACACAGGAGGAGGAGGAGGAGGAGAGGAGGAGGAGGAGGAGGAGGAGGAGGAAACAGACCTCCAATATCATCTGTGGTCAGACAGTGAAGGCAGAAGAAGAAGAGAAGAGGCAGAAAAGGTGATAAAAGTCCTCTGCTCGGCGGCCCTTTGATCCCTTCCTCCTGCAGGCCAATAAACGGGAAGGCGATGGAAGTTATGCACCGCAGGGAGCAGAGCGCCATGGGAAATCAAAACGGGGTGTGCGTGTGTGTGTGTGTGTGTGTGTGGTGTGTGTGTGTGTGTGTGTGTGTGTGTGTGTGTGTGTGTGTGTGTGTGTGTGTGTGTGTGTGTGTGTGTGTGTGTGTGTGTGTGTGTGTGTGTGTGTGTGTGTGTGTGTGTGTGTGTGTGTGTGGTGTGTTGGGGGGCTCGTTAGGCCTAAAGAGACCTGAGGAAAGTTGGATGAAAGCGTGAGCTGGAATGGAGACGTAATGGAGACACAAATTGGGGACGTTAACAGTAATGATTGGACTGAGGGCGAGAGACACGGAGGAAGGAGAGAGAGAGAGAGAGAGAGAGAGAGAGAGAGAGAGAGAGAGAGAGAGAGAGAGAGAGAGAGAGAGAGAGAGAGAGAGAGAGAGAGAGAGAGAGAGAGAGAGAGAGAGAGAGAGAGAGAGAGAGAGAGAGAGAGAGAGAGAGAGAGAGAGAGAGAGAGAGAGAGAGAGAGAGAGGGGAATTGACTGGATGGGGTAATTCAGAGCGGCCGACAGTCATCACACACACACACACAACCCCACACACACACACACACACACGCATACAACCCCCCACACACACACACACAACCCCCCACACACACACACACACACAACCCCACACACACACACACAACCCCACACAAACACACACACACACACACACACACAACCCCCCCACACACACACACATACAACCCCACACACACACACACACACACACGCACACGCGCGCACACCGCACACACACACACACACGCACACACACATACAACCCCACACACACACGCACATGTTTAGCTTCATGACTTTCCCTCCACCGTGTGGGAGAGAGAGTCTCTCACCGCTGCGTCTCTCGATCTGTGACCTCCGTCGTTCGGCCAGAAGTGCCGAGACCCGGCTGATTAGTTTCATCACTCCCCCCTCCCCCCTCCTCCCTCCCCCTCCCCCCCCCCCCCCCCCCCACCCTCTTCCTCTTTTAAAAAAAAACCCAAAAAGAATACCAGAAGAAGAGATGAAGAGAGAGTCATCAATGGCCTCTATTGTTTCCCCGGCTGCGTCTTGTTCATCTTTCCAGGGCCGAGGTGCAGAGGTTAACAGTATGCAGAGCAGACGCTGCGGTGTGTGTGTGTGTGTGTGTGTGTGTGTGTGTGTGTGTGTGTGTGTGTGTGTGTGTGTGTGTGTGTGTGTGTGTGTGTGTGTGTGTGTGTGTGTGTGTGTGTGTGTGTGTGTGTGTGTGTGTGTGGGGGGGGGGGGGCGGGGGTAATACCGGTTGAGAGGTGAAACGCTAAGAGCTTCAGCATGGCACACACAAAGAACCGGGGGAGCACTATGAAAGGAGAGGGAGAGGGAAAGAGAGAGAGAGGGGGAAAGAGAGAGAGAGAGAGAGAGAGAGAGAGAGAGAGAGAGAGAGAGAGAGAGAGAGAGAGAGAGAGAGAGAGAGAGAGAGAGAGAGAGAGAGAGAGAGAGAGAGAGAGAGAGAGAGAGAGAGAGAGAGAGAGAGAGAGAGGGAAAGAGAGAGGGGGAAAGAGAGAGACGAAGAGGGAAGAGAGAGCGGGAAGAGAGAGACGAAGAGGGAAAGAGAGAGAGAGACGAGAGGGAGAGAGAGAGAGAGAGAGAGAGAGACAGAGAGACAGAGAGAGAGACAGAGAGAGACAGATGGAGAGAAAGAGGGAAAGAGAGAGAGGGGAATAGAGAGAGAGGAGAGGGAGACATGGAAATGCAGGCAATCAAGCTGCTCTCTGCCTGATACAAAGGGATATTGTTTTGACGGAGGGATCTGTTGAGTGTGAACGAGACTGCATGACACGTGTGTGTGTGCCCAGTACACACACACGTGTAGACAGACACACACACAAGCGTGCACGCTGGCACACACATACACACATACACACACACGCACACACGTGTACACACACACACACACACACACACTCATTCACACACCCATACTCACTCTGTATACACGGGCACACCAAAATACACTTTATTCCTCTGAACCCGGGGATGGGGAACGTAACTACCCAAACAAAACACAACAGGATCACTCTCACACACACATAAAGACACACACACACACACACACACACACACACACACCATTTCTACACACACATACACATAAAGACACACACACACACACACACACACACACCATTTCTACACACACATACACATAAAGACACACACACACACACCATTTCTACACACACACACCATTTCTACACACACACACAGTCGGGCACCAATCTGCCTGCTCCGTGTAGCGTAGCGACGGCACCGACCGTAATCCAAAACCGAGACGAGAAACCTGAAAAAAACCCTGTTTTTTTTCTTTTCTTCTTCTTCTTCTCTAAATTCAAACAGCGGTTTTATATAACACACGTTTACTTAACCGGTCCCCCCGATGTGTCGATAAGGAAGGACCAGCCTCTACAGGAGAATGTACCAGCGGTGACGTGACTCGTGAAGAACTCGAACCAACTCCACCGTAAAGTCGGAGGTAGTGAAAAAGGCCCTTGGACCTCAGGGTACGAGGGGGGCGTCGCCCTGGCCTCCTCTATGGCCAATCGAATCGCAGCTGCGTGTTTCTCCGCGGCGTGGCTAAAACCTCAGCGATGAACCCCCCCCCCCCCCCCCCCCAACATGTGGGTAACGAGCGTAGCGCACGGCTACATGAATTGGCCTCATGACTTGGACTCGCTCAGAGCAGCCTGGATAGCAGGCGTCCCAACACTCCTGGCCCTGGCTTCCTAACACTCAGCTCCTCCATTGAATCCTCATCGGGCTCACCAGGCCTCCACCGCTGGACTTTCCACCGCTGGAAAACGACAGACCAGAGGGCCCTCCGTCGAGCACATACCTCGGCCACACCAAAAAGTCCCCTGAATCCGGATTCGGATCCGGATCTGTGTCAAAATCTAAGCAACTGTTCCTTGGTCTATAAGTAATCTAAACGCCAAGTTTTGTCTAATTCCCTACATAACTTTTTGAGTTATCTTGCTAACAGGCAAACAGACAGACAGACAGACAGACAAACAGGGGTGAAAACCTGACTTGTGTCCCATCTTGGACGGCGGTCTATCTATGTTTAGGTGCCCGGTGACGTTTCTAGCAGCTTTTAACACCATGGCCATGAGGCCTGTTCTATCGACAGCAGGGGTCGCCTGCTCCCCGCGCCTCCGTCGCGGTCTCACGCCGCCAGGGTGATAATTGGCCGTCACACCTCCCGTCACGCCCTCCTCCTCTCTCTCGTCTGTCAGACTCAGACTTAATTAGGTGCTGAGGACCCCTCGCTCCGGTTCAATGTCCAGGGGGGGGGTGCCACCCCCAACCCCCCCCCCCCCCCTACATGCCTACCTCGACTCCCATCTCCCCCCAGCTGTGCAGCGCCTCGCAGTCCAGACGCAGCGAGGGGTGTGTGTGTGTGTGGTGTGTGTGTGTGTGTGTGGGGGGGGGTGGGGTGGGGGTGGGGGTGTGTGGACTTCGGCGTCATCGTCAGGGCCTCCACTTTATAGTCATTTAGCAGATGCTTCTGTCCAAAGCGACAATAAGTCCATTCAACGTTCAGCAGGTAGGCTAGAGAGCTAGTAGTCACCACAAGCGATGGCAGACAGTGAAGCCCTTCAGAAGTCTCCTGGCTGGTTCTTTTAACGTGTTATTCCCACTGTGTATATTTCCTCGCCCCTCGACCTGTCCGTCCCGTGGGGTTTGGGTCGGAGGCACAGCGGGGGGAACAGGACTGAATAGAGTGTCCCGTCATTCCCTGTCAGAATGTTTGTTAAAGGATAACTCGCCACTGTTCAACCTCCTCTGTCAACCTCATCAGCACATCCCTTCTCTGAGCACTGCTTAGCTCTATTGTTAGCTCTATTGTTAGCTCTATTGTTAGCTCTATTGTTAGCTCCATTGTTAGCTCCATTGTTTGGTCTATTGAGTGCTTCCTAGAGTCTATTGTTGGCCAATTGTTAGCAAACTTATTGTGCTTCAACCTGAGCACTTCTGCTCTTGGAGGCTTGGTAGGAAGGATATGCACTCATGACTTCTGCTAAGTCGCTTTGGCCAAAAGCATCTGCTTAATGACTGTCATTTAATGTGAGGTAATGTAATGTTATGTAAGGTGATGTTATGTAAGGTAATGTGATGTTATATAAGGTAATGTAATGTTATATAAGGTAATGTAATGTTATGTAAGGTAATGTGATGTTATGTAAGGTAATGTGATGTTATATAAGGTAATGTGATGTTATGTAAGGTAATGTAATGTTATATAAGGTAATGTAATGTTATATAAGGTAATGTAATGTTATATAAGGTAATGTGATGTTATATAAGGTAATGTGATGTTATATAAGGTAATGTAATGTTATGTAAGGTAATGTTCCTAAGGTAATGTCATTCTCTCAGGTCCTGGAGTTCTATAAGGTGTTATATAAGGTAATGTGATGTTATATAAGGTAATGTGGTGGCTAAATGTGAGTGAAGAACAAGGTTTTATTTAGGAATGCGCCGACGTTGTTTAAAACTGAACAGAAGGCGGCGAAACGCGGTAACACCTCGACGTTAGCGTTCCAATGAACTACCGGTACACCAGGAGAACCTGGGGGGTCTGAGGGGGGGGTCTGAGGGGGGTCTGAGGGGGGGTTCTAAGGGGGGGGTCAGGGGGGGGTTCTAAGGGGGGGGTCTGAGGGGGGTCTGAGGGGGGTCTGAGGAGGGGGTCTGAGGAGCAGCTAGCCAGAGGACCCGCTGTCTACAGGCTGATAGAGTTTGAGGCGGGAAAAAAGGAGGAGAAAAACCCCCCTGTGTGTCTGGTGCGTGTGTTCTGCATCACGATGGCTCCCATAAAAAGCTGAGGGTGGGGGCAACGGGTAGAGTGGTGGTGATGGGGGGGGGGGTTAATGTGTGTGTGTTGGTTGGGGGGGGGGGCGTTAATGTGTGCGTGTGTGTGTGTGTGTGTGTGTGTGTGTGTGTGTGTGGGGGGGTGGTGTGGTGTGTGTGTTGGGGGGGGGGGGGGTGGATGTGTGTGTGTGTGTGGGGGGTGGGTGTGTGGTGTGGTGTGTGTGTGTGTGGGTGGTGGTGGTGTGTGTGTGTGTGTGTGTGTGTGTGTGTGTGTGTGTGTGTGTGTGTGTGGTGGGGGGAGGTGGTTGTGGGGTTGTGTGTTAAGGGGCACTCTGCAACTTCTGAGCGTGAGAGGCGCATGTGCAGCGTGACCACAGAATCTGCACCAGAACCACAAGACCCCAGTCGCTCTCGCTCTCTCTCTCTCTCTCTCTCCTCTCTCTCTCTCTCTCTCTCTCTCTCTCTCTCTCTCTCTCTCCCTCCTCCCCCCTATCCCCTACACACCCATCATCTGCTCATAATGACCCTGGCTGGCGCTGGCTGCCTGTCTGTGTTCTCCGTGGTACATGTCAGTAATTATGTCGTTTGTGGAGAGAGACTTGAGAGGTTGTATCGCTTGCTCCCAACGCTGCCCTCAATTTAAGTGCTTTTTGTTTGTTTGCTGTTATGTGTTATATTTAGTTATATTGTATGATTCTTCTTTATTCTTTGTTCAGTCAGGAGATAACTGCAATCGCGTTACTATTAGAATATCGCCTCAGCGGACCTTTCCCCGGTTAAATAAAGGTGACATCAAACTAAATAAAAGGACGTCTAGATTGTCTTTCACAGGGTCACCGGTATGTTAGTACGGTTAGTTTCTTAGTAACTGTATTATTTATTCTCCTATTGTTGTTTTCCCAGGGAGACGCTGGCTCTTCGGCTGCAGGCATCAAGGTCAGCGTCACAGCCACCATGAGGCTCCACTAAAGCCTTCCCCTCCTTTCACGTCTTACACTTCACAACTAAAGCACTGAAAAGCAAGTGAAAATAACCAGATCTTTTCTCTTTTTTCTAGGGAGAACCGGGAGACTCTGGCCGAGGTGGAATAAAGGTACAGTATATTACTGCAATGTTGTTTAACAATTTTTTATATATATATATAGACCAATATTAGAGCCACCATGGAGAAATCAAACCAATATTTTATATTATTTGAAGACGACAAAAACAGTCCCTCTTTCCCTCCTAGTTTCCATTCAACCACAAACACACAACCTCTTTCCAGAACCACCAGCCGTGTTAACAGACTATATTTTACCGCTTGGACCGCAATTTCGCCTTTGGTACGCAAGCAACGTAGATGGCTTGTTCTCACGCACTGATGCAATGACTCAATATGCTTCACATCATGTTAAGTATATATATATATATGTATATATATACATATATATATATAATATATAATATATAACATGTACTGCATCTGCTGACCAACCCCAGCGGGATGAGGGTGAGGGCGATGGGACGTGGGGTTCTGGTCCCGCCTCGGTGAGAAGAGCAGAGCCGCTGACTGATAACTCAACAGAATGTTAGCGCTGAGCTTCTGGTATCACCAACGTACCGGCGACCCGGGGCCGCTGGGCGACCCGGGGCCGCTGGGCGACCCGGGGCCGCTGGGCGACCCGGGGCCGCTGGGCGACCCGGGGCCGCTGGGCGACCCGGGGCCGCTGGGCGACCCGGGGCCGCTGGGCGACCCGGGGCCGCTGGGCGACCCGGGGCCGCTGGGCGACCCGGGGCCGCTGGGCGACCCGGGGCCGCTGGGCGACCCGGGGCCGCTGGGCGACCCGGGGCCGCTGGGCGACCCGGGGCCGCTGGGCGACCCGGGGCCGCTGGGCGACCCGGGGCCGCTGGGCGACCCGGGGCCGCTGGGCGACCCGGGGCCGCTGGGCGACCCGGCTCTGCGGTGGGCCCAGCTCCACGTCTTTGGGGTTGTTGTAGAAACTTGATTTATTCCTTTTTTCCTTTTGGGTCTCCAGAAGTCTGTGTGTATTTTCGTGTCGTTCTGGAGCAGTGCTAATCAGCAATGAGGATACGTGTTGGAGGTGCAATTCGATTTATAAGATGTTTTATTATTATTATTATTGTTAGTAGTAGTATTATTATTAGCTTTGCCACAATTATCTTTATGTGTCACAGATGTCAGGTAGTCTACCATCCACTGTCTGGTTTAATATATCCGTGAACTATCCTATTTTTGGGGGTTTTACCGTTTGTTTAGTTTCTTCTGTCGAAGAGCGAGTTCCTCTGGCTCTGATTGGTCCAATCTGTCATGGCCTCCATTGTTCCGGAATCTGCCGGAAAGCGGCCAGAGTTAAATAGCGGGGTCACTCCGCCGCGGCCCATAGCGGCTCACCAGAGAGACTTGTGTTCATTAGCTTCTCCGTGTCTTCATAAGCCACGCAGGGATGTTTTATGGGCCTTCCTTCGAGTGTCGTTACAGCTCATCCTTCTCCTGCTGCGCTAAATATCTCTTTTCATACGCCATAAATATAATACCCGTAATAGGCCGTTAAATTACCCCCGCGCTCCCCGCTCCTATTTAGAAAAATTCTAAATAAATACTAGAAGAAAAGCCATTGGATTTGATAAAATGCAAGAAAAAGTATTTGATCAAATCCAAAGTGCGGTACTGCACCAGTCATCACGCTTGGTTGCAGGGGGAGTCTCCGGTTCCCGCTGACCGCGACCCGACCTCGGGAACCCAGGAGTCCACAAGCCGCCGCTTCTGTCCTCCGGTAGCTCCGCTAAACGCCTTTTAAATCCCAGAAATCGAATATACGTATTTCCACGTCCGAGAGAGTACCTCGGTTTGAACCTTTGAGCTTGAGATTGAAGCCCAGAAAGGCTGAGGTCTGCTCAGAGTGGATTCCACGGCACAATATATATAAACATAGGACTTTCGCCTCTCATTGGGGCATTGCTGCATGCGATGCTATGGCGATGCATGTTCCGGACCTACCTCTGCCGGTGCTGATGTTGAGCGAATGAACTAATAGTAACACAAAAATCCACTAATATGTAACATGGCTCCACTCCTCTTCCTCCGAGCGGTGGGAGAGCAGCGTAACGTGTCTACTCTCGAGGTCTCTAGTGTCCTGACCGACGCGACCCGGCTGGGTTTCGGTCGGGCTGGGCTGTAACGTGTCTCGCACTCTTCCTGTGTAGGGCGAGCCGGGACTTCCAGGGCTGCCCGGACTGCCGGGAATTAAGGTAAATGCTGTCTGTGGCTGTTGATTCATCTCCCAGTGGTTCCCCTCAGTGCTGTGTCCCTCGCTATCTGTGGCCTGCCAACCCCCTGTGGCTCCTCGTCCATGCTGCTGCTGCTGCTGCCCCAAACCCATGAGCAACGCTGACGTACCCCCGGTCGTAGAGCGTTGTGCTCAGGCTGGCCGCTAACCCGCTTATAGCTGAACTAAACAAAGCCAAGCACAGCATCCAACAAAGCAAGCTTGTTTTATGTAGTTAATAAGCCGTGTTGGACGGTGGACACTTTTTATCCAAAAATGTGGGTAAAAAAGAAAATCCCTGCATTTCCCCGGCGGGAATGGAACCCCTAACCCTAGATCAAGAGAACGGTATGAAGACCTGAAAAGGTGCAATATGAACTTGAAGGAGGCAATCAGGCGAGAGTTCATCTGAACCAGCTCAGGTGCAGAAACGCTTCAGCGATAGGCTGATCTGAGACAAGTCTCTCTCTCAGGGTCTGTAGACCTTCAGTACATTACGTTACATTACAGTCATTTAGTAGACGGCTTTGTCCCAAGCGAGTGCATTCAACATAGAGAACAACTAGTCACCAGAAGTCCATTTCCTTCCTACGAAGCCACCGAGAGCAGAACCAGTGCTCAGGTAAAAGTACAATTCTGAGACAACAACATCAATGACAAATAGTGGAGCCAGTTGGCTTTTAAGTGTTTTTCTCTCTCCGTTTATGAATCTCCAAAAATACATTTGTTGTTACGGAGGACAGCACTAATATTCCACCTCCGTCTCCACACTGGAATAGTGAACACCACCCACCCTCTCCCTTGGAGATGCTGGCCCCAGATCAAACCTGTGTCTGGAAGGAATACTCATGCACTCAAACCAGCATGCTGACATGACGTGTGTTGCCGTTTTGGCTTTCGTTTCTTCTGCTTGTAGACATTTTAACGCCTGTAACGTGTTGGCCTTGTTAAAAACAACAACAACAACAACAACAACAACAGCATTTCTCTTGTTCTCCTGTTTTAGTTTAAGGCCTGTGTTTGTGGCCTGTGTTTGAGGCACTGAATGCTTGATTGGACCTTAACAGCACAACTGGCACCACACCCTTTCCCTCTCTCCTCTCAGGGCGCAGGGAGTCCAGCTGAGACACACGGCTCTTAACTTTTAGTTCTCTTCAGTGAGGAGCATCGAGGTGAAAACCAGCCGCGCTCTCGCCGGCGCTGATCCTCCGTTGGATCTTCTAGAGCCGATCATCACACCTCGTACCGCAGCTTTGAGTCCGAGAGGCTTTCGGCCCCGGAGTGCCAACGCTTTGTTATTCAATACGCGAGGAAATAAACCGCCTCCCTCCGTTAGCCGCCGTTAAGGTTTAATAAAGTCCTGCTTAGTCAGCTCCTATGCCTCGTTTCAGCCGGAAGGCAGAATTTAGCTTACGTGAATAACAGGGATTCCTAATAAGCCTTAATGATTGACCTTGGCTCTTGTTTTATATATATATATATATATATATATATATATATATATATATATATATATATATATGTATATATGTGTGTGTGTGTGTGTGTGTGTGTGTGTGTGTGTGTGTGTGTGTGTGTGTGTGAGAGAATGTGTGTGTGTGTGTGTGTGAGAGTGTGTGTGTGAGAGTGTGTGTGTGTGTGTGTGTGTGAGAGTGTGTGTTTTTGTGTGTGAGAGTGTGTGGGTGTGTCAGCTGCCTACCCTTCCAAACTGCCTGGACGTGCTGAGTTGTGTGTGTGCCTTGCATGTTCATATCCATGTGTGTGTGTTCTCCCCCAGCATTTGGTCGTGTTCACGGCGCTCTCTGTTCAACCCGCCGGCTGTAATCGGTCGGGAAGAACAAAAGGCCCCTAAAGCAAGATCAGCGAGTGACACACTTCATTATGGTTTATGCTGGCTTACTTTCCTTTCTCCCCCTCCAGGGCGAGCCTGGCTTTTTAGGACCACAGGGAGAGCCAGGACTTCCAGGGCTCCCCGGGACCAAGGTAAGGCTCCCCCCCCCCCCTTGAGGAGCAGGTTTTTGAGGCCAGTAACACTGCGAGATCCTGGAGGTGACCGGGGGCGTCCTGGGGGTGAGCAGAGCAGGGCCGTCTTATCATGTAGGAAGTGGGTCTGTTGGTCTCCTTCAGGTGTTTATCCCCCTGAGGTTTTTCAACAGATCAATCACATGGGAAACTCTGCAATCCTCTGATTTCAGTTTGTTTCTGGTTACGTTGTGGTTAGATAAAGGCAATCCTCCACATTCAATTTACTAACCAATGAAAGGAAAAAATTCCATCTCTCAATTCAAAGGGAAATTGAGAGCACCTGTTAAGTGGCCCAACAGCTCCCTCTACTGGTTGTTTTGGGGATTGGTTCACTTTTGACATAATTGTACATTATATTGCATTCAGCCTAAGTGAGTTAGGGGAATTAAACCTGATACACATCTACAGATTGCATTTAGATTACACGGATGAAACAGAATTAAATGCACTTTAATATTTTAACTCTTCCATACAAATCAATTCAGGCAAATTTCTTCCATGCGTCACTTTTCAATGAGATGGCAGTATGCCATGATAACCGCAAAGAGCTTCACTTTCCAAACACAGCTGTTTGAAAAGAACATTGAAAACAAATGTAGTTCTAAAACATATACCCAACTTTCTCTCTAGATGTCCTCTTCATGTTTTCCCTAGAGAGAGTGGAACGGCCAGCTAGCATCCCCTGCTAGCTGTGTGGTGATCGGACGGTCGTCTTCACTAAGTTCTGTTTGTTATGTCCTCCAGGGGGAGAGAGGAGACTATGGACCACCGGGCAAGGGGAACAAAGGAGAAATCGGAACAGTGGGACCAAAGGTGTGTGTGTGTGTGTGTGTGTGTGTGTGTGTGTGTGTCCGTGTCCAAGAGACTCTAAGAAGCACAGTAGCGTGTGTTACATATATATCTATATACATATATATGTATATATATGTATATATATATACATATATATATGTGTTTGGCGTCCATGTTTGGCTCAGTGGCCTTTGCTGCCACCTACAGGCGTCACCGCCTCAGTGCACCGCAAATATCAAACTCATGTGACCTAAAGGGAGGGAAAATTCATTCCATGGCCTCACATTCAGAGTCCAACTTTTGTCTCAACCGTCCATCGTTGGAAAGACAAACACGCCTCCCCTCATTTTCCTGCGCCCAGAAGTTACCCAGATGCAGTGAGTGATTGTTTATGGCCTGTTAAAGCTCTCGCC
>CM051021.1:17828929-17891429 GCA_027704905.1 Muraenolepis orangiensis | reverse complement strand
CCCCCCCCCCCCCCCCCCCCCCCCCCCCTCTGAATTCTGTACCACAGCCCCCCCCCCCCCCCCCCCCCCCCCCCCCCCCCCCCACCCCCCCCCCCCCCCCCCCTCTGAATTCTGTACCACAGCCCCCCCCCCCCCCCCCCTCTGAATTCTGTACCACAGCCCCCCCCCCCCCCCCCCCCCCCCCCTCTGAATTCTGTACCACAGCCCCCCCCCCCCCCCCCCTCTGACCACACCCCCCCCCCCCCCCCCCTCTGAATTCTGTACCACAGCCCCCCCCCCCCCCTCCCACCCCCCCCCTCTGAATTCTGTACCACAGCCCCCCCCCCCCCCCCCTCTGAATTCTGTACCACAGCCCCCCCCCCCCCCCTCTGAATTCTGTACCACAGCCCCCCCCCCCGCCCCCCCCCCCCTCTGAATTCTGTACCACAGCCCCCCCCCCCCCTCTGAATTCTGTACCACGCACTTTTCTGCAACATTTGAACTCTGGTTAGATGCTAAATTCCTTTCGATGTTCCGTACTTGTGCTGCACACTGACAATACATTAGAATCTAATCTAATCTAAAAGGGTGTGAACATGTGCGTGTGTGTGTGTGTGTGTAACGTGTCCCCCCCCCGTCTCCTGTCTCTCCAGGGCTACAAGGGCTCCAAGGGAGACATGGGCATGCCTGGGTCCTCCGGAGACCAGGGAGGAACAGGCCTGCCGGGCCTTCCCGTAAGCTCTTTGTCTCTTCTATTCCAATACCTCGTGGTTCCTGAGCCTGTGGATGCATTGTGTGGTTCAGGGGACGCTTTTTTATTTCTAAATGTTAAACAAAACAGCATTATACATATAAGTTTAGCTAAATAGGATTGTGTAGCCGTGTGTGTGCGTGCGTGTGCGCATGTGTGTGTGTGTGTGTGTGTGTGCGTGTGTGTGTGTGTGTGTGTGTGTGTGTGTGTGCGTGTGTGTGTGTGTGCTAGTTTGTTGTTGAAGAACTCTCTTGGCACTCTCACAAATGAAGTGAGAGGCTGTGAGGTTGAGGTCGCCCGTCTGCTCCCCTCAGGGCACCAATGGGGCCAAAGGAGACAAGGGGGACGCCGGCCTGGGCGGAGCTCAAGGGCCCTCGGTACGTGTCCCTTTGAGTCTCTCAGTCACCCACCACAACATGTGATCAACGTTGTCCTCATCTCACGACAAGGTGTCTCATCTTATTATTTTCATTTGTTTTAGATTTCTGGCCCTCCAGGGCCCCTGGGACCCCATGGACCACCCGGGCCGATGGTGAGGTCACCTTTTGGTTTCGCCTCAAGCTAAACGCCAGTCTCTTGAAAAAGCCTTTTAAGGGCATGTTTAGCTTGGCCTGATTAGATTTTCTGTCCGGTAGTAGGCTTGTGTATTTATTGTTGCCACACCCATGTGAGAAAACTGTGGACCATGATAGCGATTGAGACTGGAGGCGCGGCCCAAGTAGACAAACAATATGCAGACAGGGCGGAGCTTACAGAACCATACATCAAACCTGAGCTAGCGCACTGACATACGGTGCTTTGGAGATCAAACTGGTTTGTAGTTTCTTATTATTTTAATGGCTCAGGAATGACATTCAACAAGGCTTAGATGAAGTCAGGTCAGTCAGTTCAACCAGACTCTAATCAGTCTGACTGGGGCCAGGTGAGGCTGTGTCAACCAGACTCTAATCAGTCTGACTGGGGCCAGGTGAGGCTGCTTCAACCAGACTCTAATCAGTCTGACTGGGGCCAGGTGAGGCTGCTTCAACCAGACACCAACCAGTCACACTCCACAACATTTAAGCTTGTCTTCCAACCGGCTCCGGGAAAAGTTGAGTTGACCGGTGCTGAGTTAGTGTTGGCTGTTGGTGAAGGAGGGATACCGACACGGGAAGACCAAGCTGTCAGCCATCAGTCCTCTTCTGGATCCCAGATGAACGCCCAGCCGTATTCACAGTCCAGACCCGTTCCATAGAGTGTGCGTCCCCAGAGCCCCGCCCCCCCAGCTGCATGATTGGTCGAAATGAATTAGACTAAAACAACAGATTTATTTCACAAATGACAGTGGTGTGTTTACACCACTGTAATGACATGCAGTTGCAAAAGCATATCTATACTGCATGTTTAGCTGCAAGCGCATGAAACCATAAAGAAAGAAATTATATATATACACTGTTTACCCACATAAAACATGGATTGACTCTACCGTGATACATCATATTCTGTTAAATACGGTTTACTCCAAACATTTCATTCTGCTTTCAGGGTCCGCACGGCTTCCCCGGACCCAAGGTAAACATGACTTCCATGTTGACAGGATTATTAATGACATATTTTTCCCCTTTATCGTCGGCACAGAAAAACTGTCACTTTAAAATGCTTTTTGCACCATCCGCAATATGTATAAATCATCCATTAGACACTTTACTGTTATTTGTATTGTGTATAGTATTGTTATAGTATAGTGTTGTTTATACTATGTAGTAGATAGTATATAGATATAGTGTTTAAAGTAAAGTATAGTATAGTTTAGTATTATAGTAGTTTAAGTATAGTATGGTGTAGTATAGTATTGTATTGTTGTGGAAATTCATACTGCAGGAGTGAATGGGGAGTAAACATTAAATTGTACTTGTTACTGCCTTACCGGGCCTTTAGTGGAAGCAGGGTAGTTTGACGTGGTTGTTCTTATCGGGCCTTTTAGTGGAAGCAGGGTAGTTTGACGTGGTTGTTCTTACCGGGCCTTTAGTGGAAGCAGGGTAGTTTGACGTGGTTGTTCTTAACGGGCCTTTAGTGGAAGCAGGGTAGTTTGACGTGGTTGTTCTTAACGGGCCTTTAGTGGAAGCAGGGTAGTTTGACGTGGTTGTTCTTACCGGGCCTTTAGTGGAAGCAGGGTAGTTTGACGTGGTTGTTCTTACCGGGCCTTTAGTGGAAGCAGGGTAGTTTGACGTGGTTGTTCTTACCGGGCCTTTTAGTGGAAGCAGGGTAGTTTGACGTGGTTGTTCTTACCGGGCCTTTAGTGGAAGCAGGGTAGTTTGACGTGGTTGTTCTTACCGGGCCTTTAGTGGAAGCAGGGTAGTTTGACGTGGTTGTTCTTACCGGGCCTTTAGTGGAAGCAGGGTAGTTTGACGTGGTTGTTCTTACCGGGCCTTTAGTGGAAGCAGGGTAGTTTGACGTGGTTGTTCTTACCGGGCCTTTAGTGGAAGCAGGGTAGTTTGACGTGGTTGTTCTTAACGGGCCTTTAGTGGAAGCAGGGTAGTTTGACGTGGTTGTTCTTACCGGGCCTTTTAGTGGAAGCAGGGTAGTTTGACGTGGTTGTTCTTAACGGGCCTTTAGTGGAAGCAGGGTAGTTTGACGTGGTTGTTCTTATCGGGCCTTTAGTGGAAGCAGGGTAGTTTGACGTGGTTGTTCTTACCGGGCCTTTAGTGGAAGCAGGGTAGTTTGACGTGGTTGTTCTTACCGGGCCTTTAGTGGAAGCAGGGTAGTTTGACGTGGTTGTTCTTAACAGGCCTTTTAGTGGAAGCAGGGTAGTTTGACGTGGTTGTTCTTAACGGGCCTTTTAGTGGAAGCAGGGTAGTTTGACGTGGTTGTTCTTAACGGGCCTTTTAGTGGAAGCAGGGTAGAGTTACAGTTCCTTGTTCCTTAACTCAAGCGTGTGAAGGTTTCCCCCACATGCCACACAGCGGAACATCTGGGAGGGAGGGAATGGGGAGTAAGCATTCCTATGTACTTGTTACAAATGGCAAATGAAAATCTTGTATCTTGTATCCTAAAGTAGAGCTGGCCTAACAGACTTTCAGGCAGACAGAACCCTGGGGGACATTCAGGCTGATATGTGCTGTTGACGAGCGTCCATATGAGGACCACCTAAGGCCTCGTGCTGCCCCGGTCTGCTCCATGATTACCTGTAAACGTGTGTAAACATGTGTAAACGTGTGTTAACGTGTGTAAATTGACCTTCACAGTGTTAAGGTAGGGTTTCAGTTCACATACTGTATGTGAGACGTATATTTAGTTTTGACTGGTTTGGTTTAGTTTAGTTCCCTCACACCCTAAAAGGCCTAGAGGCCTCGCCTGGAGGGACGGGCTGCTGTTATAACCTGAACATGAACACACATAGCTTGTGGTTGAACTCCGCAACACAACACAGAACTCCATAACACACACTTCTTTTCCAGGGTGACGGCGGGCTGCATGGTGCGAAGGGGGCCCGA
Organism: Muraenolepis orangiensis; assembly: GCA_027704905.1. Lineage (NCBI taxonomy): Eukaryota > Metazoa > Chordata > Actinopteri > Gadiformes > Muraenolepididae > Muraenolepis > Muraenolepis orangiensis. The sequence goes on along the minus strand of CM051021.1, from coordinate 17,887,226 downwards.
GGGGAGATCGGACATAAAGGGGACCGCGGACCCCTGGGTCTTCCCGTAAGTAGGGTGTCATGGTTCTGTCCCGCTGACCACCCCCCCTCAACCTCACACCCCCCCACCACCCCCCCAATGTACCCCTCATACCCCCTCATCCCCCTGTCTCACATCTGTGTGTGTGTGTGTGTGTGTGTGTGTGTGTGTGTGTGTGTGTGTGTGGGTGTGGGGTGTGTGTGTGTGTGTGTGTGTGTGTGGTGTGTGTGTGTGTGTGTGTGCGCGCGTGCGTGCGTGCGTGTCTGGGTGTGTGTGCGTGTGTGTGTGTGCGTGTGCTTGGGGTGTGCCTCCCCCAGTGTAATCCTGTGTTAATTTTGCCTGAGCCCAACCCGCTTGTCCAACCTCCTCACATAACATACCATGTGTTGTTGTTACCTTGTGATTGAGCTGTCCTAATAACGGCGACTAAGTGTGTCTGTTTTCCCCATGTGGTGTCCGTGTGGTACTAATACCGCCTTGTCCCATGTCACTCACATACCTCCATAAACCGAACAGGGAGCCTCCGGCTTGGACGGCAAGCCCGGAACCGGGGTGAGTGTCATGTGATCAGAGGCTTCACCCACACCATTAAACCTTACCACCTACCGCCCCCCCCCACCCCTGACCCCTGACCTCCCGACCCCATCTCCCCCCCTCCTCCTCGTCATCATCCTCACCCCAATCCACTCACCCTTCCTCCTTCCCCGTCTCCGCCCTTCATGTCGTTGCCATGTCAACAGTTTGTTCCGTCCGTTGCTTGCAGCTATTGTGACTCCAGGTGAAAGTTTTAAGGTGTTGTTTATTTTTAAATAACCTAAATTGCTCCATCACTTGATGGAAAATGAGTTCCCTTTTCAATGCAGCCATGACTTTTGTTTAATGCAAGTGTCATCATTTTATAACACACTTAAAACTCTAAATCACCTGCCCTTTTTATCTCTCTGAATCATTTTAGTCTGTGGATGACAAGTACAATACAAAATCCTCCTGCAGAAGAGTGATGGCTTGCACTAAAAAAGACTTTAGCACTAGAACTCAGTCCAGAGCTCAGACCATGAGACGAGCAGAGACTCTGGTTTAAGGCGGCGTTGACACACAACTCATACATTAACCGCGTCCTCATCGTCCACCATCGTTTGGTGGCCATGGCATCAATGGATCATACCATGAAATGTGTTTGCCGTCTGTCCTTGCTCTACTGTGTTATGCTTCTATTCCCCCTTCTGTCCTGAGAGATGTCATTCTTGGGGCCGTGGAGGGGGATGTGTTCTGCCTGTCTAACTGGGGTTTCTGTTTCCATGTGTAATGTTGTGGTTAACGCTGTTCACAGGGAACAGACGGACCCCTGGGGCCCGCAGGGCCGGCTGGGCCCAAGGGGGATAGAGTAAGAAAATATTTGCATATTTGGAACATCGCTGTGTGCTGCTAAATTACCATCGGACACTCCGGAAACACCTGTCCTTTAAACATGAGGAAACAACCAACATTGTTGTTTATCCATAGTGGACGGGTTACTCTACACACTACAGGCCCTACAGTGGAGGGTTTTGTCACCACTTCTACACACATCACACAGCCTAATAAACACAGCCTCACAAACACAGCCTCACAAACACAGCCTCACAAACACAGCCTTAACAATCACAAACACAGCCTCACAAACACAGCCTTAACAATCACAAACACAGCCTTACAAACACAGCCTCACAAACACAGCCTTAACAATCACAAACACAGCCTCACAAACACAGCCTTAACAATCACAAACACAGCCTCACAAACACAGTCTTTAGTCCTGTTGTCGACACGCGGTCGTTTTGGCCAACCGACTAGTTTAACTGGTCGTGTTTAGTTTGTGAATTTAAATTCCGTGACTCAAGGGATGAGGTTATGTCATGTTATCTAATGATTGTATGGCTGTGTGTCCCTCAGGGGGAAGGCGGTGCCACCGGAGAGTCTGGTCCCAGAGGACCTTACGGCCTTCCTGTAAGTCCTAAATCATTCCACGTTAAAGGGACTATAAGGGGAGTTTGACATCAACTGCTTTACATTGCCAATATGTGAACAGGTGGTAATATACCTTCACCAACCTCACTATCTCAGCCAGTGACGTCTAAGCATGGCTAATAACACCTAATCAGCAAAGTTTCTAAATGTATTCATGGTGATGATATTTGTTTTGCAGGGAGCTGCTGGAACGCCCGGCCTGGACGTGAGTACATTGGACACTGGAGTACGATAGGGCGTATTATCTGTGTTATTGCTATTATGTACTATCTGTACAATAGTATGTTGTATATGTGGTCATTTAAAGCGGCAGTGTTTTCACATCCTTTTCCCGCACTGCAGTTCATTTCCATGTTGTGAATCCGCTGGTCCGCTTCACCGTGACTCAGAGCTGCTCCTGGTGCGGCGTGTTAAGACCTTGAGAATAACCCAGTTATGTTACTTTAACAGGGGTTACCAGGCTTAGTTGGAGAGAAAGGCGACATTGGGGAGAGAGGCGAAAAGGTAGAGAGAGACGCACTACGCTAGTCTAACCCCTAACCCCTTAATGGCTCACCGCTGATGTCAATGGACCCACCTACAGAGTGTTACTGTGGAAGCCGCACACATGAGGATGAGGCATACTGTAAGCTACGCAAAGCTGAATCACATGTTACTTACAGTCACAGGTTGACGTTATGGCTTGGGTCTTGGTTGGTGGTGGTGGTAAATATGCCTATTTATCAACTAGGATGATTTTATAATACTTTAGATCACGGTAATCCTGGCACATTGCTCAAGTCTAAAAAATGTAATCCTGAGTCCATCGATTCAAACCCACATACATCCATACATACAGTGAATACATACATAATCATACATCCATACATCCATCCATACATACATTCATACATACATACAGTAAATACAAACATACATACGTACATAACTACGTACATGCATACGTCCACCATTCAGTAGATTTCCATTCCACTTCTGTAAAATCACATCATTTTCAAAGCATCCCAGAATGATATTTCTGTCTCTTCGGTCCAGAGCACAGAAATAAGACACATGTGCAAAGCAGTCCATTGACAACAGGCCGTCCTAACTCACCCTCCTAACTCACCCTCCTAACTCACCCTCCTAACTCACCCTCCTAACTCACCCTCCTAACTCACCCTCCTAACTCACCGTCCTAACTCACCTGTCCTAACTCACCCTCCTAACTCACCTGTCCTAACTCACCCTCCTAACTCACCCTCCTAACTCACCCTCCTAACTCACCCGTCCTAACTCACCCTCCTAACTCACCCGTCCTAACTCACCCTCCTAACTCACCCTCCTAACTCACCCTCCTAACTCACCGTCCTAACTCACCTGTCCTAACTCACCCTCCTAACTCACCTGTCCTAACTCACCCTCCTAACTCACCCTCCTAACTCACCCGTCCTAACTCACCCTCCTAACTCACCCTCCTAACTCACCCTCCTAACTCACCTGTCCTAACTCACCCTCCTAACTCACCCTCCTAACTCACCCTCCTAACTCACCCTCCTAACTCACCCTCCTAACTCACCTGTCCTAACTCACCCTCCTAACTCACCTGTCCTAACTCACCCTCCTAACTCACCCTCCTAACTCACCTCCTAACTCACCCTCCTAACTCACCCTCCTAACTCACCCTCCTAACTCACCCTCCTAACTCACCCTCTTAACTCACCTGTCCTAACTCACCCTCCTAACTCACCTGTCCTAACTCACCCTCCTAACTCACCCTCCTAACTCACCCTCCTGACTCACCCTCCTAACTCACCCTCTTAACTCACCTGTCCTAACTCACCCTCCTAACTCACCTGTCCTAACTCACCCTCCTAACTCACCCTCCTAACTCACCCTCCTGACTCACCCTCCTAACTCACCCTCTTAACTCACCTGTCCTAACTCACCCTCCTAACTCACCCTCCTAACTCACCCTCTTAACTCACCTGTCCTAACTCACCCTCCAACTCACCTGTCCTAACTCACCCTCCTAACTCACCTGTCCTAACTCACCCTCCTAACTCACCTGTCCTAACTCACCCTCCTAACTCACCCTCCTAACTCACCCTCCTAACTCACCCTCCTGACTCATCCGTCCTAACTTACCCTTCTAACTCACCTTCCTAACTCACCCTCCTAACTCACCCGTCCTAACTCACCTGACCTGACTCATCCGTCCTAACTTATCCGTCCTAACTCACCTGTCCTAACCAACCCGTCCTAACTCACCTGTCCTAACTCATCCGTCCTAACTCACCTGTCCTAACTCACCTGTCCTAACTCAACCGTCCTAACTCACCTGTCCTAACTCACCTGTCCTAACCTACCCATCCTAACTCATCCGTCCTAACTCACCTGTCCTAACTCACCTGTCCTAACTCACCCGTCCTAACTCACCCATCCTAACCAACCCATCCTAACTCACCTGTCCTAACTCACCTGTCCTAACTCACCTGCCCTAACTCACCTGTCCTAACTCACCCGTCCTAACTCACTTGTCCTAACTCACCTGTCCTAACTCACCTGTCCTAACTCACCCATCCTAACTCACCCGTCCTACCACCATCCTAACTCACCGTCCTAACTCACCGTCCTAACTCACCCGTCCTAACCAACCCGTCCTAACTCACCTGTCCTAACTCACCTGTCCTAACTCACCTGTCTTAACTCACCTGTCTAACTCACCCGTCTTAACTCACCTGTCCTAACTCACCTGTCTTAACTCACCTGTCCTAACTCACCTGTCTAACTCACCTGTCCTAACTCACCTGTCCTAACTCACCTGTCTAACTCACCCGTCTTAACTCACCTGTCCTAACTCACCTGTCTTAACTCACCTGTCCTAACTCACCTGTCTAACTCACCTGTCCTAACTCACCTGTCCTAACTCAACCGTCCTAACTCACCTGTCCTAAATCACCTGTCCTAACTCACCTGTCCTAACTCACCTGTCCTAACCCAACCGTCCTAACTCACCTGTCTAACTCACCTGTCCTAACTCACCTGTCACTTTCCCGTGTCAAGCATGACCACTTGTGGGTCTCTTGTTACCGCCCCTAGCATTAACCCTCCTTCTTTATGTGTTTTCTTGAATGAATGAAACCGAGACGTGGTCACGTGAAATGTATTTAATTTGCTAACGCTCCCTTGAACTTGGAGATTAACTCGGAAGTTAATGTGTATGTTATTGATCCAATGAATTGCTTTTTGTAATTGTAGTAGTAATTCAGTGTAATTCAGTGTAATTCAGTCAAGGAATGTATTGTTTACTGTTTTTCAGCTATCCCTTACTTACTGAGGCATTGTGTTTTCTTCCTGTGTGTCGGACGAGGTTGTTCGGACGATCTTAATGTGAAATGTCGATAATGTGCTCTGCTGTTCTGGAGGTGCCTTCCCTGCTGCTCGCCCCTCCCCACCCCTTCCTGACACCCCTACAGTGACTGTTAGCTCCTCCTCCCTCTGAACTAAACACCTCCCCCTTTCCAACCTGACCAATCCGGTCTCTTTCCTTCTGCCCACCTAACAATCTGTATACAGCCCACCCCCCCCCTTCCCTTTTCTTCCCTCTTCCCCTGATTGGCTCCCTCTGTAATACCTTCCTGCCTTCCCACCTCCTAGCAGTTGTTGCTGTGTCCCGTTGACCTGACGGAGCTGTTGTGTCCACAGGGGGAGAAGGGCAAGAAGGGGAAAAGGGGTCCCAAGGGGGAGAAAGGTGAACAGGGCGCCCCCGGATTAGACGCTCCCTGCCCGTTGGTATGTCCCTCCCCCGGCCTGAGCTGGAAAACACCTCCGAGACACGTAGAGAGAGACGGTAGAGAGACCCTAGAGAGACCTAAGAGAAAGAGACCCTAGAGAAGCCTTAGAGAGAGAGGTGTGTGGATCCAAGGAGGAGCGACCTTTGACACGCCCCCTCCTGCATCGCAGACCCCCAAATCCAACACTTTCCAAATGTCTTCTTCTCAAATCTCATTAATCAAGTTCTGCAAAGATATGGTGCGAAAATAGTCACTTTAAAATGTTGGTGTGTTTGCTTGAAGCAGCCTCGTCTGGCCCCAGTCAGACTGATTAGAGTCTGGTTGAAGCAGCCTCACCTGGCCCCAGTCAGACTGATTAGAGTCTGGTTGAAGCAGCCTCACCTGGCCCCAGTCAGACTGATTAGAGTCTGGTTGAAGCAGCCTCACCTGGCCCCAGTCAGACTGATAAGAGTCTGGTTAAAGCAGCCTCACCTGGCCCCAGTCAGACTGATTAGAGTCTGGTTGAAGCAGCCTCACCTGGCCCCAGTCAGACTGATAAGAGTCTGGGGCTGGTGAGGCTGCACACCTGTGGGTCCTTGGTAATCGAGGGTCCAATAGGTCCGTTAGCAGCAGGCTGCGATGCTGGTGTCTTGGGAAGCTCACAGAGATGCTCCTGTCTTGATCCATACCCCTCCCCACCTGGGTCCACCTCAACGACGGAGGTACAGGTGTAACGTGCCCCCCCTCCTCAGTAACACTCCCAGGTGGTCTTCCTAACAGGGTTTCCGAGGGTTTAAGGGTGACAAGGGGGAACCCGGTCAACCCGGTCTGGACGGGCTGGACGCCCCATGCCAATTGGTACAGTATTCCTCTTTTGCACGCTCCTTCCTCACTACTTCACTACTCCACTCTCCCATGCATGCACCCACCCACCCATGCATGCACCCACCCACCCACCCATGCATGCACCCAACCAACCACCCACCCACGCATGCAGTTTCACTTTTCCACTGCCGCCGATTCAAGTACACCAAACACTGCGTCCATTTCTGGCGCTGCAAAACCATCTCATCACACAGCGGTATCCACAACAGCGTAGGTCACTGTCCTGCGGCAACTAATGCCGCACAGGTGCATGCTTTACACAGGTGCATGCTTTACACAGGTGCATGCTTTACACAGGTGCATGCTTTACACAGGTGCATGGCTATAACACTGTTGACTTGGGCGACAACGTTCCGCAAAATACGTCAAATCTCTAGCTAACTCTCTGACGGCCCGCGTGAGATGGGTTATAACGTCGGGTAAAGTGAACACCCCCGTATGACACGGTCCGTCTAATGTCCAGGGTTCCCACGGTCCTGAAAATCCCGGAAAAGTTGTTAAATTTGAAAAACCTTTTCCAGGCCAAAAATCGGTTTGGAATTAACCACCTTTTTTTTCGTAAACGTTTTTTGCTATTGTTTAAAACATGGCTTAGTTAAAAGGTTCATTTATAACTAGCCCTGTGCCATTTTAGTTTTCGAGCTGATTTTCTGTCTGCTTCTTATAATGTGGTTCGCACATTTAAACATTCACCAGAATGCAGGACTAGAAACTGCTTTATTTCTTCGATGGGATAGAACTATAGGCGGTGTAGCAAAAATGTGGCACAGAGTCGGAACAGACTTCTCTGAGTCTACTGCATGTGTCGACACAAAGGTCTTCCATTCCGTACTCCATGACAGATTTTTGCTGCCTGTCTCGGGGCGTAGCACACAAGATACAAGATACGATAAGATACAAGATATTTATTGGCCATTTGCAACAAGTACATTGGAATGCTTACTTACTGGGGTAAGATGAGGCCCCTTATTTTTAAACTACTTGAATAAAGTCATGGAAATGGGGTGGAATATTATGGAAAAGTTAATTTTCTTAACAAACAATGTGTGGGAACCCTGAGTATCAATATTCTATTAAAAAGCAGTCCCCTCTCCTCTAGTTAAATCCCCTCTCCTCTGAAAAATCTCGCCTTAAATCCTGTTTCCTGCTGGACTACTACTGTCCCTTCCCCCTCCTGTCTCTAACGTGATGCTAACACAAAGTCCCAGAACCCCCCCCCTAATGAGATAACTAGACTCCTCCTCCTCTCCTCTTTTAACTCCTCCCTCTGTAACGTGTACCAATTGGACCAGACCGTCAATTACCATCCAAGAAGAGACGGTTAGAGAGGTCAATAAATCACAATGCTGCCAAGTGCTCCAAGACCTCCACATGCCAAATGAATTGTTAATTGTCCATAGATGGGTTTCGTACAACACGCTTTATATATATATATATATATATATATATATATATATATATATATATATATATATATATATATATATATGTGTGTGTGTGTGTGTGTGTGTGTGTGTGTGAGTGAGATGCATGGAAAGAGTCAACACATTTTTGACGGTTAAAAATGCGTACAATGTGTCAGCTTCACTAATGATGTACTGACGACTACTGACGGGGAGGAATAATAATCAGAGGTGTTAGCGCATCTTATATTTCTAGATATATATATATATATATATCTATAAATAGATGTATATATAAATATCACAACACACACATCACCCCCCTCCCTCTGAACCACATGTATATTTCATTTGTTCTTCAGCTCCCGTTTGCTGACGTACACATTCATTTCATATTTGAGAATCGGGGGAATTGCATTGCATGGTTCACATTGTGTACTGCATGGATAAGAATTCAAATGTTGGCTTGTACAATTACTTGTCTGATTGTAAACGTCCCAAGGGTCCATTAGCGTATGCCAAACATCTTCCTCTGTTTAAATAACCAAATTGTCACTGGTGGTAAAGCAACATGAAAAACAACGACCGCTGAAGCAAGTGATTCTCTCTGTTGTATGAACTGTGGCCACCTCCTGATCGTCTAAACAAACCTCCTCTCCCCCCTCCCCCCCCTCCCCCTCCTCCTCCTCATCCTCCTCTCCCTCCTCCTCCCCCTCCCCCTCCTCCTCCTCCTCCTCCTCCTCCTCCTCCTCCTCCTCCTCCTCCTCCTCCTCCTCTCCCTCCCCCTCCCCTCCTCCTCATCCTCCTCCTCCTCCTCTCTCTTCTCTGTGGTGTATCCAGGGCCCAGATGGGCTGCCCATGCCTGGGTGCTGGCAGAAGGTAGGATCCTTTGAAGACATTTGGTCAATGGAGAAAGAAAAACACACACACACACAGACACATTTAATGCTACCCATCCAGGTTTTGTGTAAAAACTTTGTCTAGTGTTGTACACACACACACACACACACACACAAACACACACACACACACACACACACACACACACACACACACACACACACACATACACACAGTGCGTTAGCCGCTACAGCCCTGCATGCCTGGTGAACAGTGTGTGGTGTGACTCTCACAAAGTGTCCTCACTGGTAACCAATGAGCGTCTCCATGATGGTCTCCCTGATGGTCTCCCTAATGGTCTCCATGATGGTCTCCCTGATGGTCTCCATGATGGTCTCCTGATGGTCTCCATGATGGTCTCCCTGATGGTCTCCATGATGGTCTCCCTGATGGTCTCCCTGATGGTCTCCATGATGGTCTCCCTGATGGTCTCCATGATGGTCTCCCTGATGGTCTCCCTGATGGTCTCCCTGATGGTCTCCATGATGGTCTCCCTGATGGTCTCCATGATGGTCTCCATGATGGTGTTGAAGCTGCTCCATCCTCACATCCCGTCTGTCTCTGTGTTCTTTGTCTCTTGCAGTGATGGCTCTAACCCCGCCGCCCGCATGGAGTTTGTAAATAATAACGTCCTACGTGCTATTTATAGTTATTTGTTTTTTTGTTCAAAAACGGGGGGGGGGAAAAACTAACTAATAAGGCTAAAAGAAGGAAAGAAAAACTAAAAATGAAATCTGTGTTCAACGAGACGACGAGACGACAAAAGAGCACGCATGACTCACGCCTGGACTGCTTCTACTCAACGTGCCGTGACCGGGTGTGTGTGTGTGTGTGTGTGTGTGTGTGTTCCCCCTCCACGCTGGCACACATCTGCATTGTGTTGAAGGAGGTCAGCTCCAGCGTTGGGGGGGGGGGACTCACCGGCGGTCTTGGTCACAGCATGGCTCATGACTGGGACCCCTGGGACAGTCACTGGGGAGGGGGGGGGAGAGGAGGAAGAGAAGGAAGAGGAAGATGCTACGAAAGAGCAATCTCTGGGGCTGGCTTCACTAACGTCATGTGCCAGGTGTGGTGTATTTTGGTGTGTGTGTGTGTGTGTGTGTTCAGCTTCAAGGGGTCGCGGCCTCGCCCCTCTGTTCATGCAAAAACTCATCGGCTGACAGACCAAGAAAAGATGAAACAAGACTCTCTCTCCTCCCGCCAAAAAATCAACTGCATGAGGCGTGTGTGTGAAGCCGAGTCTGTCATCGTTGTGTGGGTTTTTTGTGTGGCTTCGCGACAACAAATCCCTGACGTTGGCCCCCAAACGCGGGAGGCCCTAGCAGGCTCTCCTGGGTAATTGTGTTGTTTTATTCCTTCTTTGCTTCCTCCCTACTCTCTCTCCCCCCCCCCCCCCCCCCCCCACTGCCTCCCCCAAGGGAGTCACCCCGTGGCTGGTGGCCTGAGAGGTTCTCCGTGGGCCCCAAGAGATGAACTTATTGATTTATTGACGCTTTTATTGAGGCCGTGGGGGTTGGGGGGGGGGGGGGCTTTGGTTTTGAGCTACTCCTTGACAGGTCCTGGCCGTGCCACACCCCCCCTGGCCCACGGGCGTGACCCTGCAGACCCCGCCCCTTGCCCTCACTCCTTCTCACACTCCGGGCGGCCCGGAGCTGGAGTCCACCAAGGGTTACCAGGGAGGATTCTACCTGGGAATGTGGATTTGTGCAGGGACCCGAGCGAGAGAGAGACAGAGACGGAGAGAGAGAGAGAGACGGACGGAGAGAGAGAGAGAGAGAGAGAGAGAGAGAGAGAGAGAGAGATCCGTGTCCGAGAGCCTCTCCGTCTGGTCATTGGTGGAGAGATGTCCGTGGAGGTGGCCTGAAGCTTCCTACGGAGACTGGACTCCTTCTCTTTTGGCTTCTTTCTCATTGTTTCTATTTGTTTCTATTACTTTCTATTACTTTCTATTTGTTTGTATCGTAGCCTTCAGTGCCTCGAGCTTTAAGTGATTCATTCCTTTATTTGTGTTGTACAACTACAAGAACAATGTATGTTATTGTTTTAATATTGTTTCATTGGGAGTTATTCAGAGGGGTTTTAAGATGTTTATAACCTTTGCTTTGTAAAGTGTGCCAGGGTACTGAGCGCACTGGCCTCATCAAACCCTGACTTTAGTCACGCAGCACGCGCTCTAAAGTCTCTTGGAGGATTTAAGGTGACACTGACCGCATATCCCAACACACACACGGCACAATATGTCTTCTTTATCACGGTATGAAGACCAAACACGTTTGTTCTTTATTTTATTTATCTCCCTCCACTAAAGCAATTGAAGGGAGATAGTGAATAGATAACAGTATGGGACAGGAGTTTGACCTTTGACACCTGGAGTTGACAACATGTCAGCTGCAGCGTGCGCACCGCCCTATCGCCAAAACAACCCACACACACACACACACACACACACCTGTAAACTGAGACTGGGTGGATATAGTCAGTCAGTTTTAGTCACATTGCATGTGCAGGTAGATGGTAGAAGAAGGGATTGTAAGTGAGGGAGGGAGAGTCGTGGTAGAGTCCACTTCTGGTTCACTACCATGTGTCTCCTACTCCATGTTTGTCGATACGTTGTTTTTAAATTTTTTGTTTTTGACCCACTGTTCTTTTCTTGATTTGTTGTGCGTTTTTTGAAAAATGCTAAATAACGTAATTGTTTTCGTTTGTAAGGATTGTAATGCAGTAGTACCAATTTAGGCAGCATTTAAACTGATTTTACAACTGCTTGGGTTTAACATGAGGTCGGACATGACATCAACAAGAATATGCAATTGAATGACGTTCTCACGTCCGTGTATAGAAACCTGGAGCCCAGAGGAGTTGTGGTGAGATGGTAGCTGAAATGTGTCTTTTAAGTGACTTTTCCTTCCTTGCTTTGAGGCGGTACGGTGCAGACAGATGTACCATGTGTGTGATATCTCAGTCCTATAGTTTGGCCAGTTCAGTTACATTCCATATCAGGTGCAGCAAAGGGTCAGCTATCAGCAGTACGTTTTCAGTGTGTTTTACTTTACCGCGATCCGAATATCAGCCTATGTTACTTCCATATCCAAGACATGGGAGTCCCACTGTCACACGTACATACATAAACACACATTAAGTCTATATACAGTATATATGTATATAGAGCAGCTTCAGCAGCCTCCGCGACCCAACCCGGATAAGGGGTTGACAATTGATGGATGGATATATATATATACACAGTATATATACGTATATATATATATACATATATATATCCTACACTTTAGTATGTGAATGCTGTTGACTCATTCAGTCAAGGGGGCTAACCTCAGCAGGTTTGTCGTTAGGTCATCTGAGCTGACTGAGGTTATGATGGTGCTCTCTCTCCGTTTCTCACTCCTACATCATCGCTCCGGAAAAATGACAAGCGGATAACATGTGTTTCTTTATTTTCCTCGTGTTTTTTTATTATTGTATGTTAAACAACTGAAATATATAGTGTGTGTGTGTGTGTGTGTGTGTGTGTGTGTGTGTGTGTGTGTGTGTGTGTGTGTGTGTGTGTGTGTGTGTGTGTGTGTGTGTGTGTGTGTGTGTGTGTGTGTGTGTGTGTGTGTGTGTGTGTGTGTGTGTGCATATGCATTATGCTTGTCTCACTATTTTCAGTGACACATTATTTATTTTTCTATACACGTTCTTAAAGGAAGCCCTTTTGGTTCCTAACAGGCATTCCTTTCCAGTGGCTTCCATCATCCTCATCCTCCTTGTTCGGTTCTCTGTTGTTCCCAAGTGGAAGAAGGTTGTGAAGGTTTCGCTTCGACAAGATGAAGATAAATCCCATTGATAAGGCTCAGCAAGGGTTCTATAACAGAGGACACGGACAGTGGTGGAAACGCTTTCATTATTGTCACTTACAGACTAACTCCTGTCCATCTGTTATCTCTCACACACACACCCTCTCTCTCTCTCTCTCTCTCTCTCTCTCTCTCTCTCTCTCTCTCTCTCTCTCTCTCTCTCTCTCTCTCTCTCTCTCTCTCTCTCTCTCTGCATTGAATGTAGTTGTGTTTATATATATGTGTGCAGTGGTATTTTAATGTCAGCGTTAAAATATGCGCTTGTCTTGACAACGACAACAAACGAAAAGGAAGTGCAATTGATATAAGTTTGGTTCTGATGGGAATGGACTAAATCACCCGTGATCCGTAGGCCCCGGCCCTATTCTCACCACTGGCCCAGATGGAAAAATATAGATATTTAACGACAAAAAATAAATGAACGCAAAATGTAAATATGGGCTTTCGATGTACACTATTGGATTGATTTACTGTGGCCTCTTTATTAATGTGTCACTCTTTATTAATGTCTGAATGTTGTGTGTTTCTTGGGACTGCCCAGGTGATTGGGGTCGAGGTGACCCGGTCGGGTTCCTATGATCTAGTTCTGTATGTTCCGTGTGTGCAGCTTCGTGTCAATGTTCTTTAACGCGTTGTGAAAACACACACTGGTTCTTTTTTTCCTTTTTTTGTCGACTTTTTTGTTTTGGCAAAAAAAACAAACGACTAAAAGAACAAAAAAAAGCAAGAAAATAGACATTTTAACACTTAGGTTAAAGGCATGAAGGGAAATTTAAAATATGAGAAATTGTATGCCGTATCTATCGCTGATTATATATACGAATTTGTGGATTGCTTGTGAATTGACTTGTTCTTTAGGTGCTTTTAGATATTCCTGTTATTGAAGCCTCGCCTTCTGGCCAAACCCCCACGGAGATGGCTTCACTTTTATTTAATTGCAAAATGAAATAACAGCCTTAATTAAGAGGTTGAATCAGTACCTTAATTAAGAGGTTGGAATCAGTACCTCACAGTACATCACGACCCCTGAAGCCACCGTCCAGCGTCAACTCTTTCTTTCTTTATTGCTTCTTTGGGGGGGGCTTGGGAAACAACTGAATAATGCTGCTGTGCTTTGTTTATTAGTTCTGTTGTTCTGTAAAGGATTAGTTCTGTTCTGTAAATGATTAGTTTATTAGTTCTGTTCTGTAAATGATTAGTTTATTAGTTTATTGTTCTGTAAAGGATTATTTCATTTCACCCACGGGACTGAGACCTCATCCCAGGTCTCATTGCTCATAGATGGTTCTTAGAGGACATATCATGACTGTAGCCTACTGTTGGAGCCAAATAAACGCAGTTTTCAATATATCTCCCCGACTACACGTGTTATTAAGCTGTTATCCATTAGTAGTTAGTTTAGATGATGGATTATGGATTATAGATTGTAGCTCTCTTCACGACACAGGTTGGTTCTTTGAAACGTCTCTTCTTGTAGCCTCTTCCCTTACCTGAGAACTACAACCAATAACACATATATACCAATAACATACCAACAACACATATATACCAATAACATACCAACAACACATATATACCAATAACATACCAACAACACGTATATACCAATAACACAATACCAAACATACCAAAACACATATATACCAATAACATACCAACAACACATATATACCAATAACATACCAACAACACATATATACCAATAACATACCAACAACACATATATACCAATAACACATATATACCAATAACATACCAACAACACATATATACCAATAACATACCAACAACACGTATATACCAATAACATACCAACAACACATATATACCAATAACACATATATACCAATAACATACCAACAACACATATATACCAATAACATACCAACAACACATATATACCAATAACATACCAACAACACATATATACCAATAACATACCAACAACACATATATACCAATAACATACCAACAACACATATATACCAATAACATACCAACAACACGTATATACCAATAACATACCAACAACACATATATACCAATAACATACCAACAACAAGTATATACCAATAACATACCAACAACACATATATACCAATAACATACCAACAACACATATATACCAATAACATACCAACAACATACGGTATATACCAATAACATACCAACAACACATATATACCATAACTACCAACAACACATATATACCAATAACATACCAACAACACATATATACCAATAACATACCAACAACACATATATACCAATAACATACCAACAACACATATATACCAATAACATACCAATAACACATACAGTGCTGCTCGAAAGTATGTGAACCCCTTGAACAGTTAAGAGTTTTCTGTTGTTTTACCATGATTTTCCTATTTTATCATCACAAGTTTTACATATATGAAATGTCAGGTTTATGTTTAACAGTTCCATGTACTTTTTAGAGGGAATTGTGTGAGTAGCCAAAAAAATACAAGAAACATGGAATTAGTGGATGTGCAAAAGTAAGTGAACCCCAGCTGTATTGGTAAAGTCAAGGAGGTAACAGATTCAGGTGAAACACTTTTGGGTGCTTAATTAGTCAATTAAGCAAACCAATCAAATGAGACATCATTAGGAAAAGGGTTGGACAACACAGATTAAAAGAGAGAGAAAAACAACCAAACGACTGCAGTGCCAGGGTGTACCCATACGAATCAACCATGCCAAGAGGAAAGGAGATACCCGAGGAAATCAAGAAAATGGTACTGACAGCCCATCAGTCTAGAGAAGGCTACAAGACAATCTCCAAACGATTCCAGCTCCATCCATCCACGGTGAGGCAAATAATTTACAAATGGAGGGCGTCCAAGATGACCGCATCTTTGCCTAGAAGTGGACGCCCATTAAAACTAACATCAAGAAGCACCCGTAGAATAATAAATCAGGTAAAGGACAACCCACACATCACCTCTAAAGAGTTGCAGAGCTCTCTGGCAGCGTCAGGTGTAAATGTACATGCGTCTACAATTAGACGAAAATTGAACCAACACGACATTCATGGGAGGGTTGCTAGAAGGAAGCCTCTGCTCTCCAAAAAGAACAAAGCTGCCCGTTTAAACTTTGCCAGAGAGAACTTGGACAAACCAGAGGCCTTCTGGAAGTCCATTCTCTGGACAGATGAGTCCAAAATAGAATTATTTGGTCATAATCGTAAGCGCTTTGTTTGGAGAAAAACCAACACAGCACATGAAGAAAAGAACCTCATCCCAACAGTGAAGCATGGTGGTGGAAATGTTAAGGTATGGGGCTGCTTCTCTGCTTCTGGACCTGGACAACTCCATATCATCCAGGGAAACATGAATTCTGAAGTGTATCAGCAAATTCTTGATAAGAATCTCCAGCCATCAGTCAGGAAGTTGAAACTGGGCCGTAAATGGGTTTTTCAACAAGACAACGACCCAAAACATACCAGCAAATCTACCAAGGAATGGTTCAGAAAAAAGAGGATTCGTACTCTGGATTGGCCAAGTCAAAGTCCGGACCTCAATCCAATTGAAATGTTGTGGCTAGACCTGAAGCGGGGGGTACATGCCAGATGTCCCTCCAACCTTTCTCAACTGGCTGAGTTCTGCAAGGAAGAGTGGGCAAAAATCCCCCACAGCAGATGCGAGAGACTGGTCAGTGGCTATAGAAAACGTTTGATTGCAGTAATGGCTGCAAAAGGAGGTGCCACACGCTATTAACCAAAAGGGTTCACATACTTTTGCACAAGTCATATTTTCAGGAGAGAGAAACCACTTTTTTTGAATAAATAATGAAAATACATAATTTTTCTTTGTTTGTGTCCATTATTTGGAAAGTCCTGCTTTACAAATTGGTGTTTGGATATACATTTAATAAGGTTATTTTACATTTTTGTACAATTACAATGACCATGTCTAGGGGGTTCACATACTTTCGAGCAGCACTGTATATACCAATAACATACCAATAACACACACAATACATACACAAACACATAGCATAGTATACTACACATACGCATAGGAATTAAAATAGGACATGACGCCCACATGAAACAAATACCTCGTTGGCCGCTCGTCGTGAAAGGAGATTATAATGTTTAAAATTCCTTTCCTGTATAACTTGATGAACAAGGATAACTTGTATCACGGACTGCAGCGGAGCTTCCACAGAGACATGGACCCACGTTGAGTGGCATATTGGTGTGACGTATGCAACTAAACTGTATTACATCATGCCATATTTTAACAATTGTAATATTACATGAAATAAAGTATTTATTTCTTGAACTTAACCATAAAATGAATTATGTTATGTTAAATAAGGCAACGTGTGTGTGTGTGTTGTGTGTGTGTGTGTGTGTGTGTGTGTGTGTGTGTTGTGTGTGTGTGTGTGTGTGTGTGGTGTGTGTGTGGGTGTGGGTGTGTGTGGTGTGTGGTGTCGTGGGGTGTGTGTGTTTCTCATAAATGCGCGCGCTGGCGGTGCAACCGCATCCACCGGTTGGAACTCAGTGGGAATCAGTTGAGTGACGGAGAGACCAGAGAGACACGGAGAGACCAGAGAGACCAGAGAGACCAGAGAGAGACACGGAGAGACACGAGAGATACCAGAGAGAGACACGGAGAGAGACCGGAGACACCGGAGACACCAGAGAGACACCGGAGAGACCGGAGGATTCAGATCGACGCGTCAGCAGAACAGCACCAATATAGCAGAATGGCGACAGAATGTTTGGACAAGAAGAAAACCATCGACCTGAGGAAGAAGTACATCGGGTAAGAAACAGCAGCTCTTCTCGGTGCGTTAAGGAGCGGATGTGTGGAGGTGTCTCTATCCTCAGTGGAGCTCCATGGGTTGTCATGGGTTGTCATGGGTTCTCATGGGTTCTCATGGGTTCTCATGGGTTCTCATGGGGCTCTATCCTCAGTGGAGCTCCTATGAAGCTGCGGTTCCTCGCCGACCAGCGGTCCCCTGAAGCCAAGCGGGCCGCTGAGGGTCCGGTTCACTGGACGGTGTTGATAGTAGTAGAAAGTTCTAGTTGATAGTTTTACATAGTTATTGTTTACATACCTGTATGATAGTCTATGTACATTTTTACCGTATATATATATATATGCTGTTTATACATTTATGTCAATTTATATTTTGATTCAACTGCATACCCCTGCTCACTACCTGTTTATACTTGTATACTTACCTTGTGTATATATATATATATATATATATATATATATATACCTATAATTCTGCACATTTCTCATACCTATTCTATAAATTATTTTATACCTGTTTTTAGTAGTAGTTTTTTAGTAGACTGTTGTGTTTTCATTATATATTAACATGCACTTTACTGCAACATTTGGACTCTAGTTTAGATGCCAAATTATTTTCGCTGTACTGTTGTTGTGCTGTGCAATGACAATACATTTTAATCTAATAGAATCGAATCTAATCTAGAACATGCCCGGACAGACTATATACCTGTAGGATAGGTGTGTGTGTGTGTGTGTGTGTGTGTGTGTGTGTGTGTGTGTGTGTGTGTGTGTGTGTGTGTGTGTGTGTGTGTGTGTGTGTGTGTGTGTGTGTGTGTGTGTGTGTGTGTGTGTGTGTGTGTGTGTGTGAGACGACAGCAGCTGCACCTGCAGCGCATCAGTGATCTTCCCCCTCATGTCTGATTCCCGCACCTGAGTGTTCCACCTGTTCTGGTACCTGGTGTTTAAATAGGCTGCGTCTTCCTATGTTCGGGGCCAGTTGGTACTTGTTGTTTATTAGACACTTGTTACTTGTTAGGCCACTTGTTACTAGCCCGCCTAATTGTTTCACGGTTGAGACTTGTTACTTGTTTCATGTGAGAGTTCGTACTTGTTTCATGTTGATGAACAAGCGTCATGTTTCAGGTTTTTTGTGATTAGGTCTTTTGCTTTTGAGCTTTAAGCGTTTCCATCGTCAAGTGATTTGTGTGTCGTACTGCATTTATCAGTAAAGACTCTTTACTTTGATACGTGTGTCATCGAGTCGTGCATTTGGGTTTGCGTCCGAAGTTCAGTCCTTATATATATATTATATATATTATATATATATATATATAATATATCTCTCTTGAGTCTCCAAAGGGACGTAAAGCTGCTTGGTTCCCAACCAGCTGGTCTCCTCCTTCACAGGCCGTCCTGCAAGGTGTTGTTCAGCAACGACCCCATCAAGATCATACGGGCCAAGGGCCAGTACATGTATGACGAGACGGGCCAGAGGTACCTCGACTGCATCAACAACGTGGCCCACGGTACACACACACACACACACACACACACACACACACACACACACACACACACACACACACACACACACACCACACACACACACACACACACACACACACACACACACACACACACACACACACACACACACAACTGCATTAACATATATCCAGATAAATCAATTGGCTAATATGATTAATAAAATAATAATAATATGTAATAATAATTTGGTATCACATAGTAAATTGTATATTTTTATCATTATATATTGTGTCTTTATTTTTAATAAAAGTCCAGTTCTATAAAATGTGGTTGTGTTGTCCCAGTGGGCCACAGCCACCCGGAGGTGGTGCGGGCGGGGACCCGACAGATGGAGCTGCTCAACACCAACTCCCGCTTCCTCCACGACAACCTGGTGCTGTACGCCCAGCGGCTAGTGGCCACGCTGCCCCACGCGCTGTCCGTCTGCTACTTTGTCAACTCTGGGTGTGTGTGTGTGTGTGTGTGTGTGATGTTAGTCATAGACTCGTGTGTACAGACGCTGTCATATTGGACGTGTCAATACTGTAGCCTTCACGTAAACGGGGGGAGCTGCGTTTTTTTACAATAATATATTAATGTAAAAGAAAAGCCCTTAAATCTAAAAACGACTCATCGGCAGTAAGAGACCAGAGATTGCGTTTCAAATCAGGTTCAATGTGTACAATCCAGGATCCTCCCAGCCATAGGAATCTGTTTTGTAACTTCATACAAAGTTGTACAATTGTACATATATTGTTTTTGTACGTAGTTATCCTAAATGTTATCCTTCCATGTTTAAGCCAAGGCAAAGCAATCGTAAACCGTAGGTTCTAATAATGCTATACCGATAGCAGTTGATAATATAAACAGGGTATGTTTTCGCCCCTGTTGGTCTGTTTGTAGCAAGATAACTCAAATCGTTTTGTACGGAAGATTTAGACACAGATCCGGATCCGAATCCGGTTCCAGGGGACTTTTTGGTGTGGCGTAGTATGTTCTTCTGGTCCACTAGTTGAGTATTGAGTTGGCCAGCACCTTGGCCCATGTGGTGAGCTGACTGAGGTGGGATATCCCAAAGCTGTGTGTGGTATCGTTGACCCTCTGTGTGTGATCTGTGGTAACTGAATAACCGGGAGTAACCCTTCGCCCCTTTGAACCTCTCAGCTCCGAGGCCAACGACCTGGCACTGAGACTGGCCTGGCAGTACACGGGCCACAGAGACATCATTACGCTGGACAAGTGAGAGCCCACCCCATGTGTGCACGCACACACATGCACGCACATACCGTACACGCAAGCACACACAGGTGCGCACACACACACACACACACACACACGGTATGAGGTTAAACTTCCCACATAACGCGTTGTATAGGATCCATGTCAAGTGTGTTTGTTACCTCCGGCATCAACCATGGGTCGGGGTTATGTTTTCACCCCTGTCTGTCTGTCTGTCTGTCTGTCAGGAAGATAACTCAAAAGGTTCTGTATGGAATTAGACACACCTTGGTTAGATGACTTATGGGCACAGGGGAACAGTTGATTACATTTGGCCACTGATCTGAGTGTGGATCAGGGGACTTCTTGGTGTGGTGGAGGTATGGGTGGAGGTATGGGTGGAGGTATGGGTTCTGAGGGCCCTCTAGTTCTTTGTGGATCAGGGGACTTCTTGGTGTGGTGGAGGTATGGGTTCTGAGGGCCCTCTAGTTCTTTGTGGATCAGGGGACTTCTTGGTGTGGTGGGTATGGTGGAGGTATGGGTTCTGAGGGCCCTCTAGTTCTTGTTTTTGTATTTTTCCCGTCTGCTTGTCTTCACACCACCCTAACCCCGCCTGGTACGTTGTACGATAACCACAGCTTTGTCCTCCGTCATGACGTGTGTGTGTGTGTGTGTGTGTGTGTGTGTGTGTGTGTGTGTGTGTGTGTGTGTGGTTCATTATGCTGACTGGTTGGTGTGTTATTTTCCTCGTCTGTGCGTGCAGTGCCTACCACGGACATGTCTCCTCCCTCATCCACATTAGTCCCTATAAGTTCCACCAGCTGTCGGACGGCGAGCACAAACAGTCCGTCCATGTGGTGAGTGTTTTCACACCCCTCAAAACGCAATGACTCAACCAGCCTGACAGACTGCTGTGCTCTCAGCTGGGGGCCACAAGTGTGTGTGTGTGTGTGTGTGTGTGTGTGTGTGTGTGTGTGTGTGTGTGTGTGTGTGTGTGTGTGTGTGTGTGTGTGTGTGTGTGTGTGTGTGTGTGTGTGTGTGTGTGTGTGTGTGTGTGTGGGCCTGTCTGCAGTATCTGGTTCACTGTGTGTGTGTGTGTGTGTGTGTGTGTGTGTGTGTGTGTGTGTGTGTGTGTGTGTGTGAAGTCTACTCTACACTTTCTGACTTTATAGCGAACAGTAGGTATATCTGTACAGTATACAGAAGCTATGTTCTTACTAATAAAAACAGTTGAACAAAATCCATATATAGATCAAAATCAACGTTCAGTTCTTCCTTTTGAATTACTTGAATTTCAATTGACTATGCTTTTGAATTCATTTTGAAACGCTGCTCAACCTAAAGTGTCCGTCCCATTCATCATTTAGCTTGCTCTGCTCTTTGCCTCACAGAGGTGTAGTTTGATACGAAGCCTGAGCAACTCCTAGCTCTAAAGTTACCTGCTAAAGGGTGCATCTGTGCATATTTTATTAGCGCTTATGCACACAAGACGGTGTGGAATCCCTACGCTGCGACATGCCAGGAAACTGGCTTCTTGAGGGCTGCAGGGTTTGAGAAGTATGTGACAAGCAGAGGCGTGGTACATGCTAGCACATACTGGCTGCTTTAACCTGGGGGGCCTTTATCACCCAAGGTGATAAAGGCTCCCCCGGCCCAGAGTCCAATCAGTCTGACTGGGGCCAGGTGAGGCTGCTTCAACCAGCCTCTAATAAGTCGGACTGGGGCCAGGTGAGGCTGCTTCAACCAGACTCTAATCAGTCTGACTGGGGCCAGGTGAGGCTGCTTCAACCAGACTCTAATCAGTCTGACTGGGGCCAGGTGAGGCTGCTTCAACCAGACTCTAATCAGTCTGACTGGGGCCAGGTGAGGCTGCTTCAACCAGACTCTAATCAGTCTGACTGGGGCCAGGTGAGGCTGCTTCAACCAGACTCTAATCAGTCTGACTGGGGCCAGGTGAGGCTTCTATAACCAGACTCTAATCAGTCTGACTGAGGCCAGGTGAGGCTGCTCTCACCAGACTCTAATCAGTCTGACTGAGGCCAGGTGAGGCTGCTCTCACCAGACTCTAATCAGTCTGACTGAGGCCAGATGAGGCTGCTCTCACCAGACTGTAATCAGTCTGACTGAGGCCAGGTGAGGCTGCTCTCACCAGACTCTAATCAGTCTGACTGAGGCCAGATGAGGCTGCTCTCACCAGACTGTAATCAGTCTGACTGAGGCCAGGTGAGGCTGCTTCAGGCAGACACCAACCACACACCAACCAGCCACTAACCAACCACACGCCACAGTATGCAAACCAAGTCTCAGGTGACCGCTGTGTTCCCTTAGGAGACACGGTGTACTGATGACTGTGTCGTAATTCACTCTCTGTTCACTGGACAAGCAGGAGAAGCCACATTCCAGGTCCATATGTTGGACCTGGAATGTCCACCAAAACCACTTCTTAGAGAAATTGTGTCCCTATCAATGTTTGTTCGTCAGCAAAGTCAAGTTCATCGAGCGATCACAATAAAACGAACCAGAATCAGATAAACAAAGTATAACTTGTTATGTATTGGTGCTCACCAATGGTTAACAAGAGATACAGATAGCTTATCTCTCTCTCTCTCTCTCTTAGAAAGCCCAAGGCACACATTTTAAGAAACTATTTCAGGCTTGGAACCATCTGGAGAAGGATCTTTGTGGTGCTAATGATGTGCTGTTGTTGATGGAGAGACTGAGATCTGTAATTATCTCACTGTGTTTCTCCCGGGCCGAAACCATGAAGGCCCCGAGCCCTGACGTGTACCGGGGCAAGTACAGATCGGACCACCCCGACCCCGCCACGGCCTACTCCGACGAGGTCAGAGACATCATAGGCAGAGCCCACGAGAAGGGAGGAAAGGTGGGTGGTGTGTTCTGGTTTTGTCCCTTTTTGGTTTTGTTTGTGCAGAATCAGCTGGTTGTTGCCCCTAGTCCTTGTGTTTGTACTATGGTGCTACTTCAAAAGGGATCACGGACATTTCACAGAGGCCCGACGTGGAACTCTGGTATTTACCGTTCATGTGTTTGAATGTCTGGCCAATAAATACTTAATAACAACACATCCATCCATCCATCTTCTCCCGCTTATCCGTAATCGGGTCGCGGAGGTAGCAGTTCCAGCAGGGGACTCCAAACTTCCCTCTCCCTGGCAACATCGACTAGCTCTGACTGGGGGATCCCGAGGCGTTCCCAGGCCAGTGTGGAGATGTAATCACCCCACCTGTACCTCGGTCTGCCCCGTGGTCTCTTCCCAGTTGGATGTGCCTGGAAAACCTCCCTCGGGAGGCGACCAGGAAGCATCCTTACTAGATGCCCGAAACCACCTCAACTGGCTCCTTTCTACGCGAAGGAGCAGCGGCTCTACTCCGAGTCTCTCACGAGTGACTGAGCTTCTCACCCTATCCCTCAGGGAGATACCAGCCACCCTCCTGAGGAAACTCATTTCGGCCGCTTGTATTCGCGATCTCGTCCTTTCGGTCATTACCCATTGCTCATGGCCATAGGTGAGGGTAGGAACGAAGACTGATCGGTAGATCGAGAGCTTTGCCTTCTGGCTCAGCTCTCTTTTGGTTACAACGGTGCGCCAAAGTGCACCCAATACCGCTCCCGCTGCACCTATTCTCCTGTCAATCTCACGCTCCATCCTCCCCTCACTCGAGAACAAGACCCCGAGATACTTGAACTCCTTCACTTGGGATAAGGACACATTTTCTTTAATATTTTGCTGCCACTCGAAAACGATTTATTTATTTATCAATTTGTATTTATTCTGTTCTTTTTTTCAGTGGTAACGGTAAATGATTTATTCCAGAGCACATTGTATAAACCAACTCTACCTGTTATAGCACGATGCTTTGAAGATCTGTTTTGATTTCTCCTTTTCTTCTCCCTCTTTCACCATATCTTCTTTTTCTCAGGATCAGAATGAGGACTCCTCCCCTTCTCCTCACACACGGCACCAGAATTGAACTAGAATTATAGAATTAGGCAGAAGGTCTTTGGAAAACGGCATTTCAAAAATAAGGCAGGCGTGCCAGGTTGAGACCAAGAAGATTTCCCCAAGTCGAACCCTCACTGTTTCTTCCCTGATGACCTGCTCCCGGTTGAGTAAACCTGTGTGTGTGTGTGTGTGTGTGTGTGTGTGTGTGTGTGTGTGTGTGTGTGTGTGTGTGTGTGTGTGTGTGTGTGTGTGTGTGTGTGTGTGTGTGTGTGTGTGTGTGTGTGTGTGTGTGTGTGTGTGTGTGTAACTCCCTGACTTTTTCCTCCTCCTGGCGACTGGATCACAGCAGAGTACACCTCCGTCCCGTAGCCTCCCGTTTCAGAGCCTGTGGCCTCCACCACCACCGCCTCCTCCACCGCCGCCTCCTCCACCGCCTCCTCCACCAGCACTCCTCCTCCTGGTGGTCCTGGTCCCTGCCGGGCCGCCCCCCCCCCCCGCGCGGGGCCGTGGTGCTGGCGTTCTAACATGCTCTTCTTCTGTGCAGATTGCCGCGTTTATCGGTGAGTCGCTGCAGAGCTGCGGCGGGCAGGTGGTCCCCCCCGCCGGCTACTTCCAGAAAGTGTCAGCGTATGTATCTTGTGTCGCCGTGGTTACCACTGACTGAGGTTGTTGTTGTTGTGATTCGAACGAATGCCAGTTCAGCCGCAGTTCAATTCCAGGGCTGATCTTGTAGTCGTGGTGGTGACCCAGCGGGGCGGGGCAAGCGGTGTGGGCTGTGATCTTCTGCTCGAGTCACGGTCGGGTTCTGGGGGAGTTGGGATTTGAACGCAAATCTCCTTGTTGTGTCGCCGGGCGGGAATTAGATGGGACAGCTATGGGGACGCCTCGACTGTGTGGGTGTGTGGGGGAGGGAGGTTGTGCCCTCTAACTAACAACAGGCTGTGTTTGAGCGTGTGTGTGTGTGTGTGTGTGTGTGTGTGTGTGCGTTTGTGTGTGTGTGTGTGTGTGCGGATTCTTGCAACGCATACATGTGCATGCATGTGTTTTTATATATGTGTGTGTGTGTGTATATACACCAGTGTTAATGTGTGGGTGGGAATGTATGGCGCGTGCGTGTGTGTGTGTGTGTGTGTGTGTGTGCGTTTGTGTGTGTGTGTGTGTGTGTCTGCACACCCTCTTCCTCCTCAACCTCCGCAGGCACGTGCGTGGGGCCGGGGGCGTGGTCATCGCAGACGAGGTGCAGGTGGGCTTCGGCCGCGTGGGGAGCCACTTCTGGGGCTTCCAGCTCCAGGGGGCCGACTTCGTACCGGACATCGTCACCATGGGGAAGCCCATAGGGAACGGCCACCCCATGTCCTGTGTGGTCACCACCCGGGAGGTGGCCACGGCCTTCAGCGCCTCGGGCATGGAGTACTTCAACACGGTGAGGCTTCTCACCCAGAGGGACTGTTTCTCACCCCGAGGGACTGTTTCTCACGCCGAGGGACTGTTTCTCACGCCGAGGGACTGTTTCTCACGGTGAGGGACTGTTTCTCACGGTGAGGGACTGTTTCTCACGCCGAGGGACTGTTTCTCACGCCGAGGGACTGTTTCTCACCCCGAGGGACTGTTTCTCACGATGAGGGACTGT
The DNA here is from genome assembly GCA_027704905.1 of Muraenolepis orangiensis. Lineage (NCBI taxonomy): Eukaryota > Metazoa > Chordata > Actinopteri > Gadiformes > Muraenolepididae > Muraenolepis > Muraenolepis orangiensis. The sequence continues at coordinate 17,861,290 of CM051021.1, read as the reverse complement.
TTCTCACGCTGAGGGACTGTTTCTCACGGTGAGGGACTGTTTCTCACCCCGAGGGACTGTTTCTCACGGTGAGGGACTGTTTCTCACGCTGAGGGACTGTTTCTCCTGCTGAGGGACTGTTTCTCCTGCTGAGGGACTGTTTCTCACCCTGAGGGACTGTTTCTCACGCTGAGGGACTGTTTCTCACCCCGAGGGACTGTTTCTCCCCCCGAGGGACTGTTTCTCACGATGAGGGACTGTTTCTCACGGTGAGGGACTGTTTCTCACCCTGAGGGACTGTTTCTCACGGTGAGGGACTGTTTCTCACGCTGAGGGACTGTTTCTCACGCTGAGGGACTGTTTCTCACCCTGAGGGACTGTTTCTCACACTGAGGGACTGTTTCTCACGCTGAGGGACTGTTTCTCACCCTGAGGGACTGTTTCTCACCCTGAGGGACTGTTTGGACTGTTTCTCACGCTGAGGGACTGTTTCTCACCCTGAGGGACTGTTTCTCACCCCGAGGGACTGTTTCTCACCCCGAGGGACTGTTTCTCACGCTGAGGGACTGTTTCTCACCCTGAGGGACTGTTTCACGGTGTCCATTAAAAGTCGACGCTCGATTCAAAACGATTCCCCCTTTCAAATAATTTAACGAATATCATAATAGTGATGAATTGTATTTATATAGCATATTGCTAGACACAAATAAAAAACTAATAAAAATGCTAATAAACACAATCTCATCAAAACATTGAGAAAGAGGTACACTGTGGTGGGAGTGTTAGAGGTTAAAAAGCAATGATTATGCAATGAGTCTTGCATAATATCTATGGAAATAGTCAAATATTAGCATATGCTGAATCCCATTGAACTATATAGTAAGGTTATATAACTAGACATGTGTTATCTCTAAGTCTGACGTGCTTGGCCCTATGTGTGTGTACTATGTATTAGTAGTCCAATGAGATATATATATATATAGATATATATAGATATATATATAGATATATATAGATATATATATATATAGATAGATATATATAGATAGATATATATAGATATATATATATATAGATATATATATATATATATATATATAGATATATATATATAGATATATATATATATATAGATATATATATATATATATAGATATATAGATATATATATAGATATATAGATATATATATATATATATATATATATAGATATATATATATATATATATATATATATATATATATATATATATATATATATATATATATATATATATATATATATATATATATAGGTCCTGTGTTTCTCCTAATAGTCCGTCCATGTTCAACAAGTAAACACATATGGTTTTAACATTTTAGAATATAAATAAATAAATAACGTGGGGCCCATCGGACACCCTGGGGGGTTACCCTAGCGTCCCGTTAAAGGTTACTGGCCAAATGAATCACGTCCTTTCGGAATGAAGGCCGAACGGAAACTGCTGAAGCTAACATTTAGACCAGAGGTTTCCGACGTGTGCGGCGTGCCTCCCGTAGGGGGCGCCAGAGGGCAGGGAAACGAATTTCCCAGAACTTAAAATAAATGAAACTATTGGTTTTGTGTTTTTCAATGAATTAAAAATAACTGATAAACGTCAATAATAGCAATTGTCACCATTCAGTCCTGGGTGACACGCTGGGTGCTAACGATAACTCATCTCCTGGGGAGCTGTGGGCCCCGGTGGATTCAGACGATGGATGGAGGGTGATGGTGTAACCTCCCCCCTCCCCCCAACCCCCCTCCTCCCCCCCCCCCGTCGGCCCTTCTTGTGTGTTCCCTCAGTTCGGCGGGAACCCCGTTTCCTGCGCCATCGGCCTGGCCGTGCTGGACGTCATCGAGAGCGAGGACCTGCAGGGCAACGCGCTGCGTGTGGGAGGTCACCTGACCGCACTGCTGGGGAGGCTCAAGGAGAGACACCCCCTGGTGGGGGACGTGAGGTGGGGGAGGCCTGCACTCACTCACACACACACACTCAAATACACACACGCCCAAATACACACACTCAAATACACACACACACATATGCACACACACACACACACACTAAAATACACACACACGCAAACACACACATGCATATGCACACACACATACATTACATTACAGTCATCTAGCAGACGCACGCACACACTCCTTTAACCTAAATGAGCCCCAGAGTGTCATGAATCTTAGTTCTTATTTCTATAGTTTCGAACGTTAACCAAGTACCTTCAACATGAATACACAAAAAAACACAGTGACACAATGAAAATACTAGAGGACGACGTGTGTGTGTGTGTGTGTGTGTGTGTGTGTGTCATGGACGAGAAGGTTAACTTGTGATTGGTCAATGTGTCCTCAGGGGCCCTGGCCTCTTCGTGGGCGTGGAGCTGGTGAGGGACCGGGTCAAGCTCACTCCTGCCACCGCAGAAGCCCAGGAGGTCATATACAAGTTAGTACAGGAGGACCAATGGGAGTCTTGGAGGGAGGAGGAGAGGGTAGAAGATGAGAGAGAGAGAGAGAGAAGGGCGGCGAGAGAGAGAGAGAGAGAGAGAGAGAAGGGCGGCGAGAGAGAGAGAAGGGCGGCGAGAGAGAGAGAGAGAGAGAGAGAGAGAGAGAGAGAGAGAGAGAGAGAGAGAGAGAGAGAGAGAGAGAGAGAGAGAGAGAGAGAGAGAGAGAGAGAGAGAGAGAGAGAGAGAGAGAGAGAGAGAGAGAGAGAGAGAGAGAGAGAGAGAAAAGGGCGGCCAGAGAGGAAAGCAGGAGGGTAAAAAGAGATGGAAGGGGAGAGGAAGATTGAAGATAATATGACAATAATTCAATAATACTGACCCTTCCCTTCCGTCAGGCTGAAGGAAGACCACATCCTGCTGAGTGCCGACGGCCCGCACCGAAACGTCCTCAAGTTCAAGCCTCCCATGTGCTTCAGCCGAGAGGACGCAGAGCTGGTGGTGGACCGGCTGGACGTCATCCTCTCTGGTAGAGCACCACGCCGCCCCGCCACCCCCATCTGCTGGCCACAAACAGAAATGCACAAACGTGTGTCGTGGCGTTGCGTGTCAACCACCTGTCCTTTCTCTTCGTGTTTTTCCAGAAATCGAGGAAGCGTTGAACATGCGCATGCCCACTCCGGTGCATTTAGACAACGGGAAAAGCAAGAGAAAGGTATGCGCTTCTATAACTTGACACTACACACTTTGCAGTGTTCACCTCATCTGTGTTGATGATAATTCAGTATTCTGTGCTCCGACCAGAGGGCTGATGAGCATGGAGTCCAGGGCTTGGAGAGCGTCAAGCGGGGTCGAGCGACGCTGGTGGCTTAACTCTCAGCCGTGAGAGAGCTGAACATATTCCATCTCGCTGAAGGAAGACCATGGACAGTATGATGGTGAACAGCATGATCGTGCCGTTTTTTAATGTAATATAAGATTCACTTTTAAAGGTCTATCGGGTCTGGTTGGTGCTGTAGATTTCTATCCAATAAATGATATACATTGTATGACTATAGCTATATGTATATTTCAGAAAAACTAACACAAGTATAACATGTGTTTTAATTTTCAAGATGCCTATAGACTATATGGATTGTCAAACCTTTCCGTTTCTTAATAAATTGCAGAATAAGCTAAAAGGATTTCCCTTTTCTTTGGACGGCTTAACAGAGAAAGAGGAGGGGAGAGAGGAGGGTAGGAGAGAGGAGGGGAGGAGAGGAGGGTAGGAGAGAGGAGGGTAGGAGAGAGAGAGGGGTGTAGGAGAGGGTGAGAGAGAGGTGTAGGAGAGTGTAAGTGAGAGAGAGAGGTGTAGGAGAGGGTGAGAGAGAGAGGTGTAGGAGAGGGTGAGAGAGAGGTGTAGGAGAGGGTAAGTGAGAGAGAGAGGTGTAGGAGAGGGTAAGAGAGAGAGGTGTAGGAGAGGGTGAGAGAGAGAGAGAGGTGTAGGAGAGGGTGAGAGAGAGAGAGAGGTGTAGGAGAGGGTAAGAGAGAGAGAGAGAGAGGTGTATGAGAGGGTGAGAGAGAGAGAGGTGTAGGAGAGGGTGAGAGAGAGAGAGGTGTAGGAGAGGGTGAGAGAGAGAGGTGTAGGAGAGGGTGAGAGAGAGAGAGAGGTGTAGGAGAGGGTGAGAGAGAGAGGTGTAGGAGAGGGTGAGAGAGAGAGAGGTGTTGGAGAGGGTGAGAGAGAGAGAGAGGGTAAGAGAGAGAGAGGTGTAGGAGAGGGTAAGTGAGAGAGAGAGGTGTAGGAGAGGGTGAGAGAGAGGTGTAGGAGAGGGTAAGAGAGAGAGAGAGGTGTAGGAGAGGGTGAGAGAGAGAGGTGTAGGAGAGGGTAAGAGAGAGAGGTGTAGGAGAGAGGAGGGTAAGAGAGAGAGGTGTAGGAGAGAGGAGGGTAAGAGAGAGAGAGAGAGAGGTGTAGGAGAGGGTGAGAGAGAGGTGTAGGAGAGAGGAGGGTAAGAGAGAGAGAGGTGTAGGAGAGGGTGAGAGAGAGAGAGGTGTAGGAGAGAGGAGGGTAAAAGAGAGAGAGAGAGGTGTAGGAGAGAGGAGGGTAAGAGAGAGAGGTGTAGGAGAGAGGAGGGTAAGAGAGAGAGAGAGAGAGGTGTAGGAGAGGGTGAGAGAGAGGTGTAGGAGAGAGGAGGGTAAGAGAGAGAGAGGTGTAGGAGAGGGTAAGAGAGAGAGAGGTGTAGGAGAGGGTAAGAGAGAGAGAGAGAGGTGTAGGAGAGGGTGAGAGAGGAGGGTAGTGTAGGAGAGGAGGGTAGGAGAGAGGAGGGTAGTGTAGGAGAGAGGAGGGTAGGAGAGAGGAGGGTAGTGTAGGAGAGAGGAGGGTAGTGTAGGAGAGGAGGGTAGGAGAGAGCAGGGTAGGATACTCAAACCGAATGGCGCCGTACGAGATGGCTGCCGTGTTGCGAGCTCCCGCACGACGACACAATTTTTTGTTATTTATTATTTTTATCGCGACTATCTTTGCACAGAAAGTTAGCAGCACGTTCATTTATGACTTTTGCACACTTCTGGAGATAAGATCCACAGTCGCTCGCCGCCTACCGGAGTTTTTTCACTCTTTCAACTCGGACGTCCCACCCGAAGTCACAGCTGGATTATCTCCGACCATCTTGGGCACGATTACACGCAAGCGTCGCAGGAAGAAGCGAGGGAAGCGAGCCTGCGTGCTAGTCAGGCTGAGATGTCGATCCGATCACCCCCCCACTACCCACCATTCTACTGGCTAATGTACAGTCTCTGGACAATAACTTAAGCGAGCTACAGGCTCGTATTCAATTCCACCGGGAAACTAACGACAACTGTGTCATCTGCCTTACGGAGACATGGATGTCGGAGGGGGTTAGCGACGCAGCTATCGAGCCGACGGGATTTTCCGTCCACCGGGCGGACAGAACAAAGGCTCCCTCCGGTAAAGATTACGGAGGGGGGGTATGTGCCTGTCCCTAAACAACCCAAGGTAACATGCCTGAATGACTATAGACCTGTAGCCCTCACCTCAATTGTCCGCAAATGCTTCGAGAGGTTGGTCAAGGACTTTATTTGCTCTGTGTTACCTGCCACGCTGGACCCATGGCAATTTGCGTATCGTCAAAACAGATCCACGGACGGGACGACGCAATTGCCATGGCCCTCCACACTGCCCTTTCCCAGGAGGGAACAGGAGGGAAAGAACTGTTATGTGCGAATGCTGTTTGTGGACTACAGCTCAGTGTTCAACACGATAGTTCCTGCCAAGCTCGACACCAAGCTTAGAGGTCTAGGCGTGCCCCCATCCACGTGCAGCTGGATACTGGACCTCCTGTTGGACCGCCGCCAGGTGGTGAGGATGGGCAGCACCACCTCAGAGCCACGGACCCTCAACACGGGAGCCCCCCAGGGATGCATGCTGAGCCCTCTCCTTTACTCCCTCTGCACCCACGACTGCATGGCTATGCACAGCTCCAACGTCATCATCAAGTTTGCTGACGACACGACAGTGATGGGCCTGATCGCCGGCGACGACGAGACAGCCTACAGGGAGGAGGTTGGATCACTGGAGCAGTGGTGCCAGGAGAACAGCCTCGCCCTCAACATCAAGAAGACCAAGGAGCTGATCGTGGACTACAGGGAGCAGAGAGGAGAGCACGGCCCTATCTCCATCGACGGTGTTGCAGTAGAGGGTCAGCGGCTTCAAGTTCGATGAGAGGACCTCACATGGTCCACGCACACCACACATGTGGTGAAAAGGGCCCAACAACGCCTGTATTTCCTCAGGCGTCTGAGGAAATTCAGCACCATCGAGAGTGTTCTTACAGGGTGTATCACCGCCTGGTACGGGAACTGCACCGCACTCGAGCGCAGAGCGCTTCAAAGGGTGGTGCGGACGGCCCAGTATATCGTTGGAGGTGAGCTCCCCTCCCTCCTGGATATATACAACCAGCGGTGCGTGGCCAAGGCCAAACGCATCATAAAAGACATTGCCCACCCCAGCCACGAACTGTACTCACTTTTACCGTCAGGCAGGCGATACCGCAGTATCAAGTGCCGTACAAATAGGCTTAGAGATAGCTTCCACAGTCAGGCCATCAGGCTGCTGAACAAGGGTGTATAGCATATAACAATGTATATTTTATTACATTGATTTATATATATTGCTCTTTTTCTGTGCTAATATATTGCATTTTATATATGCACTTTTATATTTTTATATATTTAACTTTATACAGTTTGTACTTTTTACTTATGTTTTATTCTATTATTTTTATTTTCATAACTGCTGTCTGTCGTCGGGTATTGCACATGGATTTTCACCCATTGCTTATACTTGTATAACTTTGATGTGACAATAAACTTTACTTGACTTGACAGATGAGGGTAGAGAGAGAGAGAGAGAGAGAGAGAGAGAGAGAGAGAGAGAGAGAGAGAGAGAGAGAGAGAGAGAGAGAGAGAGAGAGAGAGAGAGAGAGAGAGAGAGAGAGAGAGAGAGAGAGAGAGAGAGAGAGAGAGAGAGAGAGAGAGAGAGAGAGAGCTGTACCAGGGGCCTTACACCCACACAATACCACGCCCGTTCACCGCAGGGGGTCTCTGTCCAGTAGCGGCTGTCATTAATTGAAGTGTGTGTTCTGCGGCTGCGCGGAACACACGAAGAGGACGTCCCGGGACACGTTTGTTGACATCGTTATATTTCTTAAACGACGCCGCTTGATTATTAGTCTCGGCCATCGCGATCAAATGTTTTACTTTTCACCACTTGTTTGTAAGATAATTCAAAGTTCTTTGTTCACGGAAACGGACCAAACGGTGGGCCGAGAAAGTTGGGTCGTGTTGGGTCAAGAGTAGGAATACTTTTTTTCATAACAGACCCCTGATCACTACCTGTTGAAAACCTGTATACTTACCTGTATATTTATACCTATTATTATTATTATTACCTATTATTATGCACATATCTCTCACAAGTAATCTTATAACTGTTTTATACCTAGTAGACAGTCTTTTAGCCACTGTAAATGATATATTATATATATTATTATATTGTTTTGGTGCGTGGCTGCAGCATGGAGGAAGATGATGATTTCATACAATGCGTGTGTGCGCCGTCGATGAGGACGCTCTCACCCGCCGTCTCGCCACGACCTTGGAGGAGTGCCTGTCGCGCGCCAAGGCGACCACGCTGCGCTGCTCCGCGGTGCTAGCCCCCGAGCGGCTGAGGCGCCGCGTGGCCCGCCACGTCCTGCGGCAGGTGGCCTCGGAGCCCTGCGGCCGGCGGCGGCTGCGTCCTCTACGTGGAGCTGGACGAGGGCGCGGCCGGCGGCGGCGGCGTCCGGCCCCCCGGAGCGCCCGGCCTGCGACGCGGCCCGCGGTGCCCACCGTGGAGCTGACGCTGGTGTTGAAGCGGGACCGAGGCGGGGTGGGAGGCGGCTGGCTGGGCCTGAGGCGGCCTTCCGCCCCGCCGTCACACTGAGCCCCGGCTTCCGGCTGGTGAAGAGGAAGCTGTACTCCTCGGCGCCCGCCGTGGTGGAGGAGTGCTGAAGAGCGTCTCGAGTATCGAAAGACGCTCTCTTATTTCCTACACGTTGTACGTGTAACCGTATGGTTTGTGAGCCCGGCCCCGTGGCGCCCTACCCCCGCCTTGTACGCCTGACTCAAGGGGGTCAGGACCAGGGTCTGTTCAACAGGGGGTCTGAGGGGCTGAGAACCGTCGGTGAGACTCCGTACCCTTCACCCATTCTGAGACGTAAAGCTGTCGCCACCGAATGTAAAACTGTGGCCCGTGTGGCCGCTCGGCCCTTGGCTGCGCGTTGTGTGTGTGGATGTCTGACGGGGAACACATGGGGTTGTGTAAACGTCGCACTACGATGTGAATGTTTGATCTAATTGTGAGCGTTTCCACTTATTTAAACACCTGTTGTTCAGCTTGAGCTTAGAGTTTGATCAGCGATTTGTTTAATTGTAAATTAAAGGAACGTAAGCTTTTATATAAACAGTTTGTCGGAAGATGTCTTCTGTTTGGCAATAAAATACGTTAACTTATTATATAACGAATGTAATGAACGTTGATCGCAAAGCCAATCAAACAATTACCGTAACATTCTGATTCTGTACTAACAGTATACCATAACCTCTGTAGCATACAGAACAATTCCATACCACAGTACAACATTCTATGCCGTATCTTACTTTAACATTACCAAAACATTCTATACCATATAACATAACATTCTTTACCATAATATAGCATTCTATAACATACCATAACCTTCTATAACGTACAGTAAAATTCCATACCACTATATTCTATACCACATCTTACTAGAACATTACCACAACATTCTATACCATAGCACTTAACATACATAACGTATAACATTCTATACCATAGCACTTAACATACATAACGTATAACATTCTATACCATAGCACTTAACATACATAACATAACGTATAACATTCTATACCATAGCACTTAACATACATAACATAACGTATAACATTCTATACCATAGCACTTAACATACATAACATAACGTATAACATTCTATACCATAGCACTTAACATACATAACATAACGTATAACATTCTATACCATAGCACTTAACATACCATAACATAACGTATAACATTCTATACCATAGCACTTAACATACCATAACATAACGTATAACATTCTATACCATAGCACTTAACATAACGTATAACATTCTATACTACGGCCGTCCCCTGAACCCTTCTGGTCAGCAGGTGATCTCTTGATTAATCTTTGATTAATGAAGAGATTGTTTTGCTTGGATCGGTCATGGTCAAAGATGCTGAATAAGTGTCATGTGTGTGTTGGGTGGTTTTGATTCAGACCTGTTTAAACATGTTCCTGAGACCGGTTTCACAATGCTTTCTGCGGTCCAAGGTGTAACTAGTTTGAATTAACACCCAACACATTCATTCTTGATTTTCTTAATACTAAGTGGTGTGTCCAGTTGGTTTGGTTTGACTATAGCATGGTTTATTACAAGGTTTTTGTCTGAGGTTATTTAATGTGGCATTACAATTCACATGACATTACTGTTTGTCAACTGTTTAAATCTTAAACAGTTTCTTAAATTTAACAATGTTGAGTTATAATTTAATTCACTCGACATTTAATTAAGCTGTTGTCGGTCTGAGGTAACTTTCTAAGACAAACACTGTCATGTCAAATGTAAACTCAAATATAACTTCAGATCAGACCCCACATCAAATATGCAAATGTAGGCACATTTTTCACAGCAAGGAGGGGGGAAAGCTACATCAACATGCTCAAGCCACTTTCACCCCACCAACACAAAAAAATGTAGCAAGACACCTTTACCTGTAACACCCCCCCCAGCCCCTGGATAGGGGGGGCAGGAGGGGTTCTGTGGTGTTGAGGACCCGTTTGGGGGAGCCCACTTCTTGGTGGCCGTGTTAGTGGGGACTCAAACCTGAGTCAACAGAGTGCTTATCCAACAGCCTTCACCACTGTACCACCAAGACACCTGTCTGGACAGGTTCGAAACGTATATTTGACTTCTACAGTTCACATGACTTATAAATAAGAGAACAGCTGCAGGACTTGAACCCAGGTCCCTTCAATGCTATGCAACAGCTCTATGCTCTATGCTCTATGCTCTGCGCCACAGGGACAGACAGACATGGTCTGAGGTTATCTATGACTCTACAATTAACATGACAGCATAAAGTTTGCAACCGAGATTGAGATTGCCCAAGGCAGGACTTGAACCCAGGTCTCAAGCATGCTATGCAACTGATCTCTGTACTGCGCCACAGAGACAGACAGCTGAGCACGGTCCGAGGTTATATATGACATTACAAAAAAGTTGGAGAGGGACATTGAAAGGCGCTAGGCGGGACTTAAAGCCAGGTCTACGGAGTGCTATCAAACAGCTCACCTGCCTGGATGTGAAGTGATGTGATGAAGTTATACTCTATACAATTCACATGACTTTGAAATAAGAGGAGACCATGGGTAGGAATCAAACATACGTCTCTAGAGTGTTAGCCCATAAAGCTGTCCACTGAACCACCAAGACATGGAGTTGGATGTCATCGGCGGCGACACATGACATTACAATTCACATGACTTCATTAAGTATAAAGGGAACATACAATGCGTTCCCCAGGGCTGTGTCCTGAGCCCTCTCCTCTACTCCCTCTTCACCCACGACTGCACTCTTGTTCATGGTACAAACACCATCATCAAGTTTGTCGACAACACAATGGTGGTGGGCCTCATTTAAAACAACGATGAGGCAGCCTCCAGGGAGGAGGTCCAGCAACTGGTGGTGTGGTGTGCTGACAACCTGGCCCTCAACACCAAGAAGACCAAGGAGCTCATCGTGGACTTCAGGAAGACCAGAGCTGGCACACACGCCCCCATCCTCATCAACGGGGCGGAGGTTGAGCGTGTCTCCAGGGTCAAATTCCTGGGGGTCCACATCTCCGAGCACCTCTCCTGGTACCTCAATACTGCCTCACTGGTAAAGAAGGCTCACCAGCATCTCTTCTTCCTGAGGAGACTGAGGAAAGCCCACCTGTCTCCTCAGATTCTGGTGAACTTTTACCGGTGTGCCATCGAAAGCATCCTCACCAACTGCATCACAGTGTGGTACGGCAACTGCACTGTTTCCGACAGGAAAGCGCTGCAGGGGGTAGTGAAAACCGCCCAACGCATCTTTGGACTACCCCTCCCTGCAATAAACACTACCCACCACAAATAGTGTCTGAGGAAGGCACAAAAATAGTCAGCCCTCTCACCCCACCCATGGACTGTTTGCCCTCCTCCCGTCCGGGAGGAGGGCCTTGTTCCAAGTCAAGCAGGCTTAGGAACAGCTTCTTCCCCTCAGCTGTCATCTCTCTGAACTCTGCACCACGAAGACAGCTTCGACCTTGCACTGGCATCATAACTACCTACCTCTACCTATAGTTTACATATTTATCGATAACACACCTGTATGATAACGTGTACATTTTTACTGTACCTGCCATATATAGTTGAATCTTTAACTGTTGGTAACTGTCGCACTACCTGCTGTATATACATTTATATTTATCCTGTTTTTCATAATTGCATACCCCTGATCACTACCTGTTAAATACTTATACTTACTAACCTGTGTATATATATATATACCTATTATTATGCACATATCTCACACCAGTGGCGAACCGTGTCTATCACAACTGGACCTTCTGTAGACCACCGTTGTCAGACGGACGTCACTGAGGCAGTCACTTTATGCGTTATCTCATTAAGGAAGATCAGATTGTCGCAGACAATTTCCAAGTTGACCATAGTTGGTAAAGCAGTGTCCATGTAGTGAAGTAACAGCCCAACACAGACCACCACACACAGGCTATCGATGAAATGGACGGTCTAAAACAATACGTGAAAAGGCTTAACGTAACTTAAAGTTCCAAAACAGTGATCAATAATCACCAAATGTCTCTGGCATATGTCTTGTCATTAGTACTTTCACCTGTCACAATATCAAAACCTAAATCCTACTATTACAGAAGTTATGTTACATTAAGTGTTTTCCTCTCATAAAGCTGCTTAAGACTTTTCCTTACTGGCTCAATAGAGAGGAAAACACTTAATGTCACATAACGTCCTTAATGGGAGGATTTAAGAGATATTCTGACAGGTGAAAGTGCTAATGACAAGACATATGCCAGAGAAATTTGGTGATTATTGATCGCGGTTTTGTAACTCTTAGTTAAGTTAAGTATTTTCACGTTAAGCGATGCAAAGAAAGATTAAGTCAAAACTCTCAATTTAAATGCAGAACAATGCTTAACAAACCCAAGACAGCCATTAACTAATCAGTCAACAAGTGTGTGGAAACAAAATGCAACAACCAGCTCAACGAGACGCAACACTGAGACAAAACCAGCAAAGACAAATGAGTCTCACTCACCAATGATGTTCACTTAAAGACCAAATCCATTCTCCTGTCCTTCTGGAAGGATCGATAACCTGGTCATAAAGATGATCACTGCTTTTCAGATCTTGAAGAAGTTGCCTTCCAATAGCTATGGAAGCTAATGCAGAGAGTCGGGATTGTCCTGTTCTGTTCCTCCATATGTTTTTATAATATTAAAATGTCCTTTCCACAGGATGCAGTGGTGACGGGGATCGTTAAAACTTTTTTATAATGTCCATCTTTACACTGAATGATCGTCTTGAAAAGGGAACTTTTCACAACAATTCCTCAACAACATCATCTTCTCCTGTTGCCATTTAGACGTAAAAAACCTACGTAGAAAAAACAACGTAGCACTACGCTAGATCCGAGCCAGTATACCTTCTAGCTCCCTATTGAGCTGTGGGGAAATCTGAAAGAATACGCCCATTGGCTACAAATCACTATATGATTGGTTGATCAAATTGTCAATCCAAACGTACGCTCTCATTCAGTCTAAGGGCCAAAGCAATCGGGAATACTTTGGTTGAAGGATATTCTTCCCAGCAACCCAGAAAAATATCTGATTGGTTGCATTGTTTTTCTAACACAAAACCACTCAAATGCGTCGTGCATGGACCGAGAAAGACAAACAAATCAACGTAACACTGATACAGACACACAGATAACAACACAGATACCATTCTCATTTATTCATTTTATTTAAATTTGATTAAATTGTATTACATTTTATTAATACAATTAATTTGATTTTTTTAGTTTCATCTGAGGGTTCCAGGGTCTTCTCTGAATACCTTGAAGGCCCTGACGCTTCACCACTGTCTCACACATACTCTACATGTACTCTATATATCCTCCAGCCGCGCTGGAGGATAGCAGAAGTGTCTCTACGAGCTGCCGCAGCTTATTCAAGTCAAGTCAAGTCAAGTCAAGTTTATTGTCACTTCACAGTTTACACAAGTATAAAGCAGTGAGTGAAAAAATAGCAGTTATAAAAATAAGATAAAAATAGAATAAAACAGAATAGAATAAAATAAGTTAGAAAATAAAAATGCAATTTATAAAATGCAATATATCGGCACAGAAAAAGAGCAATATGTATATATAAATCAATGTAATAAAATATACATTGTTATATGCTATACGCCCTTGTTCAGCAGCCTGATGGCCTGACTGTGGAAGCTATCTCTGAGTCTATTTGTGCGGCACTTGATACTGCGGTATCGCCTGCCTGACGGTAACAGTGAATACAGTTCGTGGCTGGGGTGGGCATGTCTTTTATGACGCGTTTGGCCTTGGCCACGCACCGCTGGTTGTATATATCCAGGAGGGAGGGGAGCTCACCTCCAACCATATACTGGGCCGTCCACACCACCCTTCGAAGCGCTCTGCGCTCGAGTGCGGTGCAGTTCCCGTACCAGGCGGTGATGCACCCTGTAAGAACACTCTCGATGGTGCCGTTGTAGAATGTTCTCAGGATGCGGGGGCCCATGCTGAATTTCCTCAGACGCCTGAGGAAATACAGGCGTTGTTGGGCCCTTTTCACCACGTGTGTGGTGTGCATGGACCATGTGAGGTCCTCAGAGATGTGCACGCCGAGGAACTTGAAGCCGCTGACCCTCTCTACTGCAACACCGTCGATGGAGATAGGGCTGTGCTCTCCCCTCTGCTTCCTGAAGTCCACGATCAGCTCCTTGGTCTTCTTGACGTTGAGGGCGAGGCTGTTCTCCTGGCACCACTGCTCCAGTGATCCGACCTCCTCCCTGTAGGCTGTCTCGTCGTCGTCGCCGGCGATCAGGCACCATCACAAAGCGACAACCATTGTGCCGTTACCCAAAAAGACCAAGGTAACATGCCTCAATGATTATCGTCCAGTGGCTTTAACACCCATAGCCATGAAGTGCCTGGAGAAACTTGTCATGTCGCACATAAACTCCATCCTTGAGTCCCTAGACCCACTCCAGTTTGCATACAGACCAAACAGGTCTGTAGACAACGCCATTTCCCTGGCACTACACACGGCCCTGCAGCACCTAGACAGGAGGGACACCTACGTCAGACCGCTGTTCATTGACTACAGCTCGGCGTTCAACACCATCGTTCCCTCCAAGTTGGTCCTGAAACTGAGGGACCTAGGTCTGGGCGCCCCCATCTGTAACTGGATTATGGACTTCTCACCCTCAACACCGGAGCACCCCAAGGCTGCTGCCTCAGTCCCCGGCTGTACTCGCTGTACATGCTATTGTCTACTTCAACAAATGTACTCCTTGTAAGTTGCTTTGGATAAAAGCGTCTGCCAAATGTCCTAAATGTAAATGTAATATAAATGTACACACATGACTGTACTGCCACGCACAGCAATAATCGGATTATCAAGTTTGCAGACAACACCACAGTCATCGGCTTGATAAGCGAGGGCGATGAGACGGAGTACAGAGATGAGGTGGTCCGGCTGACACGATGGTGTGAGGACAACAGCCTCGCACCGAATGTCAGCAAGACCAAGGAGCTCATCGTGGACTTCAGGAGCCACCAGGGAACCCACTCCACCATCAGCCCGGACGGGACACCGGTGGAAGTCGTCAGCTGCTTCCGTTTCCTGGGACTACAGATTTCTGATGACCTGGCGTGGACACGCAACACAGAGGTCATGCTGAAGAAGGCACACCAGCGCCTCTATGCTCTGCAGTGCCTCAGAAAACGTGGTATAGGCCAGAGGTGGCTAGTGAACTTCTACCGTGGCATCGTAGAGAGCGTCCTGACGGGTGGTGTCACCGTGTGGTACGGCAACACCACTGAACAGGACAAGAAAGCCATCCAGAGGGTCGTGAGGACGGCGAGAAGATCATCGGGTGTGCACTTCCATGCATTGAGGAGATCTTTAGGACCAGATGTCGGAAGAAGGCCATGTCCATCATAAAGGACTGCAACCACCCTGGGCTCCATCTCTTCTCCCCCCTACCGTCTGATCGACGGTTGCGCAGCATCCGTACAGCAAGGACTACCAGGTTCAAGGATAGTTTTTATGCACAGGCAGTGACCTACTGAACTACTAGGAGTGCTGCCACTTTCACTTTCATAACATAGCCATTACCCTTACATACTTTGCTGGATTCTCTGGACTCATCACAGTTACTGCACTGTACTGCACTGTATTCATGATGCTGCTGCACTACTGGCACGAATGTTTTTGAAATATTTTTGTATAAAAAAACCATGTACATACTTTGCTGCTCTTTTTGGTTTATTTTATTGTATATATAATTTATATTTTTATGGTGTTGTTTTTAAGATTTATACTGCGGGAGGGAATGGGGAGTAAGCGTTCCTATGTACTTGTTACAAATGGCCAATAAAAATCTTGTATCTTGTAAGTAATCTTATAACTTTTTATACCTAGTAGACCGTCTTTTAACCTGTCAATTTAAACTGTAAATGATATATGACCATGCACTTTACTGCAACATTTGCACTCTGGTTAGATGCTGAATTATTTTCGCTGTACTGTACTTGACAATAAATTAGAAATTTCAGACAAATCGACCCATAGAGGGCGCTACAGTCACTAATTAAACCACACAATGTTAATTTGTTCAAATCAAACCATCAAACTTGACTCTTCAGACCGCTATTGATAACGGTGATAACAAACATTCTATTTTCTCTTCAAGCAGCCTTCATCTGCTTATGTTTCTTGAGGTGTAAGTTAAGGCTTTGTGGTGGACCTTAAGTCTCCAACTCTGATCTAAACCTATGATCTAAACACAGTCACTGGAGATCTGAAGGTCCTGCCTTCAGATCTCTGGTTCGCCCTATAGATGCTTCTTGCTTGCCACCGCCTACAGCTGCAGGGTAGCTTTATTAAATATTAAAAACTGTACTTTTCCATTGTGTGTGCAGTACATGGGGATAGTGTGTGAGAAACAGCTAAAGTAATACATTTAAATTGTTCTTGTTTCTTGTTTTATTTTCCAAAAAAAAAATTGTACAATGAACAATGGGAAGACACAGCTTGGACACAACATTGGTGTACCAGTTGGAGGTCAGTGCTTTCTGATCAGGTGTGGAATCCATTAAAGTCCATTCAGAGTTGAGAAGTAACTGCTTCTGGAAGCCCAACAGGAACCTAGTCCCCATGAGACTCTCTCTTCTGCCCACCACACGGCGGTCCTTTAACCCATGAGGTAACCACTGAGAAGAGAAGGACGTTAAAGGATTAACATCAACAGCTCAATTATTATTATTATTATTATTATTATTATTATTATGCAACAATAATTTTACAAGTGATTGATAAGAAAGGCATTGGTCGCTTTTTGGTGTAAATTGAGTGTACCATAAACTCAACCTTAGAACATGTGTGTAGTCCACATGTACTAAAGGTTATGCCATTGATGTTGCAAAGACAATATGTCGCCATGGTTACAGAATTCAGATGTATTCCAGATGTGCAGCATGAGGACACATCAGGACGTTTAATGAGCCAGGAGGCCTGATGCCTCATACTGCGGGCGGTTGCATGTGGCAAAACAATATCTTGAATCAGTTTGCTAATCACTAAATGGACTGACTGAATACAGCGCTTTCACTGGGGCCTCACATTCACCCGTTCATCCACCGACGGGGCGTCAGCCAGGTGAGGAGACGGACAGCTGGTCAGGAGCAGTTAGGGTTAGGTGTTTTGCTCAGTGACACCTCCACACTTGGCTAAGAGGAGGAGCCGGGGGAAATCGAACCCGCGAGCAGACGGGACGAGGACGTCTACTTACGGCAGCTTCATGCGCATGAAGACCCTGGCCATGAAGAAGCTGAGCAGCACGCTGACGAACCCGATGAAGAGCAGCAGGAAGCGGTTGAGCTTGGGGATGTTGGGGGCGTTGGAGCGGTCCAGGATGATGAAGCCCAGACCCCCCATCGTGAACAGGAAGCTGGAGGCCAGACCCTCCATGATGTACTGGCCGTTCACCCTGCACAGAACACACATCACCTTAGACAGGAACGTGCTGTGTGTGTGTGTGTGTGTGTGTGTGTGTGTGTGTGTGTGTGTGTGTGTGTGTGTGTGTGTGTGTGTGTGTGTGTGTGTGTGTGTGTGTGTGTGTGTGCGCACAGAGGGAGAGACAGAGAAACTACAGAGTACAGAAAGAGGGAGACGGAGGCCAAGAGACAGAGAGACACAGTCAGTCAGAGAGAGAGACCAGTCAGAGAGTCAGAGACGCAGTAGAGACCAGTCAGAGAGAGAGACCTACCGGTACGCTAAGAAGGCCACCGGTCGCTGATGGCCGTGCTCATCGGTCATAGAACCCACACTCGGGGGTTCCACGATGACGTCATAGATGATGCCTGCAGGGGGATGGCAACAAAAACAGACTAACTTAACGAGGAAACATCGATCGTACGATGCGGGGACAGGACGTAGTCCCGTGTGTTGTCTGACCACACTACACTAGGTCTACATGAAGGTCTACACTAGGTCTACATGTAGGTCTACACTAAGTCTACACTAGGTCTACACGTATAACTACACTAAGTCTACACTGGGACTACATGTAGGACTACACGTAGGACTACACTAGGTCTACACTACGACTACACTAGTCTACACTAGGACTACACGTAGGACTACACGTAGGTCTACACTAGGACTACATGTAGGACTACACTAAGTCTACACTAGGTCTACACTAGGACTACACGTACGGCCCGAGCAGAAGGAGGCAGAGAGCATAACTTGCGATGGACACTAAACGTTACTCTTCACAGCAAAGGGACTTTCTGCATCCTCTGAAACATGCATGCATGCTGTGTGTTCATATGGGAGTGTGTGTGTGAGTGTGTGTGTGTTCATATGGGATGTGTGAGCGGTAGCTCAGCCTCATCCTACACCCCCCTCGTACCTCCGGTGATGAGGAAGTATGAGACGATGACGATGGCGTAGACGGTCATGGCGGACGGCATGTGGAGCCACGACGGCTTCTTCAGCTTGATGTTGGGACACTCCAGCATGGCGAACGGTGCACCGTAGATGGTCTCCATGGTCTCTCTCTGCGGAGGTGTGTGGAGCAGTGTGTGTGTTGGGGTTGTGAGGATGAATCCGCCTCCTGCAGCCGCGGCTTGTGTTGACGTGTCCAGGAAGCGCTCGAGACCCTTGTGTGTATCTGGTGTTTTATCTTAAGTGTAAACTTGGAACTTCCGTTGTATTTATTTATTGTAGACACTAATATGTTGATGTCTGTGTGTGTGTAACGGTAAGTTCACATCATTGTTGCGTACGTTTTTAGTTCATAATGCATTCGTTTTTATACGCCTGTGGGGACCGGAAGCGGTGACGTGTTATTCAAGCGACTCATACGACACCGGAACTGACGTTCCCCATTTTACACACGTGACACCCTCTTGGGTTAACGTGTGAAACGGTCGGTAGTTACATTCAATCCATCTAACGTTGACGTATTATTGTATTCTCCATCCCATGGAGTCTATATTTCCTTTGGGCACTTTATTGTACTGTAAATACAAGCATTAGGTCTATAAGACCACACGTTAGTTGAGAAGTCTGTACATTTACGAGGGTTGCATATATGGGGATCTGGCCATGTTTACTTATTAAATTAATATTAAATTAACAGAACATGTCCTTCACATAAGAGTACAGACACACCAAGACAGCAGCATAGTGGTGTATGACGTACGCCTTTCAAACTCAACACTTCCGTTGTATCCCTGGATGTACACTAGTAGCACCTGAGGGAGATGACCCATTAATAATCCTAGTCCAAATTTCATCCCATTAGTAATAATCCTAGTCCAGCAGTATTTTCACATCTACCCAATTTTCTCAAAACCAAAAAGGTCTTACTCTCCTCCCAACAGAATCTGTTTCATGATTGCGCAGAAGGAACACTTTTATACCACAGTCAAAGATAATAATTATCCGAATACGTGGGTTTGACCGGAGCCCTTGAGCAAACCTCAAACCCCAGGATGAAAGAAAGCCATCAAGTCATTTTTCCTTTTTTTTTTATTGAAGCAATACAAACATTTACTGAGCCTTCTGGCTCTGAGCCTGGGCCTTGAGAACCTTGACCACGATCTTCTGCTCCTCAATCAGGAAAGCGCGCTTGATCCTGCAGACACAAGAAAACTGGATTAAGAACACGCACAACTACACTTACAAGATATATATTTGTATGGGCCAATTGCAACTGGTACATTGGAGTGCTTACTCCCCATTCCCTCCCGCAGTATACATCTCCAAAACAATATCAAAATAAAAATAAACTAAAACAGAACAACAAAGTCACTGACATGATATTTACATGTGTTATAAATGCGGTATAAAAATCTTTAAAATCATTTTAAAGTGCCAGTAGTGCAGCAGCATCATGAATACAGTGCAGTAAGTTATGAATCCAGAAAGTCCAGCAAAGTATGACAGAGTAATGTTAATGACATTATATTATCACCCAGGTGTACCACAGAACACCACAGGAAGTCCTTTCTTCCTGTGGTCTCTATAATTCATCTACCTCGGGTCGTGAAAGGGACAGTGGAGACTCAGTGACCTGAGGTCAACGCACTGTTATTATTTTGGTCAACACACTGTAAATCCTTTCACTGTTAATTCAATTTCACATGTCACTTTTTCAGTATTCATCAAAGTTATTTATTACTGCCAATTTGCATTATACGTATGGTTGTGTATTGTATATACCTACGTATTACTGTAAATTGTGCAATTCATCGGTCTATACATTTAGATTTAATTTAGAGTTCATTTAGTTATATTTTGTTTATACTAGTTCAGTTTAGTTTGTTGTTATTTAGTTTTTAGGTATTAGTATATTTTGTGTGCATTTATTCCCCTGTTTCAACTGTTGCACCTTAATTTCCCTCGGGATAAATAAAGTTATCTTGAATCTCGACAATGTTATGAAAGTGGCAGCACTCCTAGCAGTTCAGTAGGTCACTGCCTCAATTCGTCGTCGAAGGGTTGTTAAGGCATAAAGCATATAGTATAGTTTAGGAAATGCATACTGCAGGAGGGAATGGGAGTAAGCATTCCATTGTACTTGTTGCATATGGAGAACCCCTCTTGAACGAAGGAGAGGGTGTGGATGCTTCTTACCTGTCTCTGACACACTTGGCGCACATGGAGCCACCGTACGCTCTGCTGACGTGCTTCTTGGTCTTGGAGAGCCTCATAAGGACCTGAGGTCTAACGGCGCGGACCTACACAACAGAATGGACTCCGTTAACAATCAGCTTTGGTATTTTACATAGTTGCCGTTTCACCTTTCCAAGGGACTGCACGGGTCAAAATACAACACTAGCATTGCCAGGGTAGACATTTAGAGTCATCCCCAAGACCACCCAGGGAAACCCAGACTAAACCCAGTCAGCAGAGAACTCCAGCTACAAACTAGTCAGGATTCATTTAGCTTTCTAAACCATATGAACTAACTTAGTCGTACCAGAAGAGTCCAGGGACAGACAAACCAAGAGTTAAAGTAAACAATCTCTCAAAAGGTGTTCCAGGATCAGGTGGTCATTCTGGACCAGCCAGACATCACAACACTCCCACCTGCTGTGTGGCTACAAACCTAAACATCTCAGCGGGAGTTAGGCTCACAAGCGACAGGCAAAACAAACCAAAACTATCCGAGGTGTTCGCAGGACAGAGAAAACATCATCAAGTCATTGATAAGAAACATGGAAATCCAACTGGTTGGTGACTTGGTCATGTTTAGAACATGTGTAGAACTCTGCATCTCTAGTGGAAAAGTTTCCCTGAAGTTTTACTCACTTGGTCCATTACACTTAATGAGCCTCAATCAGGAATTGGGAGTCTTTCCTGTTATTCGGTTATTGTGTGTGACCGTGTGTGTGTGTGTGTGTGTGACCATGTGTGTGTGACCATGTATGTGTGTGTGACCATGTGTATGTGTTTCTGAGCCACTCACTCCACGCAGCCTTCCTGGGCAGATGCCGCATGCCGACTTGGGGGCCTTGCCGACCTTCTTGGTGTACAGGTACACCACTTTGTTACCAGGGGTCCGGGACCTGGAGGGCAACACATACACATATTACACACACACGTTACGGTACAACAGGGGAAGAGGCCCTCGGCACCATGGATGGACGGAGGACGAGGGTCAGGCTGTCCCACGTTAAGAGTCACCGGGGTGGGGACGGGTGGGGTACTCACAGTCTGGTCTTGTTGGAGGCGGTGTTGTAGGACAACCTACGGCGGTAAGTCAGGCGTTGAACCATCTTGAATCTGGGATCACAAATCAGTCAATTCATCAACGATGGGGAATCAGATGGAGGGTTAGACTCCCATTCACCCCGTATGGCCACAAACACACACTAACCTGAACTATTCACACTATTATTCACTAGTATATATAAAGTATAGTTTGAGAGTTAACCGCCGATTAACGGGGACATGTGTGTGCGGCTCAACGAGTAGTAAACGGCTTATTTGCGGGGGGGGGAAGCTGAGAAGCGATCAGTAAAACACGCTATTTATAAACACATAGCAACACGATATCGACATACAACGCATGAGACCTTAATGTACATTCGATTAGGACACAGAACCACCCGATATGTGTGTTTAGAGAGACGGATCACGGTGGATTGTATTGATGCATTAGAAGGAGTAAAGAGTAGCGCTTCGTACCTGTTATGACCGAGACCGGAAGAGGAAGGAGATTCCGCAGAGTGTCAAAGTTAAGGCCCTCCATGCCCGCTCTATTATACGCTCTGCCGCTCCCTGTTGGCGTGGAGACGTACTGCACACAGAACCAGACGGGGAAATAGATTCAGATTCAGATGTGGTTCATTTGTCACATGTATACAATGTGTGTGTGTACAATGTACACACACACACACACACACACACACACACACACACACACACACACACACACACACACACACACACACACACACACAGTACACCGGTATTTAATTTGATTGTATATGCTCTAATGATATGTTCACCTCGATGGCTCATTTTACAAATGTTTAATTTAGGTCGTAATGGAAATGTTTAGAGCGACACATTCAAACGTTGACTGTAGAATGGAGCTCAAAGATTCTGCAACTATACAAACTGTCCGCTAGATGGCGGGCTTGCCACGTTTTCAAGCTGCGCCTGCACTAGTCATCCAGGGCTTACTGTGTTATGGATTTCTGCACTGTCAATGAAGTACATTCTGAATTAGAATGAATGTGTTATGGATTGCGTGCCCTATCGAAACCACATTTAGCACGAGAGGTATTCCCAGCACATGTGCACTTTCTTTGCAGTGGAGCCTCATTCCAGGTCTCACAATGTGGATGTGAAAAGATTGTTTGTTAAAGGAGGGTCTATCCATCCACGTCGGTCTGTTTACTTTCCGATAGCACTCATAGTCATGAGTGGCTACGGTCTGGGCATCCATTAGCATTGGACAATTTCAGCATATATTGTAATGCATGTGTAACATGGTTGTTTTGAGTTGAATTATAATTGCACAAAATCTGTTATTTATTTATTATTTCCTTATACACGTTTTTATTAATTTATTTTATATTCAGCCTACTGTATATCGGGAACCGTACTGTCCCGTAGCCCCTTCCTGTGACCCAACTTCCTGTTACCTGGCCCCTTAAATACCACCTCTGCCTCTTTCCCGGGATAATTGATGTTGAAAGAGGTACGTGGCCGTCTTCCCCAGTCCTGTTATTTTGTCTGGCCCCATAATTCTTAATTTATCCATGTATCTTTTATGGTCTGTTAATATGTCGTAACTCTGTCTTTGTGTTGGGTGTGGGTTTCGCAGCTGTTATGTTCCATGCGTATGTTACAGGAATTTTAATAAATGGTCAGTGACCGTAAGAGGAAGAAGTTGTCCGCCGTCTCCTTCCTCGAAAAACAAACAACGCAGAAAGACACCGGTCACACATGCTTTGTGCAGAAGGTAAAAAGTGATCCCAAATTAATCGCCTTCAACACACAAATATAACTAATACGTATTATTATACGATTGTTTCACGTGTGTAAATGTGTCTTTGTCATAAAATTCAACTGGCCGTCCCTTGATGTGAAGCAACCAGTAACTTGATAATGTACTAATATACTCTGTATCTATTATCTGTAGCCTATAAATGTGCACATAGGAGGAGCAGACCTATTTGTCCTCCAATGAACCATCGCTATACGCTGAGCGGT
Organism: Muraenolepis orangiensis; assembly: GCA_027704905.1. NCBI lineage: Eukaryota > Metazoa > Chordata > Actinopteri > Gadiformes > Muraenolepididae > Muraenolepis > Muraenolepis orangiensis. The sequence goes on along the minus strand of CM051021.1, from coordinate 17,837,649 downwards.
GGGTTGGGACCAGGGACGAGTCGGAGGTCACGGAGCATCCTGGCGAACAGGAGAGGAGGAGCGGCTCCAAGATGGCTCCCCGTCAGGGAAGTGCCGTGTCACTTTAACACAACAGATGCCAGCCCCATCCAACAGACGGAGAGCTTGGCGTGGTTTACAGAGGGCCATTAAACTATATATTACAGACTGTGTGTTGTGTCATTAGGACACCCAAAATCATCCTAAATGATTCCCTTTTTGAAAGATATAGAACCTGCCTCACTCTCCGTTGTGTCACATTGTCATTAAGGTTATCCCTGGAGTGTGAGAACTACTGTTGGGACTCTCAGAGCCAGTAGGATCATGCAGGACTTCAAGGTCACCGGTTGTGAACCAGGTCAAACAGCATGAGGGAATAGAACTCATGACCAAAGGCGGCTGCAACACACAAGAACAATGAACATGCATGCATGCCTTAATACACACACATACATACATATATATACATACACACACACACATACATATACATACACGCATACATTCATATACACACACACATACATACATACACATACATATACACATACATACATACACACACACAGGCCACAAAACGACACCACCTGACTCCATTGGTTTGAGCGGGGGGGGGTACAGCAGCCATCTCACCTAAAGTGCACTTGGTTAAGGGGGCGTCGCCCACATCTCCTCGAGTCTGTGGTGTAATCTGCCAAGATTTAAACCTGCTGCTCCTGTTTTAATAAATCCACTGGATTAAAACAGGATTACACTCCCACTTTGGCTCCGCCCATAATGACATCAGAACAGGAAGTGCTTAATTTTGACTTCTTTTTTTTCTTTTAGATTTTTCCAGGTTGTGTTGTTTATTGTCTCAGGTAGGGTATCTAACGCCTCCTCCTACGCCCCTTCAAGCTGGGTTTACCCCCCATCATTTAGCCACGGAAAAATGGAATTTGCAGTCGAGGCGGGTGATGACGAGCGCTTGGACCAGGATCTGCGCCGCTTCATGTGTGAGGAAGGGCCGGATCCTGCGGATGTTGTAAAGGGCAATTCTGCAAGATTGGGCCACCGCGGTGACGTTGACATTATAGGACAGCTGGTCATCTAGCACCACACCAAGGTCTCTTGTTGTGGTTGAGGGGGAGACTTGGGTGTTCTCGATGGTGACCAGTAGGTCCATCTGAGGGCGGTCTTTCCCCGGTATGAAGAGGAGCTCAGTCTTGTCAAGGTTGAGCTTCAGGTGGTTGGCGGCTGTCCATCTGCTGATGTCGGCCAGGCATTTAGAGATGCGTGTTGCGATTTGGGTTTCTGAGGGGGCAAAGGAGAGAAACAGTTGAGTGTCATCTGCATAGCAGTGATAGGAGAAGCCATGAGATGTGATTACAGAGCCTAGAGATTTAGTGTAAAGAGAAAACAGAAGGGGTCCCAATACTGAGCCTTGGGGGACTCTGGTGTCCAGGGAGCAGGGTCTGGACAGGGAACCGTTCCATGTGACCTGATAAGTGCGATCTGCGAGGTAGGAGGTGAACCAGGATAACGCAGTTCCATCGATTCCAAGCTCGGCGAGAGAAGGATCTGGTGGTTCACTGTGTCGAACGCCGCAGACAGGTCGAGAAGGATCAGTACTGATGAGAGGGACGAGATTCTGGCATCACGAAGAGACTCTGTCACTGCGAGCAGTGCCGTCCCCGTGGAGTGGGCAGCCTTGAAGCCTGACTGGTGAGGGTCGTGAGGAGACAGCACGTTCAAGGGTTTTGGACAGGAATGATAGGAGAGATACCGGTCTGTAGTTTTGGACATCAGTGGTATCCAGGGATGGTTTCTTGAGGAGAGGCTTGATTCTGGTCTTGAAGGCCGCCGGAAACAGGCCTGCATCAAGGGAGGTGTTAATTAGTGAGGTAAGGAAGGGAAGGATATTGCCCGAGATGTCCTGGAGAAGAGAGGAAGGGATTGAGTCAAGGGGGCAGGTGGTAGGGTGGTTAGATGTCACAAGTTTGTTAACTTCATCAGGGGAGAGGGGATTGAAACAGGTAAGGTTAGCGGGGCTATTTGCACCAAGTTCTTCATTTATGCACTTATGGTGATAGAATTATGAATAGGCCAACCTGTTCATGTTCGTGACATGTTCATCCAACTCTAATTTCTGTTAAATAGCCTCAAGTCTAACCAAGAAGATCATTGTTTACTGAAGGTTATAGAACTACATGGTGGGAGGGAAATGTTCTGTAATGATGATACATACCCAGTGCTATTTTGTTTATATAGGAGATGCGAGCTAAAGGGAAAGGATGTAGATGTTTTTGTTTCTTCAAATACATTTATAAACTGTCATACGTGCATTTTCTTTTTCTAAATGTAGGTTAACTGTACTTTTACATTGCATCCCTCTTCATTTAAAATATACAAACTGCTGAATATGAATTATTAAAAATGACAGGACCACTCATTGCTACTTTATTAAAATGTATTATGAGTCGTACCACAATATACAAATGATTGTATTATGGCAATAAAAAATACATACATTTTTACATATATACATATACATGACCGGTTTAAGTAAAAAAATATATAAAAATCAATAAAAAAAATAACAATGAAGCAGAATGACATTTCAGCATTTTAAGGTACATATTTGCATGAAAGTTGTGGAACACATTTGGTAAAAACTAACATTTGGTAATACTAACATTTGGTAATATGTTATATTAATATAATATAGTGTGTGTGTGTGTGTGTGTGTGTGTGACCTCCTACTCTCTCCACTCAAAGTCTGCTATGTTTTTTATCAAGGAAAGAACCTTAGGGTTGATGGTCTGCACTTTCTTTGCTACACTCTTGCCCACTTTGGTCCCCTTGTCAGGATTTATCTTGAAAAGGCACCTGTTAAAGACAGAAGTAGAACTGAATGTTATGATCATATCTGTACATTACAAGCATCGGTTTGAGAAATATTTACTGGATGAGGTTTTGTCAAATATAAAGTTGTCACTAGGCATCACTGTCACACTGGGCAGCAATGCAGCAGGTCCATTAACAAGAGTAAGACATCACTTTAAGAGCATTGGAGTGTGGGTAGCTACAAGTGCCATCTTGAGAGGTTTGTGTGCAAACCAGGCAGATGAGGTGTGTCAACAGTGAGCGGTGTAAAAGCACAGTTAACTGCAATGAACAAAGCAGCCACGAAGACATCTCGTTTATGCATGAAGAAAATCTTAACTTAACTTAAAGCATTGATTTGAAAGGCTACAGAAAGCAGCATCGAAGCGCTGGCTTCACACACATTTTGGTGCACAAGAGCAGTTGTGTCTTCCTTGTCCAATTCCATTGTCCTCAGGTTCTGACACATAGCGTTTGCTAGTGCTACACCGCTACTTAGTGGTAAAAGTAGATACAGGGAAAGCTACATTGTTACTACATGGACTTAGAAGAATTATACTTCAAGTCTTACCTCTAAGAATTCCAGAGTTGCCCCCAGTTCTGCTGGATAGGTGATGTTGAGGCAGTAGTACGTTGCAAACATCAGTACGAGGGCATCGCCAAAATTTGCCATTTACAATGGTCTGGTCCACTGCCAACATGAAGCGTCCGGCTGTCAGGGGAGAACTCCCTACGATGAACAACATAGGAAGAAGTTGAACATTTAAGTTAAGAGAATAGTCTAACATCACGACTTTCAAAACCCCACCATGATGAACTGTTGTAAAATATTTTGCCATTAATTGGCTTAGATGTTCGTACAGTAACAAGAAAACATTTATATCCTTGGTTTTACCGTAACTTATTTTTGAAAATATACTTTATGAAGTTTTGTCAATTGTATTTTAAGGACAATATTTAGGGAGGATCCATTAGCAAACATGTAATATAATATTCATTAGTATGTTTTCATTAGCGTATAATGACCTGACAGTAAGAATGGTTGTGTTTTTGTTAGCTTTGTATCTACAGAGCATTATCAGGGTTATCAGTTGGTTGCTAAACGTCACTACATCCCACACACTGGTCCTTTTTAATACTGTGAAATTATGAAATGCTATTGCCAATTATGCAAAAATAAATAGAAATCATACCACATGCAACGATGCATGGTGTGCTTGGAAGTTGATCGACTTCAGACGGCAGACACGTTTCATCAACCGTCAGGATCATCTTGCCCTCGTCTTCCTTGAAATACTTCAAGAGCACCATTAGACATCCAGGAAGGTCAGCATCAAGATGCTTCGCTTTGGCGAATTCCATGCCTGCAATGATGTCCCCTATTTAGCTTTTGTCACGGGACATGAGGTAAGCGACAACTCTTCCACATTTACTGGTAACTGCTTCTCTGTCAACATCCATACCAGTGAGTTCCTTGAAGTGAGCCAGCATGCCGCACATCTCAAATAGATATGGCCACTCTCTCACCAGAACATTGGTTTCCATTCCAGTTATGTTGCTTCTCTGGGTGTAGAATGTTGCCACCAATTTCTTCTCTATGCTTTTTACTTCCTTGCTTGCGTTTCTGTGCATGGTCTTTAATTCTTCTTGAATACATTTCTGAGTCTCCACAGTTTCACCTGGTGGCAGCCGCTGTGGTTGCCAGTTTATACAGCCATAGGTATCCAGTCTCATGGGCCGTGTTCCATTTCAGGGTCTGCAGCCTTAAGGCTGCATCCTTCGGCTGCATCCGAAGGCTGCAGTCTTAAGGCTGCTTCGAAGGCTGCTTCAAAAACTTGTTAAATGGGACGGTCTAGCCTACGGAGTACTTCCTGAATGCGTCACCAGCTGCGTCACGAAGCGCCACGCCCACCGTCGTCGCGCGCTGACCAGAGCCGCGGAGATAGTCCAACTAGAAGCGTCTTTTTGAGAGTTTAATAATACGAGGAAAATCAATTGCGTGTTAAAAATGGATGATTTGTATTCAGTATTCTTTTTAACTAATGAACTTAAGGAGCTGGAGTTTCACCGCCGGCGTCGACGTTTGATGTTATTTCGGCTAAGACAGAACCATGGGTAAATAAAGATTGGTTAATATTGGTGAAGTTATAATTCCTATTAATATATATATATATATATATACATATATATATACATATATATATATATATACATATACATATACATATACATATATATATATATATATATATATACCGGTATATATATATATATATATATATATATATAAATATACATATATATATATATACATATATATATATATATAAATATATATATATAAATATATATATATAAATATAAATAGGAATTATAACTTCACCAATATTAACCAATCTTTATTGTTATATATATATATATACACACACACACACTGGCGGCCTGGGAGACCAGCTGGCCCGCGCCAGCGCTTCCCATATGCGGCTCCCGACATCTCCGAAATCGCCGTAGCATATTTCTAAACAGGCTTTATTTGGATAAACTGAACAAATATGTATAATCTACATAGGTAGATTGTCGCGTAATAAAATAATAAAACTTAATAAAGTGACTGAATTACAGTGCTACAGCGAGATCTAAAACAGATTTTAGCTGGGCTCAAATTCTGTCCTGAAATTGAACACGGCCCACAATTCTGTTCGGTTGGTGCGAAATGCATTCTGGGATATTCTGGCACCGAAGGCTGCAGAAGTCTGCATCGATGCACACTTCAAATTCGGGAAATTCAGGCTGCATTTGAAGGCTGCATTTGAAGGAGCCGACGGAATGGGACAGCCTTGTCGCGGCTGCTGTGACGTATGCAGCCTTCAAATGCAGCCTTTTAGGCTGCAGACCCTGAAATGGAACACGGCCATGGTCTTCGTAAGTAGGTCTTCTCCCTCACTTGTACACGGCCCACAATTCAGTTCGGCAAAGCGTCGCGTCACCCCGTCAAAGTGAATGGGAAGCGTCTGATTTGACGCTTCCAACGCTGCTGTGTGCGAGATGCGCGACTCAGTACGACACCGACCACGGGCCGTCGCGCGCAGCTGCGGGCCGTCAGGACCCCCACGGACAGGACCCCCACGGACAGGGACACCCGACCGCGGTCGCCGAGCAAGACGCACCGGAGCACGGCCGTGATCTCCCGGGCCGGTCGCGGACCTCGTGAGCTCCACGACTTCAGCACCCATCGCTGTCCCCACCAGCCCCATCGCTACCAACTATCACACATAGTGTCCCTGAGACATCGATAGAGGACAACTTTAGCATCATCTTATCAAACGCTTCACTTGATTTCTAGTGATATGGTGAAAGAGTGGAGAAAGTGATATATTCTCAAATACTTCACTTTATTTTCTGTGTACTCGGTGGTCAAGTTTCTCAATACTGGTGTTTCTGAGACCATACCTGAACAGACTGACCAAATACAGCCGGGTATGTCCAACAGTGAAACAGGGACTAGAAGGAACCCACCTAGAAGCAAGAAAAAGCCACCTCACCGAGAGGATTTCATAATAAGCGACACGGAGGATAAACTGCAAACATGCGTAGACTTTTGCTCCAGAGCCGTATGTGATATCCCTCAAACCTACCAGGACGCTATGACAGTCAAGTCAAATCTGTGGAAAAAGGCCATGGATGAGGAAATGCAGTCATTAGAGGAAACAAGACGTTTACCCTCACCAACTTGCCACCCCGGAAAAGGGACAGTGGGGGGTAGAGGGGTCTATGCTGTAAAAAATGACATTGACGGATCAGACGGACTCAAAGCAAGATGTGTGGCAAAAGGCTACAGTCAGAAAATGGGGACTAACTATGAGGAGACATTCTCACCCACAGCCGATGTGACAAGCGTGAGAGTGGTCATGCAAAAAGCACAAGAGAGAATCTAATTCTACACCAAATGGACGTCAAGACAGCTTATCTGCATGCACCGATAAATTGTGAAATATATGTAGAGCAACCAGAAGGTTATGAGAATAAGACAAATACAGGTGAAAATCTAGTTTGTAAGCTGCAGAAATCATTGTATGGTTTGAAGCAGTCAGGCAGGATGTGGAACGCAATGTTCCACACATGCTTAAGTGAAGAGGATTTTGTGCAAAATCCTGCTGACCACAGTGTGAATTCAGAAGAGAAACATGGTGAAAAGGTCTTCATAATCATATGGGTTGACGATCTGATAACAGGCCTATTTCACGGCACAGTTGAAAGCCGGAAGTACCCGTTACAAATCGCTGAAGCAGTGTATCCCAAGTTCCGGTTAATACATTCCCCTTGGCATTCACCATGGAGGACAGTTATCGCTGGACAACATCGCTGCATAACCTTCCAAAAGTCGGTCCAGGCGATGCGGTTCAACTAGTGAATGAACACTACAGTGAAGAAGTCTAAATGCGAATCATACAATTCCCTGACATTGTGTCTTGTGTCTATCTGGATATATCGCTATATAACGAAGGCGATTTTGTGTAGGAGCAGAGATGTGCCTATGTATTTAATATAGGCGATTTATTTGATGGATTTGGATTATTTCAATGTACCTTTTCATTTATGTGTTAATATGTAGTGTGCAGCTGTATATTTTCTAAAAGGGAATGCCTGTTATTCTTGTGAATATGAGTAGTCTTAAAATAAAAGTACTTGTGACATACTTGTGGCATCGAGTTAAAACAGAATTTGTCTGAAATACCGATATCGTATATCACGATGCAGCCTAAAAATACCGGGTTTTAGTCCGTATCGCCCAGCCCTACTTGGGACCAGTGCTTTTAATCATACACTTACCCGACATTATGTGGCTCTATTCAGATGAGAGATGGAGTGTGGGGGTAAGAACCAGTGCCTTTAATCACACATACCCGACATTAGCCTATTCCGCTCACTTTTCGAGACGTATATTCTCTCCTTGTCAAAGTGCAAACTGCAGACATACGCGCTACGCCTGAGAACATGAAACGAGGGACCTTCATCCCCCTTATCAGCCTCACACAAGACTTGCAGAGGAGTACACTGCTCTGCGATTTTTAACGTTCCGGAAGCAGGAAATGTGACGGGCCTATTGGTCTGCAGTACGGGCAGCCGTTTTACTCAACGTAGATTACACTGCTTTCCCAAACCAAAATACTGAAGGCTGATATCAATAGACGCAAAGCAGAATAAATAGCTTGCGTCGTCGTGGCCGGTTAAGGCAATGGACTTGGAATTATTTGGGGTCTCCCTGCTCAGTTTGCGAATCACGCCGGTTGTCTACCGCCCCTGCTTTACATGTTGGAGACAGCACAATCCCACGATGTGATCAAAGTAGAGATTATACATACATCACACAATGTAGACCCAACCTGAAAAGTAGTTTAATTGATAATGTGCTGGATAAGGGTTGGTAGAGGAAACTATAGGACATGTATGAATGCAATGGACGCAATATGATCTAGGGAAATATGTGTGTTAAAGACGCCCACTGAGGAAATAATGAACCATCACAAGCCACAGAGTTACATTTCACACCTGGTGGTATACTCCTGGCCTCAAGTTCCAACTCATACAAGTATTAGTTGATAACATTGTTAGTGTTCAAAGGATGAAGTTGGTGTATATAAGATTAGTTCCTAGTTGTGAGTAGAGTTGACGGCAGTAGCTTGTGCAGAAACAATGAAGTGTTGAGTAAGGTTCCATTTCAGAGTGGAACCCTCAACAAGGCCATGTGCAGCCATGCTCTAGCAGAACAACTGTAAATGCTGCACACGTGGGTGCCAACACTTGCCTGTGGGCATGCAGAATAGCCAATAAAACCG
>CM051021.1:17816429-17823929 GCA_027704905.1 Muraenolepis orangiensis | reverse complement strand
CTTTTCGAGACATATATGCTCTCCTTGTCAAAGTGCAAACATACGCGCTACCCCTGAGAACATGAAACGAGGGACCTTCATCCTCCTCATCAGCCTCACACAAGACTACGGAGGAGTTTGTCTTTGGGTAAATGGTGTAAACTGAGGTAGGGCTGTCTGTTTACACGTTGAGCAGCCGGTACACTACAATAACAGAGCGGAGAGGAGGCAGACAGTTTGTCACATATCTGGGGTAACTACCGGAAGTAAGAGTACACTGCTCGGCAATTTTTAACGTTCCGGAAGCAGGAAATGTGACAGGCCTAATGGTCTGCAGTACGGTGCTGTCTAGAGGTAGCCGTTTTACTCAACGTTGATTACACAATGCTTTCCCAAACCAAAACACCGCAGGCTGTTATCAATAGACGCAGAGCAGAATAAATAGCTTGTCGTCGTGGCCGGTTATGGAAATAACTTGGAATTATTTGGGGTCTCCCTGCTCAGTTTCCGAATCACACCATCAACGGTTGTCTACCACCCCTGCTTTACATGTTGGAGACAGCACAATGTGATCAAAGTAGACACTATACAAGTACATCACACAATGTAGACCCAACCAGAAAAGTAGTTTAATTGATAATGTGCTGGATAAGGGTTGGTAGAGGAAACTATAGGACATGTATGAATGCAATGGACTCAATATGATCCAGGGAAATATGTGTGTTAAAGACGCCCACTGAGGAAATAATGAACCATCACAAGCCGTTACATTTCACACCTGGTGGTATACTCCTGGCCTCAAGTTCCAACTCATACAAGTATTAGTTGATAACATGGTTAGTGTTCAAAGGATGAAGTAGATTTCAGAGTGGAACCCTCAACAAGGCCATGTGCAGCCATGCTCTAGCAGAACAACTCTAAATGCTGCACACGTGGGTGCCAACACTTGCCTGTGGGCATGCAGAATAGCCAATTAAACCGCCATTTAAAAATAAACAAGTTTATTATTTTGCTGTAGACAAAAGGAAATGACAGATCCGCATCATTTTAGGAACGCCAGTAGTTGACCTGCAAATCACAACACTGTCAGTGAATGATCTTCAGGAAACATTCATAGATATTGACCAGGTCAAAGGATTTGTCCCAGATTAAATTAACATACCCAATGAAATCATTGTGAGGTACACCTGTGTTACAGGGGTAATCCAGAGATCTGCTGAGGCTTGTAGCTGGGCTGCTGCGGCGGCTGAGGCTTGTAGCTGGGCTGCTGAGGCTTGTAGCTAGGCTGCTGCGGCGGCTGAGGCTTGTAGCTGGGCTGCTGCGGCGGCTGAGGCTTGTAGGCTGCTGCGGCGGCTGAGGCTTGTAGCTGGGCTGCTGCGGCGGCTGAGGCTTGTAGCTGGGCTGCTGCGGCGGCTGAGGCTTGTAGCTAGGCTGCTGGGGCTTGTAGCTAGGCTGCTGCGGCTTGTAGCTAGGCTGCTGCGGCTGGGGCTTGTAGCTAGGCTGCTGCGGCGGCTGAGGCTTGTAGCTAGGCTGCTGAGGATGAGGCTTGTAGCTAGGCGGCTGCTGAGGATGAGGCTTGTAGCTAGGCGGCTGCTGAGGATGAGGCTTGTAGCTAGGCTGCTGAGGCTGAGGCTTGTAGCTAGGCTGCTGAGGCTTGTAGCTAGGCTGCGGCTTGTAGCTAGGCTGCTGAGGCTTGTAGCTAGGCTGCGGCTTGTAGCTAGGCTGCTGAGGCTGAGGCTTGTAGCTAGGCTGCGGCTTGTAGCTAGGCTGCTGAGGCTGAGGCTTGTAGCTAGGCTGCTGCGGCTGAGGCTTGTAGCTAGGCTGCTGCGGCTGAGCTTGTAGCTAGGCTGCTGAGGCTGAGGCTTGTAGCTAGGCTGCTGCGGCTGGTAGCTAGGCTGGCTGAGGCTTGTAGCTAGGCTGCTGCGGCTTGTAGCTAGGCTGCTGCGGCTGAGGCTTGTAGCTAGGCTGCTGCGGCTGAGGCTTGTAGCTAGGCTGCTGAGGCTTGTAGCTAGGCTGCTGCGGCTTGTAGCTAGAATGCTGTTGCGGCTGCTTTTGCTGAGGCGGCTGCGGCTTGTAGCTAGGCTGCTGCTGAGGCTGTTTCTGAGGCTGCTGTGGCCTGTAGCTAAGAGGCTGCTGCAGAGAACTGTAGCTACGAGGGCTGCTGAGGCCTGTAATTAGGAGGCTGCTGAGGCCTGTAATTTAAAGGCTGCTTCGACTGAAAGTTGTAGCTCGGCTGCTGCGGCGGCTGAGGCTTGTAGCTAGGCTGCTGCGGCGGCTGAGGCTTGTAGCTAGGCTGCTGCTGAGGATGAGGCTTGTAGCTAGGCTGCTGCTGTGGCTGAGGCTTGTAGCTAGGCTGCTGCTGTGGCTGAGGCTTGTAGCTAGGCTGCTGCTGAGGCTGAGGCTTGTAGCTAGGCTGCTGCTGTGGCTGCTGAGGCTGAGGCTTGTAGCTAAGCTGCTGCTGTGGCTGCTGAGGCTGAGGCTTGTAGCTAAGCTGCTGCTGTGGCTGCTGAGGCTGAGGCTTGTAGCTAGGCTGCTGCTGCTGAGGCTGAGGCTTGTAGCTAAGCTGCTGCTGTGGCTGCTGAGGCTGAGGCTTGTAGCTAAGCTGCTGCTGTGCTGCTGAGGCTGAGGCTTGTAGCTAGGCTGCTGCTGCTGTGGCTGAGGCTTGTAGCTAGGCTGCTGCTGTGGCTGAGGCTTGTAGCTAGGCTGCTGCTGTGGCTGAGGCTTGTAGCTAGGCTGCTGCTGTGGCTGAGGCTTGTAGCTAGGCTGCTGCTGTGGCTGAGGCTTGTAGCTAGGCTGCGGCTGAGGCTGAGGCTTGTAGCTAGGCTGCGGCTGAGGCTTGTAGCTAGGCTGCTGCTGAGGCTGAGGCTTGTAGCTAGGCTGCTGCTTGTAGCTAGGCTGCTGCTGAGGCTGAGGCTTGTAGCTAGGCTGCGGCTTGTAGCTAGGCTGCTGCTGAGGCTGCTGAGGCTGCGGCTTGTAGCTAGGCTGCGGCTTGTAGCTCAGCTGCTGCTGCTGAGGCTTGTAGCTAGGCTGCTGCTGCTGAGGCTTGTAGCTAGGCTGCTGAGGCTGAGGCTTGTAGCTAGGCTGCTGAGGCTGAGGCTTGTAGCTAGGCTGCTGCGGCGGCTGAGGCTTGTAGCTAGGCTGCTGCGGCGGCTGAGGCTTGTAGCTAGGCTGCTGAGGCTTGTAGCTAGGCTGCGGCTGAGGCTTGTAGCTAGGCTGCTGCTGCTGGGGAACATAGCTAGGCTTCTCAGGCTCAGCCAACACGTTCCTGTAAGCTGTTATGCAGACTCGTTAGTACATGGACAACTGCCCGTTTAACTTAATACTTTCATATTAAACTCACCATGTACTTCACACCCCACCACAAGTAGTAGAGACAATTGCAGAACCCTGGAAGACAAATGACCCATGTCTCAATATGTCCTCCACGATAAAAATGAACACCTGAATAAAGCACTTGAAACACAACCTACCTTATCCAAAAGCCCATGGTTGCCATGGTTGCCGTGTGGTAAGCTACTGCAGTAATCCACGTGAGCCTGCCGCAACTACCACAACTGTACTTCATATAGCATCATGTCAGCTGCTGAAGCTTTTTAAATGCTTTACAGCCAATCACATTCTTCTGTGTCACTGATTGGTCTGACAGGTGCAACTCAATCAGCATCACTGTCCCTAATGAGTGAGGCACAGCTGACCAGACTTCTGTGTTTGTGTGTGTGCGTGTGCGTGTGCGTGTGCGTGTGCGTGTGCGTGTGCGCGTGTGCGTGTGCGTGTGTGTGTGTGTGCGTGTATCTGTGCACATGTGGTTCATTAACAGTGAGAACACACTTGCAGAAGCGTTGTCTGATACTTATACTTAATAATAATAATAATTGAGATTAGATTCACATTTATTGTCATTTCACAGCACAAGTACACTGAAAATTATTTGGCATCTTACCAGAGTGCAAATGTTCCATTAAAGTGCATGGTAATATATAATGTCCAGTGGTTAAATAAGATGTAAAAACAGTCAAGTATAAAATAATGTATAGAGTAGGTATGAGATATGTGCAGAATTCAAGGTATATATACACATATATATATATATGTATATATATATGTGTATATATACCTTGAATTCTGCACATATCTCATACCTCATATATACACATATATATACATATATATACACATATATATGTGTATATATATATATATATATGGGTATATATATGTGTATATATACACATATATATATATATGTATCGAAAAATACCGATATATATCGTATATAATACCGATATATATCGTATATCACGATGCAGCCTAAAAATACCGGGTTTTGGTCCGTATCGCCCAGCCCTACTTGGGACCAGTGCTTTTAATCACACTTACCCGACATTATGTGGCTCTATTCAGATGAGAGATGGAGTGTGTGTAGGGGTCAGGACCAGTGCTTTTAATCACACACATACCCGACATTATGTGGCTCTATTCGGATGGAGTGTGTGTAGGGGTCAGGACCAGTGCTTTTAATCACACACTTACCGACATTATGTGGCTCTATTCGGATGAGAGATGGAGTGTGTGTAGGGGTCAGGACCAGTGCTTTTAATCACACACTTACCAGACATTATGTGGCTCCATCCGCAGGATCCGGCCCTTCCTCACACGTGAAGCGGCGCAGATCCTGGTCCAAGCGCTCGTCATCACCCGCCTCGACTACTGCAACTCTCTCCTGGCGGGACTCCCCGCCTCTGCAACCAAGTCCCTCCAACGCATCCAGAACGCAGCAGCACGCCTGGTATTCAACCTACCAAGATTCTCCCACGTGACCCCTCTCTTCCGCGATCTCCACTGGCTTCCGGTAAATGCTCGCATCAAGTTCAAGACTCTGGTGCTGACCTTTAGGGCAGTCAATGGAACTGCCCCAGCCTACCTCCAGGTGTTGGTCAAACCCTACATCCCAGCCAGAGCGCTCCGCTCAACTTCTGCCAGGCGACTTGTTCGACCTTCACTGATGACAACCGAACATCGCTCGTCCAAGACCCAGCTCTTCACGGCTCTGGCTCCACAGTGGTGGAATGAACTCCCGTCTCATGTCAGGACGGCAGAGTCCCTCGCCAGCTTCCGCAAGAGACTCAAGACCCACCTGTTCAGAGTCCACCTGGACTCTCCATGAACCCTCCTCCTTTGTGAACCCCTAACTTGCTTAAGTCCTGACATTAATAGCTCTTAGCATGTTGTATATGCTAGCAAGTGTATATCCTTAATGTTGATAACACGCTCTTATCACAGCTACTTAAGCAGGTGACCTAGCAGTACGAAATTGTGTTATTCATCTTGTTAATATGAATACTATATGAACTGCTCTATTTTTATGTTTGCGTACCTCAGTGTTATGCTATTGTCTGCTTCAACAAATGTACACCTTGTAAGTCGCTTTGGATAAAGCGTCTGCCAAATGCCCTAAATGTAAATGTATTCGGATGGAGTGTGTGTGGGGGTCAGGACCAGTGCCTTTAATCATACACATACCCGACATTAGCCTATTCCGCCCACTTTTCGAGACGTATATGCTCTCCTTGTCAAAGTGCAAACTGCAGACATACGTGCTACCCCTGAGAACATGAAACCAGGGACCTTCATCCTCCTCATCAGCCTCACACAAGACTACGGAGGAGTTTGTCTTTGGGTAAATGGTGTAAACTGAGGTAGGGCTGTCTGTTTACACGTTGAGCAGCCGGTACACTACAATAACAGAGCGGAGAGGAGGCGGACACAGTTTGTCACATATCTGGGGGTAACTACCGGAAGTAAGAGTACACTGCTCGGCAATTTTTAACGTTCCGGAAGCAGGAAATGTGACAGGCCTAATGGTCTGCAGTACGGTGCTGTCTAGAGGTAGCCGTTTTACTCAACGTAGATTACACAATGCTTTCCCAAACCAAAATACCGCAGGCTGTTATCAATAGACGCAGAGCAGAATAAATAGCTTGTCGTCGTGGCCTGTTATGGCAATGGACTTGGAATTATTTGGAGTCTCCCTGCTCAGTTTCCGAATCACGCCATCAACGGTTGTCTACCACCCCTGCTTTACATGTTGGAGACAGCACAATGTGATCAAAGTAGACACTATACAAGTACATCACACAATGTAGACCCAACCAGAAAAGTAGTTTAATTGATAATGTGCTGGATAAGGGTTGGTAGAGGAAACTATAGGACATGTATGAATGCAATGGACTCAATATGATCCAGGGAAATGTGTGTTAAAGACGCCCACTGAGGAAATAATGAACCATCACAAGCCACAGAGTTACATTTCACACCTGGTGGTATACTCCTGGCCTCAAGTTCCAACTCATACAAGTATTAGTTGATAACATGGTTAGTGTTCAAAGGATGAAGTAGATGTATATAAGATTAGTTCCTAGTTGTGAGTAGAGTTGACGGCAGTAGCTTGTGCGGAAACAATGAAGCGTTGAGTAAGGTTCTATTTCAGAGTGGAACCCTCAACAAGGCCATGTGCAGCCATGCTCTAGCAGAACAACTCTAAATGCTGCACACGTGGGTGCCAACACTTGCCTGTGGGCATGCAGAATAGCCAATTAAACCGCCATTTAAAAATAAACAAGTTTATTATTTTGCTGTAGACAAAAGGAAATGACAGATCCGCATCATTTTAGGAACGCCAGTAGTTGACCTGCAAATCACAACACTGTCAGTGAATGATCTTCAGGAAACATTCATAGATATTGACCAGGTCAAAGGATTTGTCCCAGATTAAATTAACATACCCAATGAAATCATTGTGAGGTACACCTGTGTTACAGGGGTAATCCAGAGATCTGCTGAGGCTTGTAGCTGGGCTGCTGCGGCGGCTGAGGCTTGTAGCTAGGCTGCTGCGGCGGCTGAGGCTTGTAGCTGGGCTGCTGCGGCGGCTGAGGCTTGTAGCTGGGCTGCTGCGGCGGCTGAGGCTTGTAGCTGGGCTGCTGCGGCGGCTGAGGCTTGTAGCTGGGCTGCTGCGGCGGCTGAGGCTTGTAGCTGGGCTGCTGCGGCGGCTGAGGCTTGTAGCTAGGCTGCTGGGCTGAGGCTGCGGCTTGTAGCTAGGCTGCTGCGGCTTGTAGCTAGGCTGCTGCGGCTTGTAGCTAGGCTGCTGCGGCGGCTGAGGCTTGTAGCTAGGCTGCTGCTGAGGATGAGGCTTGTAGCTAGGCTGCTGCTGAGGCTGAGGCTTGTAGCTAGGCTGCTGCTGAGGCTGAGGCTTGTAGCTAGGCGGCTGCTGAGGCTGAGGCTTGTAGCTAGGCTGCTGCTGAGGATGAGGCTTGTAGCTAGGCGGCTGCTGAGGCTGAGGCTTGTAGCTAGGCTGCTGCTGAGGCTTGTAGCTAGGCTGCTGCTGAGGCTGAGGCTTGTAGCTAGGCTGCTGCTGAGGCTTGTAGCTAGGCTGCTGCTGAGCTTGTAGCTAGGCTGCTGCTGAGGCTGAGGCTTGTAGCTAGGCTGCTGGCGGCTGGTAGCTAGGCTGCTGCGGCTTGTAGCTAG
>CM051021.1:17801429-17811429 GCA_027704905.1 Muraenolepis orangiensis | reverse complement strand
CAGCTTGAGGAGACCGCGTTGGCGATGCGGCTCCCCGACGCCTCGACCGACTCCCGGTTCGCCGTGATTATGAAGAGCGCCAAGGCCCACGTGCTCGCCGACCTGTCGCGGTTCACCCAGGCGCCGTCGAAGTCGCTGGTGATAGCGCTGATGGACCTCAGCCTTCCGCCACGCGGGCTCAAACAGCAGGTGGACGAGGTTCCGGACCCAGGCCTGTCATGGCCTGGTGTAGGTGGAACCCAAAATCAGAGAGAACAGACGCTAGATGGAACAGGCACTTTAATGTCGGCGCACACGCTGATAGCGCAATCAAAGGCACAGACAAGGCAAATCCAAAACGTGGTCAAGGCAAGCAGGGGTCGGTAACAGGTAGTCGAGGGTTGAGGCAAAGGTGCAAAAATGAAAACGTTATCCAGGCGAGGGTCAGAACACGGCAGAACAACAATGAACTTAACATGAAACGTACGTGATGCTTTCCGAAAATCAGGGAGATAATCCAGCAATGACTTAGACAACAGACATAGCTTAAATACAGCTTGGTAATGAGGTGCGATTGACAACAGGTGAGTTCAGTAGGAAACGGCTGACAGGGAAAACACAGAGTGGCATTTTGGAACGGAGTCGTGACATCGCGGATCCAGGAAGAAAGCGGAGATCAAGGACTAGGAGCGTGAAGAGCTGGGTTGGATCATGACAGTACCCCTCCCTCTACGGACGTCACCCGATGTCCTAAGCATGGCATCTGGATGCCTCCGGTGAAACTCCAAGATGAGGGTTTGGTCCAAAATGTCCCTGGCAGGCACCCAGCTTCTCTCCTCTGGTCCGTAACCCTCCCAGTCGACCAGGTATTGAAGGCCACGCCCCCAGCGTTGCACCTTCAGTAGCTTCTTGACTGTAAACGCCTCTCCTCCATCAATGATCCTAGGTGGCGGAGGAGGGAGAGGAGGGGGGGACAAGGGACTAGACAACACAGGTTTTATTTGCGACACGTGCACTGACGGGTGAATGTGGTGCATAGACAGGGGGAGAGTCAGCCTGATCGTGCATAGATTAATGATTTTGGAAATGGGGAAAGGACCGATGAACCTAGGTGCAAATTTTACAGAGGGAACCTTGAGGGGAATGTGCCTGGTGGACAACATCACCCTCTGACCTGGCTGGTAGCGCGGAGCAGCTGTGCGGCGACGGTCAGCCTGTGCCTTGTAACGCAGTGACTGCCGTAGGTAGCACCCTCCTGGCTCTGGTCGACAGCGCTGAATGAAGCGCTGGGCTGAGGGTACTGCCACTTCTTCCTCTTGGGACGGGAAGAGGGGAGGTTGGTAGCCCAGACAGCACTGGAACGGTGACAGTCCTGTAGCGGAGGAGGGCAGGTAAGCGTACTCCACACATGGTAACATCATGGACCAGGCAGTGACGTGAATCCTGAACACATGAGTAATCATCAGATTAGCCGTCTCCTTAGCTGAAGGTAATTTAGGCAGTGGCACAAAATGAGCCGCTTTGGAAAAATGGTCGACTGGTTAGGATGCAGGTGTTGCCATCCGAGGGGGGAGACTAGTGACAAAATCGATCACCAAATGAGACCAAGGTCGTCGGGGAATCGGTAGTGGTCTGAGGAGCCCAGCCGGGGGTCGATTGCTCACCTTGTTCCGTGAGCAGACGGGACATGCAGCGACATAAGCCTTCACGTCATCACTTAACGTAGACCACCAGAAACGCTGTTTAACGAGAGACGATGTCCGTGACACGCCCGGATGACAGGCCAGCCTTGAATTATGTCCCCAGTCCAAAACATCAGCTCGAGATGTTGGGGGAACAAACAGTCGACCAGAGGGCACGTTACTTGGTCCTGGTTCCCGAGCCAGCGCCTCCTGGACAGTCCTCTCAATCTCCAGCGAGGTGGCTCCTGTAGATCATTTGGTTAATTGACTGTTCGGTTTGTCCCTTATGAGCCACCGTAGCCGTCAGAATGTTAGGTCTGTCATGCTGGTAGCCTCACGCAGCGCTACTGTCTGTAGCTACGAAGTAGCATTAAAACAAACTATATTGTTCTCAGCCAGTGTGATCATTGACTCAACAACAGACCAACATTTACATGGATAATAGGATACGGACTACTTGCCTGTGAGTATTTTTTTCGTTGGACAACCTGTTGCTATAATGGACGGATTTCGTAGACCAGACCTCATCGTTTTTGATGAAAATGTCACCGAGAATTGGCGAATCTTTGAGCGGGTGTACAATATTTTTATCGCCGCAGCCCACTCAGACAAGTCTGAAAAGACAAGGGCTTACATTCTCCTTAACATTGCTGGACCAGACGCCATTGAACGGGAGCATTGTCAGGGGCGACAGTGTTCTCGGTCCTGGATGAGAACAACTCCTTCTGGCAGATACGTCTCGACAAGAAACCCTCAATGCTGATGACTTCCAGCACTCCACTTGGGCGCTACGGGTTTCTACAGATGCCTCGGCATTAACTCTGCAAGTGAGGTGTTTCAGTGCTCCGTGGAACATCTGTTCGCAGGCTATCCGTGCTCCGTCATTGTCGATGACATCGTCATCGGAGGCCGTGGGGTAGCGGAACACGATGCCAACTTAAAGAGAGTGTTGTAACGAGTTAGAGAGATCAGCCTCAGGCTGAATCAGACTAATGCTAATTCCTCCTGGAGCAAGTAGGCCATGTAGGCCACATGTTCACCAGCGAAGGCCTCAAAGCTGACCTCTAAAACCACAGCCACCAACAAGAGGCCAGGACCCACAGACTCACTTCACTTCAGTGCTTCCTTGGCATGGTCACCTACCTCGGCAAGTACATCCCTAACCTCGGTGACATGGCAGCACCGCTGAGGAAGCTGACCCAAAAGGAGACCGCATGGTGCTGGTTCCAGCAACACCAGGAGCCATTTGACCGTCTCAAGTCATGCCTGTCCAGCCCACCGGTATTGGCATACTACGACGTCAAGGAGCCAGTCACGCTTACCTGTGACGCATCGTGCTATGGCCTAGGAGCTGCATGCCTTACAGAACGGCAGACCAGTAGCGTTTGCATCGCGTACCTGAAGGAGCTCCTGGCTGTCGTGTTTTCCTGCACTAAATTCAAGCACTACATGTACGGAAAGCCCACAATCGTGGAAACCCACCACCAACCTCTGGTAACTATCCTGAAGAAGCCCATTCACACCGCCCCTGCCCGTCTTCAGAGAATGTTGCTCCGGCTGCAGAGCTACGACATCAGCCTGGAGTATAAAAAGGGCAAACACATGTATCTGGCAAATACTCTATCGAGAGCTCCAAACACACAAGTCAGAGCCCTGCTGAAAACGACGCCTTCGAAGTCATGTCGGTGTTACATCTCCACAGCCCGTCTGGAGGAACTCCGAAAGCACACAGCAGAGGATGAGGTCCTACAAACCCTCAGTGCAGTCATTCGACGAGGATGGCCCACCAGAGATCGCCAGCTCCAGCCTGCTGTTAGTCCCTTCTTCCCCTACAGGGATGAACTCATAGCGGGGGACGGGATCGTCCTGAAAGGCCACAAAGCATCATGGACCTAGTGTCATCCCCCAGTCTCTGCACAGGGAGGACATCAACATTGTGCACCAAGGCCACCCAGGTATGGAATGCAGAGCCAGGGACATCCTTTTCTGGCCAACAATGTCAAAACACATCACAGAGGAGCTGCTCTCATGTGAGGTGTGCAATAGCACCAAGTCTCACCAACAAAAAGCTGCTTCACCTTCACCCAGTCCCCCCCAGTTACCTTCACCCATGGTCCACAGTGGCCAAGGACATCTTCGACTGGCATGGCAAACACTACCAAGTGCTTGTGGATTCATATGGTTTGAAGTCGACCTTCTCCGTGACATGACATCATCAGCTGTGATCTCCAAGTTGAAGAGACACTTCTCAGACCACGGCACACGGCACACCCTCTTCTCTGACAATGCTGGACAATATACCAGCCAGCATTTCAAAGGCCGAACAATGGGATTTCATTCATGCCAGCCCCGAGTTTCCCCAGTCTAACAGACTTGCAGAGTGAGCGCTCCGCAGCGCCAAGCAGCTAATGGAGAAATCTCACAGAGATGGGACTGACGTCTTCCTCAATCTCCTGAACCTCAGAAACATCCCCTGTGACAAAACACTAGGCTCCCCCGCTGAACGCCTGATGTTGCGGCAGACACGCGCAGCCATTCCGGTGAGTACCAAACTACTGGAACCAGCCGCGAACAACGCCCAGCAAGTCAGCACTCAACTCCTCAATAGAAGGCTCACTATAAAGCGCCACTACGACAAGTCCAGTCGTCCACTACAGCCTTCGGCAGAGGGACAATTGGTCCGAATGGAGACCCCCAAAGGATACCACCAGCTTGGAACTGTAAAGGGAATGAGCAAGGAGCCACGCTCCTACGTCATCCAGTCCAATGGGAAGACCTACAGGAGGAATCGCCGCCACATCCTTCCTGTGGCAGAGTGGCCACCATCACAGCCTCCCAGAACACTGACCCCTCCCCAATGGACAGTGTCCCCCCCCCCACACCACAAACACCAGAGCCAGGTGCCGTTCATTCACAACACACATCCCCTCTCCGGCCGACGCCCACGGCTCACTTCCCTGCTGAGAACAGTAATGCACATTACACAACACCTTCAGGCCGCACCTGCAGGCCAAACCCAAAGTATATGCAATAATCGATGTATACTATACTACTGCCAATATTGTTCTAAAAAAGAAAAAGAACATTTTTAAAAATAAATTGTAAGGTAAAAATGTAATGTATTTACATTTACGACATTTGGCAGACGCTTTTATCCAAAGCGACTTACAAGGAGTACATTTGTTGAAGTAGACAATAGCATAACACTGAGGTACGCAAACATAAAAATAGAGCAGTTCACAAGCATTCAAATTAACAAGATGAATAACACAATTTCGTACTGCCAGGTCACCTGCTTAAGTAGCTGTGATAAGAGCGTGTTATCAACATTAAGAATATACACTTTGCTAGAATATACAACATGCTAAGAGCTATTGATGTCAGGACTTAAGCAAGTTAGGGGTTCACAAAGGAGAAGGAGGGTTCATGGAGTGTCCAGGTAGACTCTGAACAGGTGGGTCTTGAGTCTCTTGCGGAAGCTGGCGAGGGACTCTGCCGTCCTGATATGAGACGGGAGTTCATTCCATCACTGTAGAGCCAGAGCCGTGAAGAGCTGGGTCTTGGAAGAGCGATGTTCGGTTGTCATCAGTGAAGGTCGAACAAGTCGCCTGGCAGAAGTTGAGCGGAGCGCTCTGGCTGGGATGTAGGGCTTGACCAACGTTTGGAGGTAGGTTGGGGCAGTTCCATTGACTGCCCTGAAGGTCAGTACCAGAGTCTTGAACTTGATGCGAGCATTTACCGGAAGCCAGTGGAGATCGCGGAAGAGAGGGGTCAAGTGGGAGAATTTTGGTAGGTTGAATACCAGGCGTGCTGCTGCGTTCTGGATGCGTTGGAGGGGCTTGATTGCAGAGGCGGGGAGGCCCGCCAGGAGAGAGTTGCAGTAGTCGAGGCGGGTGATGACGAGCGCTTGGACCAGGATCTGCGCCGCTTCACATGTGAGGAAGGGCCGGATCCTGCGGATGTTGTAGAGGGCAATTCTGCAAGATCGAGCCACCGCGTTGACGTTGGCATTGCAGGACAGCTGGTGATCTAGCACCACACCAAGGTCTCTTGTTGTGGTTGAGGGGGAGACTTGGGTGTTCTCGATGGTGACCAGTAGGTCCATCTGAGGGCAGTCTTTCCCCGGTATGAAGAGGAGCTCAGTCAAGGTTGAGCTTCAGGTGGTTGGCGGCTGTCCATCTGCTGATGTCGGCCAGGCATTTAGAGATGCGTGTTGCGATTTGGGTTTCTGAGGGGGGAAAGGAGAGAAACAGTTGAGTGTCATCTGCATAGCAGTGATAGGAGAAGCCATGAGATGTGATTACAGAGCCTAGAGATTTAGTGTAAAGAGAAAAACAGAAGGGGTCCCAATACTGAGCCTTGGGGGACTTCGGTGTCCAGGGTGCAGGGTCTGGACAGGGAACTGTTCCATGTGACCTGATAAGTGCGATCTGCGAGGTAGGAGGTGAACCAGGATAACGCAGTTCCATCGATTCCAAGCTCGGCGAGAGTGGAGAGAAGGATCTGGTGGTTCACTGTGTCGAACGCCACAAACAGGTCGAGAAGGATCAGTACTGATGAGAGGGACGGGCTTCTGGCATCACAAAGAGACTCTGTCACTGCGAGCAGTGCCGTCTCCGTGGAGTGCGCAGCCTTGAAGCCTGACTGGTGAGGGTCGAGTAGGTTGTTCTGGGAGAGATAGGATGAAAGTTGTGAGGAGACAGCACGTTCAAGGGTTTTGGACAGGAATGATAGGAGAGATACCGGTTTGAGTTTTGGACATCAGTGGTGTCCAGGGATGGTTTCTTGAGGAGCGGCTTGATTCTGGCAGTCTTGAAGGCCGCCGGAAACAGGCCTGCATCAAGGGAGGTGTTAATTAGGGAGGTAAGGAAGGGAAGGATATCACCTGAGATGTCCTGGAGAAGAGAGGAAGGGATTGGGTCAAGGGGGCAGGTGGTAGGGTGGTTAGATGTCACAAGTTTGTTAACTTCATCAGGGGAGAGGGGGTTGAAACAGGTAAGGTTAGCGGGGCTATTTGCACCAAGTTCTTCATTTATGCACTTATGGTGATAGAATTATGAATAGGCCAACCTGTTCATGTTCGTGACATGTTCATCCAACTCTAATTTCTGTTAAATAGCCTCAAGTCTAACCAAGAAGATCATTGTTTACTGAAGGTTATAGAACTACATGGTGGGAGGGAAATGTTCTGTAATGATGATACACAATTAAAACAAGAGAAAAATAGTGCCCATCTGGCTTGACGAGCAGACTTGATGTACTCCAGATTACGGTGATCCGTCCAGACTAAAAAAGTAATGTTGGTCCCCTCCAATGCCTCCATTCTGCAAACGCAAATTGTATCGCCAGCAGTTTCCCGGTTCCCGACGTCGTAATTCCCCGCGCAAAATACGCGCAACGTGCAACTTGTTGTCCGCTGAGCTCTGAGAGAGAATCCCTCAGACTCCTGCCTCGGAGGCATCTACCTCCACCACAAACTGGAGGTCAGGGTCTGGCATAGTTAGGACCGGTGCAGATGTGAAGCGTGACTTGAGTTTGTCTGTTCCAGGCGAACGGCTGCTTGACAGATGTGAGGGCAGTACGGGGAGCGTCGTGACCCGGGCTGACGGAGGAGCTTCGATGTGGTCCAATGCATGAAGAACAAGATGAACGAGAACAACGAGCCCTAATATCTCAAAGGAGAATCTCCAAAGGTTAGGGGCCCATCAACACTTGAGCACGGTACCACATTCCTAGGCTTTCCAATCCAGTTCACTAAACAATCCAGTCTAATGTTATTTGGTTTTGAGATGATCGGTTCACTGTCGTCCACCAAAGTGGATCACACACGGTGATTATGTTGTGTTCCCATTCATGTCAAACACAACTGGAACGGTACACGACTGAAGGTGATTATGTGCTTCTGACGTTTGCTGGCGACTTGCCTGAAATATTTGTTCAATCGCTGCTGCTCCATATGCTGAATGAAATAAAAGAATATGTTTAAAAGTCATAACAGTCAATTAAATACAGTTATTTTGTGTCCTTTTCTTTATTATTAAACATAACTGTCTTTGGTGCATGTTTCTCTGTGTTGTTTTTTTACTCTATTTCAAATATTACTTTATTTTAACTAAAAACAACTTTTTGACGTTTATTGCGGTTTACTGCCGTGTAATTCCCACAGCTGCCGCCTAGAGGGAGACAAATCGTAGCCTTTTGCTGTAAAACCCCAGATTTTATATGCTGATAAAAGTTCGGCACACAAGGAGAATATTAATCCACTGGTAAAAAAGTTTGGAAGTTTGTTAAAAAAAAGGTAATACTTTATTGCACTTTATGAGTCGTTTATTGATGTCGCATTAAAACAGCTGTCATTATTTAGTCCTTCGTTTCTCGTTGCCCCTTTTCTAATGCGCGGTGTTATTTCTCAGTAAATCTGTCCATCAAAAGCCTTTTTTTCTTTGTGTCTTTTGTTATTCCTTTCTCCTGCTCCCCTGAATAGACCCCCCTCCCTCCCCTCCTCCCCTCCTCCCCCTCCTCCCCTCCTCATCCTCCTCCTCCTCACCTCCTCATCCTCCTCCTCCTCCTCCTCCTCTCTCATCCCTCCCCTCCTCATCCTCATCCTCCTCCTCCTCCTCTCCATCCTCCCTCCCATCCCATCCTCCTCCTCCTCCTCCCTCCTCCCCCCTCCCCTCCTCCTCCTCCCCCTCCTCCTCATCCTCCTCCTCCTCCTCCTCCTCCTCCTCCCCTCCTCCTCCTCCTCCTCCTCCTCCTCCTCCTCCCTCCTCCTCCTCCTCCTCCTCCTCCTCCTCCTCCTCTCATCCCTCCCTCTCTAATGTGTTACTGAAATGGTCACGAAAATTAACCAAACTCCCCACATGTCCCCCTAAAGTGCTGGGGTTTCACAGCAGGGGGGGGGCGGAGAGACATTAAAACACTAACTCCCTTTTCTCTTCTATACTACTCTTACTGTATGCAGCTGTATTTTTTTTAATACGTATTTATTCAAGTTACTAAACTGTAAACACGTTACTTGTGTTGTTTTTAACGGAATAGTTTTTAAACATAACTATGTTATGGCCACTTTTGGCCAGCAGAGCTTAAAAGAAAAGATTTAAAATATATAAAGGCAGCAGCGAGGGACGAAAAGAAAGGAGACGGTGCGTCTTTAGTTCACACGCAGCTGGGTGGCGGTGTGTGTGTGTGTGTGTGTGTGTGTGTGTGTGTGTGTGTGTGTGTGTGTGTGTGTGTGTGTGTGTGTGTGTGTGTGTGTGTGTGTGTGTGTGTGTGTGTGTGTGTGTGTGTGAGAGAGAGAGAGAGAGAGATTGTGTGTTCTTGTTAAATGGGCACTGGCACCTAGGGGGTGTAGTTGGGTGTAGTTTGGTGGGGTGTGGGTGGGGGTGATCTCAGTTCTCCGTCTTCTTATCTTGTCGGCGCAGTGCATCAGGCCTACAGATCGCCGGGTGATTGTCGACTTCATTGCGGCCACCGCCGCATCATCACCTGCGACCGACCCGCCGTCTTGGGAGGTCTCTCCCGCCCCCCATCTCTCCGCCCTAATGAGGGGCACAGCCCGGGTGGAGCAACGGAGAGAGAGTCCATGCAGGGGCATTCATGTGAAACTGCCTCTGTGGTCCGCTGCGACTCATTAAGTGTGTCTGTCGGTGGTGGAGGAGGAGGTGCTGAATGTGGTTTGGGTAGTGGTGGAGGTGCTGAATGTGGTTTGGGTGATGGTGGAGGTGCTGAATGTGGTTTGGGTGATGCAGGTGGTGGAGGTGCTGAATGTGGTTTGGGTGGTGGTGGAGGTGCTGAATGTGGTTTTGGGTGGTGGTGGAGGTGCTGAATGTGGTTTTGGGTGGTGGTGGAGGTGCTGAATGTGGTTTGGGTGATGCAGGTGGTGGAGGTGCTGAATGTGGTTTTGGGTGGTGGTGGAGGTGCTGAATGTGGTTTTGGGTGGTGCAGGTGGTGGAGGTGCTGAATGTGGTTTTGGGTGGTGGTGGAGGTGCTGAATGTGGTTTTGGGTGGTGGTGGAGGTGCTGAATGTGGTTTTGGGTGGTGGTGGAGGTGCTGAATGTGGTTTTGGGTGGTGGTGGAGGTGCTGAATGTGGTTTTGGGTGGTGGTGGAGGTGCTGAATGTGGTTTGGGGTGGTGGTGGAGGTGTTTGTAAAGTTCTTATAGTCCAGTCAGACATTACTGGACTTGGCACATTATCATAACTCGCTTAACTCGCGTTTTCTTGTTTCCCCTTATTTATTATTATCAACCAAATGAACCAGTAAGAGCTCCCCCTACTGGACAGATCAGAAACACCACTCAACATATACCACAAACATTACAGTGCTCAGTGTGGTTTTGGG
>CM051021.1:17791429-17793929 GCA_027704905.1 Muraenolepis orangiensis | reverse complement strand
AATTTAAGGATCTGGTAGCCTACTGGTTTCAAAGCAGTGTCCGATATGCGTCCTCCTGGATGTACATTTTGTGTTACAAAGCAGGTGCCATTTATGGAAATCATGTCCATAATGTCAGATGGCCTTAGGCCTTTAAACCCGGGGAACTGGAGAGCCTCCTCTCTATTATACCGGGATGAATGAAGGTAGCAAGATGTACTCAGACATACAAGCTATTTCTTGATTCCACAGTTCAATTGTTTCTTGTATAAACAGGAAACACAAACTTGAACATCACACACGTTGACAGGTCCAAAGTCCGGAAGTATTGTACAAACACAAATAACATATTTTAGTTCCGATTCCTTTGTTTTCCTGCCAAGCCACACCGATATAAACCCTATTAGTTATTTGATACCTGTTTTTACATCTTATTTAACCACTGTACATGATATATTACCATGCACTTTACTGTAGTATTTGCACTCTGGTTAGATGCCAAATTATTTTCGCTGTAGTTTTCTTGTGCTGTGACATGACAACACATTTGAATCTAATCTAATCTAATCTATTGGGTATCGATGCGTTCACTTCACTTCCGACCGTGGAGAAGGCGACAAGTAGCCTCCTGGAAGCCTCTCTAGAATCCTTGTGTCCTCAATCTTCGAAGGAGCACCCATATCCATCCGTCTTCTGCCTTCACCTCACCCCCCCCCCCCCACACACACAGACACACGCACACACAGACACACATACACCCCCCCCCACACACACACACACACACAGACACACACATACCCCCCCCCCACACACACACACATACACCCCCCCCACACACACACACAGACACACACACACACACAGACACACATACACCCCCCCCCCCACACACACACACACACACACAGACACACACATACACCCCCCCCACACACACACACACATACACCCCCCCCCACACACACACACACACACATACCCCCCCCCCACACAGACACACATACACCCCCCCCACACACACACAGACACACACACACACACAGACACACACATACACCCCCCCCCCCCCACACACACACACACACACACACACATTCCCCCCCCCCACACACACAGACACACATACACCCCCCCCCCCACACACACACACACACACACACACACACACACACACACACACACACACACACAGACACACACATACACCCCCCCATACACACATACACCCCCCCCCCCCTCACACACACACACACACACACACACACACACACACACACATACACCCCCGCTCCCCCCCCCCCCCACACACACACACATACACCCCCTCCCCACCCCGCACACACACATTCCCCCCCCCCCCCCCCCCCCACACACACCCCACCACAAACAGCCCATCATGGCTTAACATGCCTTGGAGCTTAGGGACATGCTAGGCTCTCGCCCCGTGCGTCTGGAAGCGTGGTGGTGAGCGGTACACGCACAGACGTGTGCGTCTAGGGCCACCCCACCCAGTCTCACTCGGCCTCCCACCCAGCCTCACTCGGCCTCCCACCCAGCCTCACTCGGCCTCCCACTCAACCTCACCTGTGAGGTGAGACATCAGGGTGAGCCAGGCCCACAGGTTGGACCAGCCGTCGCCATGCACGCACGCACACACACGCACGCACGCACGCACGCACACACGCACGCACGCACGCACGCACACACACACACCAGAAGAGGAGCGCTGCTAAACAACGCTATCGGAACATTTTCCCACCTGCTCTGCTGGTAAAACCACTACCACTCTCATACATTAAACGGGTTAAGCGACCTGCGTCCTAGTGGCATGGGACCCAATTACACAATTACTATAAAGTAATTCTGCCATGTGTCGTCAACGCTATACTTATACATATCATATATATATATATATATATATATATATATATAAAATCACCGAACCACTGATTGACATAGTATCTCATTTATATCATAGATGCTCTGATATATGAGGCAACAACATTTCAAGCTCCAGTATGTCGTAAATCTGCTTCCTTGACTACACAGGTTTACTACAAGCAAGCTGATTTACGACATACGTTCCCTACCGTGTGCACTGAGAGGGACTTTATTTGGCTAAAGTGTGTGATTCACAACGTTGAACTAATAACATAAATACACGCTGTTGTTGGCAAACGAATAGACAAATCGGTCGGACTGCTGCGAACCGGTGTGAACACATATGGGGCGAGGCTTCTTTTCCCCACTGAAACCGGTTTACACTTTACACCACTGAGTGGGCCGTGGGTGTGTAGCTTTGAAAACATGAACATGAACCCAAATCAGATCAGGGACTGAGACACGTTGTTGGGGGGGGGGGAATCGGCCCAGAATCCCGTCTCCCGTCTGAGTCCACCGCCTGGGGAGGCCCACATGAATAAATTGGTATCTGACGGCCAATCAATCAACCGACCAACCGGGCTGGCTCCCCTGGCCTCCAGGGGAGTATCTAAAACAAAAGCTCTGGCCTTCTAGAATA
>CM051021.1:17781429-17786429 GCA_027704905.1 Muraenolepis orangiensis | reverse complement strand
CGTTATTCAGATATTGCAATGACGATTGTCCAACTGGGAAAATATAAAAACGGCCATTTAACCGAGCCCAAGGCACTAGGGTCCCACCGGTACGAAAGTGTCCTTGTATTAAAGGTGTATTTGTCACCGCAGCCGGCCTTTAGCCGTGCCCCTCAGGTCTGATCCCCAGGACGGCTAGAGGACCTGCAGGTCTTTCCATTTATAAGCCACTTCCAGGAGACTCTGAAGTGGTGCGCCTGCTATTGTGTCCCCGTTGTGCTCCACCTCTCTTGAGAACCAGCGAGAGCCGCCTCTATTATTGGGAGACAAGCGGGCCTCAAGTCCTAACCTGAGAAAGTTACCCTCCCTTCCGTGTCGCCTTTACGAGCGTCTCGCCACAGATCCGCATCTCGAGACAAACCCAACGGAAGACGAGAAACATCTGCACAATCTGCAGTAGACTTTGCGGCGGCCCCGGGAGTTGGCTAGATGTGCGACTGAAGGTCATCGGTCAACTTTTGGACCGTTTTGGAGTGTCCTACAGAAGAGTGACGTCATAATATTTACACACAGAAAGGGGTAACATTTTCTATGTACAGTAAATGTCCATTTGAGATCTTGGCACGGATGGGAGGATGGATGGTCCGTGTGTGTGTTTGTGTACACGGGGAAGGGGGGGGGATGGGACAGAGTGAAGTGTCGAGCCCTAAGTGTAAAGACCTGAACACAAACAGGAGGTAGACTATAGCAGTTTATAGACTTTATGAAAACCATGCTTTTGTAGACTTTTCGTGGCGTGGAGAACTACAACAACAACAACATGTAGCTCCGAACCCATGTGCCTTCTACCGAATGCTCTACCAGTGCACGGGACGGCCCGTTATAATGCTAGTCTTTACGTGCCCGTCTCCCCCCCCCCCCGTCCCCACCCTCGTCTCCCCCCTCGTCCCCACCCTGACCTCCCCCACTGCGGCGTCTCACCCTGACCGGCCTTCCTCACACTCCCTCGTACAGACAGTTGTGCACAAGCAGGCGGGCGGGCGAGGGGGGGGGGGCCCGTTTTGAGCCCTGTTATTCTATGCGTCTTCTCCGTCTCTCTCTCCCTCCCTCTCTCTCTCCCCCCCTTCTCCCTCCTCCCCTCCCGACCCAGGGTCTAGATGTGCGTGAGCGGGACCGTCCCGCCGAGGTAGTGCTGCTGGACGCTGGTGTAGCCCCGCTGGGCCGCGGCGGCGCCCGCGCCGGTGGGGTCGCCGCCGTCCCCGCCGGGGATGTACATGCTGATCATGTCCCTGAGGTCGCCCTGGAGGGGCCCGCGGTGGTGGTGGTGGTGGTGGTGGCCCCCGGCCGTGGGCCCCGCCGGCGGGGAGTGGGACATGGGCTCCGGCTTCACCATGGACATGGGGACGGGGCTGTGCTGCTGGGGGCTGCCTCCGTAGGACATGGGGCTGTGGACACGGAGAGAGAGAGGAGACAACCGTGAGAACAGAGGTCACCTTTCCATAGAGCTGAAAGAGCTTTGGATTTCGGACCAAAACGTTTAAGTCTTTATAAAGTACCTCTGAGGAATTTTAGTGAGAAAGACTTTCTATAATAGGCATGATTCATATTTAAACATTTATCTAAACACAGGAAGGGTATTCATTGGGTGTATTTACATGGAGGACATTTGTCGTCCGAAACTTTACGACATAATCCATCGTATTGATTCTCTCTCGACTTATTTTAACGTATCCCAAAGCGGAGTTTAAAAGTCTAGTTCGGTTCCACCAACACAAGGTTTGGGGTTAAAGCCCTCATTTGATCTCGTCTCCCCACAGAACACTTGGATTTCCTTCAACAATCAAGCCCTAAATCTCTCTCCAGCCTGGCAACAAAACTAAAAAGGAGGAAAAGAAAGTCTGGTTTGTTTTCCTCCTCCTCGGTGCACCTGCGTGTTCAGACTAACAAAGGGAGAGGGTTAAGAGGCTGCATAGTTCAGCGCTCCGTCGGTCAACACTGGACTGGTTCACGCTTACACCTGCAAACTCCCTCTCCCCCCCCCCCCCCCCCCCCCTCCCTCCCACTAATCCGCCTTGCCACCAGACGCACACGGCAGACTTCACCGGATTAAAAAGAGTGTATTATTGCAATAACCTAAAGTGGCAACCCGTGTGTGTTTTGGTTTTTGGTGAAAACCCCAGACTTAAGATCTAGTTTTCGGGAAAACCGACTTTCTGAAGTACAGCCGATTGAAAGGGTTTGGTTCAAGACTCACACTGGGAAGTTTGAGATCGCCACGTTTGAATACAAATTTTAAGTTTAATGTTAGTGTTTTGAGGGGAATGAACAAAGGGTTGCCCTCAGACTCCCGGCGAGGTGTTCACTGTTGAAAACTGTCAAAGTAAAGCTGGATGTTTTTGGAGTCTATAGCTGGAACACGGGTCTGGCTTTCAGGCACACTGGTGCATTGTGGGTAGGGGGACCACACACAAAGCTCTCCTGGCCTCTCCCCCGTGTGTCACACACACACACACACACACACACACACACACACACACACACACACACACACACACACACACACACACACACACACACACACACACACACACACACACACACACACACACACACACACACACACACACACACACACACACACACACACACACACACACACACACACACACACACACACACACACACACACACACACACCACACACACACACACACACACACACACACACACACACACACACACACACACACACACACACACACACACACACACACACAGACAGAGAGAGAGAGAGAGAGAGAAGCAAGCCAATCCTGTTTGGCAACCAGGACCGATTATCAGACAGAAACATGATGATTAGCACTCATGAGTCATGAGGGTTTGAGTTTCAGGAACCACTTGCCTGGAATAGTTTCTCATTAGGATCACACAGACATTTGTTTGATTTAACATTAGTCTTGGAAGATTTGCTGTTGCCATACACACCGTTTAGATCTGTAGGCCCAATTATATTATAGAGTCCCATTTGATAGTGATAAATGATTAAATATGCATTATATAGACATGTCTTTCTCACTCAAATACCTCAGCAGAACACAGGTTGTAATTAGCCCCTTTCCGAACATACATATAGATACATATCAACTATAATAAACGTCTACGATAAACAGGCCGACCAGAGGCCCCGGGCTCACCTGTAGGAGTTGGCTCCGTTCATGTAGGACTGCGGCGCCATGGCGGGTGGGTACTGGAGGGCCGACAGGTCGTAGCGGTGCAGCTGCTGCGTGTAGCCCAGCGCGTCGCTCTGCATGCCGGCGTACCCCCCGGTGTGGCCCCAGCCATAGCTGTCCACCCGGGGGCTGCCGCTCTGGCCCTGGGCCGCCGCCAGCAGGTTGCCGGCGGACAGCGGGTACTTGCCGTGCACCACCTGGGTGTCCTTCTTCAGCATGGGCTTGGTCTTGCGGCGGGGCTTGTACTTGTAGTCCGGGTACTCCTTCATGTGGACAGCGCGCAGCCGCTTGGCCTCGTCGATGAAAGGCCGCTTCTCGGCGTCGGTGAGCAGCTTCCACTCGGCGCCCAGCCGCTTGCTGATCTCAGAGTTGTGCATCTTGGGGTTCTCCTGGGCCATCTTGCGCCGCTGTCCGCGGGACCACACCATGAAGGCGTTCATGGGCCGCTTCACCTTATCCATGGGGTCGACGCCCGGCGGACACGCCGTCTTGGAGCCTGGGTGCGAGCCGCCGCCGCCGTTGTTGCCACCGCCCACCATGGTGGTCATGTGTCCGGTGACCGGGGACATGCCCTGGGACTGCTGGTGGGACGGCGGCTGGCCGGTGGGCTTCAGCTCGTGCTCCATCATGCTATACATGGTGGTTTTGCGGTGTTGTTATTAAGTATTTCTACAAGAAATGTATGAAACAGGTGCAGAAATCAGCCCAATGTCGCCTTTCCACCTGTGGCGCCGCGTGGCCCGCTTCTGTCCCGCAGCTGCGGTGCGTCAGGTAGACAGCGCGCGGGGTGAGGAGGAGGACCAGGTGCGACTTAATCAGCTAATCAGTTGTGACGACACACACACCCAGCGTGACAACACACCCCGACGGCAGCGGACCGTGTGTGTGTTTGCACTGCGCAAAAACTTTTTTAATTAATTTGGAGTCTGTGTCAAACACGCATCACGTCGCGCGATAAGAGACGCGGATTTACGGTTTAAACCAAAAAAACCGACGACAAAAGTGACTCCTCCTCTCCAAGTCGGACTGAAGACCTGGCGGGTTGACAAAAGTTTTGGGAACCGGACGACTTTTTCCCGAGACGCGCAAACTGCTTCACTCACATGCGACCGACTGAGACGTGGGGCAACGACCGAAAAGTTGTCCCGTCTCCCTCTCGCCAGACTAAGAGCCGTCGGCGGACCAATGGGAGACAAGAGGGCTGCTCGCGGACGCGCGCATTTGGCATGTGTGAACGCGCGTGTGTGAGGACGCGCGGGGAGGAGGAGGAGGAGAGACGCAACTTGTTGATGCCAGGGGCCGGGCCGCGGGGGCGCGCTCCCGCGGGGAGGAGAAAGTGGCCCTCTTTGGCGCAGATTAGGAATATTATACTTTATTTCTCCTTGATATGTACTATAAATAGACCTAACTGACTTGGGACGGAACTTATTATGCCTACTTTTGTGAGTTTTGTGCGTAAACGTTTCGTTTCCCCCCCAGTCTTAAAAGAAATAAAAGCGCTCTAAGTGTGTCGTGCGTAATTCTTTACACTCTAAACAATTGTTATGCGTTTCCTAAAAGGACCTTTATCGGTTATTTGCCCCCAACCCCCCCCCCCCCACACACACACACACACACACGCGCGCGCCCCGCCGGCTACTGTGTGTGAGTGAATGGCGCTTTTCTGAGGACCCTAATGTCAACTTGAACTTATTTCCCAAAAGAAAAGCCATTTAGGCCATCCCAAACAAAGTGGTCAGCACGAGTCCACACACACACACACACACACACACACACACACACACACACACA
>CM051021.1:17761429-17773929 GCA_027704905.1 Muraenolepis orangiensis | reverse complement strand
TGGTGGTGGAGGAGGTGATTGTGGTGGTGGTGGCAGGCCACCAAGGCTGAGAAGAAGGGGAGTGTTTATAATACGTCTTTGAATGGAGAAAAGTAACAGCAAGAGATCATAAGAACAGTTTCTACCATGAGAGAACCATCACAGAACTGAACAAACACCGACTGTTCTGCGTCACTACAACACTGTACTGAACACTGACTGTTCTGTGTCACTACAATACTGTACTGAACACTGACTGTTCTGTGTCACTACAACACTGTACTGACACTACTCTGAACCTGACTGTTCTGTGTCACTACAATACTGTACTGAACCCTGACTGTTCTGTGTCACTACAATACTGCACTGAACACTGACTGTTCTGTGTCACTACAATACTGCACTGAACACTGACTGTTCTGTGTCACTACAACACTGTACTGAACACTGACTGTCAAACCCTGACTGTTCTGTGGAACTACAATCCTGTATTGCATCAATACTACCCCACCGCCGGGGGGTGACGGTGGGTGGGGTGGGGGTGACGGTCGGTGGAGGTGACGGTGGGTGGGGTGGGGGTGACGGTCGGTGGGGGTGATGGTGGGTGGGGTGGGGGTGACGGTCGGTGGGGTGACGGTCGGTGGGGGTGACGGTGGGTGGGGGTGATGGTGGGTGGGGTGGGGGTGACGGTCGGTGGGGGTGATGGTGGGTGGGGTGGGGGTGACGGTCGGTGGGGGTGATGGTGGGTGGGGTGGGGGTGACGGTCGGTGGGGTGACGGTGGGTGGGGTGGGGGTGACGGTGGGGGGGGGGGGTGACGGTGGGTGGGGTGGGGGTGACAGTCGGTGGGGGTGACGGTGGGTGGGGTGGGGCTGATGGTGGGTGGGGTGGGGGTGACGGTGGGTGGGGTGGGGGTGACGGTGGGTTGGGTGGGGTGGGGGTGACGGTGGGTGGGGTAACCCGGGGTGCAGGTTGTGGACAGATGGGGGGGATGAGGATGAGTGCTGGGTGTTTATTTGTCGAAGTCTTTGCAACATGCTGGTGTGTGTGCCCCTCCAAGTGGTTTGCATGACATTGCATGTGTGTGTGTGTGTGTGTGTGTGGTGTGTGTGTGTGTGTGTGTGTGTGTGTGTGTGTGTGTGTGTGTGTGTGTGTGCGCGGATGCGCATTTGTGTGTGTGTTTGTGATCAAGGTCTTCGTAAGTTAATGTGTGTCTTTTGTAAATATGTGTGTGTGCTTGTGTGTGTGTGTGTGTGTGTGTGTGTGTGTGTGTGTGTGTGTGTGTGGTGTGTGTGTGTGTGTGTGGTGTGTGTGTGTGTGTGTGTGTGTGTGTGTGTGTGTATATGTGTGTGTGTGTGTGTGCGTGTGTGTGTGTGTGTGTGTGTGTATGTGTGTGCTTGTGTGTTTGTGTGTGTGTGTGTGTGTGTGTGTGTGTGTGTGTGTGTGTGTGTGTGTGTGTGTGTGTGTGTGTGTGTGTGTGTGTGTGTGTGTGTGTGTGTATATGTGTGTGCTTGTGTGTGTGTGTGTGTGTGTATGTGTGTGTGTGGGCGTGGAGAGGTTCCCAGAGAGCGTTTCGACCAAAGTCCGAATCGGCCCCTCAGGACGACTTCTTCAACACACTTCAACGCTGTTGTTATGAACCACGGTTCTCCCTGTGGAACCAGCAGAAGTGATACTCTCTCTCTCTCTCTCTCTCTCTCTCTCTCTCTCTCTCTCTCTCTCAACTCTAGGGTTTCTGTGGGTCCCTCGCGACATCTGTGGTCGGGGGAGAGTGAGAGTGAGGAAGTGGAAGTAAACAGCCCCCCCCCCCCACCCTCTCCATCTTACACATGCGCAGTGCGAGACCCAGAGTTTCCATAGGGTTTGTGTGCTCACACAACAATGGCGGCGGCTCGCTGGAGCGGCCGTAGGAGAACAGATAGCAGCCACCACCCCCACCGTGTTGGTGGTGGTGGTTGTGGTGTGGGGTCGTTGGGGGTCACGCTATTCCCAAGGCTAAGGGAGGCATCAGAAATGTGGTGAACATTTGACTTTGCATTAGATTACAGTCATTTTGGCAGACGCTTAAAAAGCCCAAAGCGACTGAGCACGTAGTCAAGAGAACTACCAGTCACCAGAAGTCATAGGTGCATTTCCTTCCTAACAAGCCATAATAATATAATATATACATATACACATATATAATAACAATTTATGATACATTACTTTACAATAAGGTCATTCAACAGGCAGACAAGATAACTATTCACCAGAAGTCATAAGTGCATTTCCTTCCTAACAAGCCATAATAATCTAATATATATATATATATATATATACACATATGTAATAACATATATATAACATGTAATACATAATACATTACATTTCCCTCCTAACAAGCCTCCAAGAGCAGAACCAGCGCTCAGGTACAATAAGTTGGTTCCCTACATTTTACACAATAAGTACCCATAAGTACATTATACTATATTTAACTATTTATTTTAGCGGTATA
Organism: Muraenolepis orangiensis; assembly: GCA_027704905.1. Lineage (NCBI taxonomy): Eukaryota > Metazoa > Chordata > Actinopteri > Gadiformes > Muraenolepididae > Muraenolepis > Muraenolepis orangiensis. Next base: position 17,771,458 of record CM051021.1, on the reverse strand, counting down.
CAAATATTCCTTTTACACAATTGCTACTCAGACCATTACATACTGTTGGGAATAGCTTTACTTCATAAGGTGCAGGAATTTGATATAATATATAACATTTCCCTCCTCTGGAATCACTGAAATAGATCATCTTACTATTAATAAAAGGCGGGACAGAATCTGGCCGTAATCACCAAAATAATAAATAAATCAACAAAACACGAATATATTTGATATATACTATTTAAGTTCAGGGGCCAAGCTGTACTGACTCCATTTTATTTGGCTGGGAGTGGGAGCGTTTGACTTAACTACCTCTAGCGGCCAGAAACGGGTACTGCACCGGACTGCTTTAATTAGTAGGTCGGCCCTGCGTATATACCATCATGTCGGCCTAATATATTTGCGACGACAATCGCAAAGACAATCATCTGTGCTTATTAATTTGGTCCAAACAAGGGTATTTGTTGTTCATCGTTAGCCTGCAACCTAATCACTATGCTTAGAACGGATGTAACTAATACATGAATTAAGAAAAGCCATATATGTGTGTGCTTCACTATTCGTCATTGTTTGATGTACTACAACTTTAAGGAGCCAGCTTATCGTACTTGTACCTTGTACTGGTTCTGCTGTTGGAGGCTTGGTAGGACGGGAATGAGACTTACTTCTGGTGACAAGTAATTCTTGCCTTCCTGCTGAATGACATTATTGTCGCATTGGACACAAGCGTCTGTTACATGACTGTGATGTATTGTGATATAGGCCTATAACATACGTTTCCTACGGCATGCGTTCAATTAAAACATGCCGACAAAACCACAAATACACCCCGTAACAGAAGAAAGAAAGAAAGATTCGCCAATCCCGAGGGAGAACCACAGCCTGAACCCTTACTAGACCCTCTCAATATAGTCAGCGGAGCCGGGCCTGCAGCAGACCGTCCATCAGATCGATTAGTGATCAGTGCACTGAGGTGGGCTCTCTTAAGCACCACATCAGCATATCCAAAGTAAGAATATGGCATATGGCCTCGTATCCACAGATATATCCATGAACGCATGGATTACTTTTGTTTGGGCTGCAAACTTAGTCTCGTATTATGTTGAAGTCTACTTTAAGTCAGCCGTATTATTATTTATAGATTTTATATGAGCATACCTAAAAGCATGTCAATTTATTTGTGTGATGTATTTATGAAGAGTATCGAGCTACACCAACGACATACTTACCACTTTTGAAACAGGCAATAGGAAAACACGGCATCACCACACAAAGCTCAACACTGCACCTCGACTAGTTGGCTTAAACTGGCCCAATTCCGTGCGTATTTACGCACGAAATATGTTAACATGTCGAGTCATTATGACACTCCGGGTGATGCACTCGTCGTTGGAAAGTTTTACTCAAGACTTTTGAAACGCTCGGCTCTTAGTTCAGGAAACAACGCAAAGGCAAGTTGTGCAGGTTAAAAGGAGAAATACCTTTATTTAAGACAATTAAAATAAATACTATACAGAATCCGATGTAGAATAAGGGGAGGGAGTGGGTTGAATACATGGCTTCTGTCTCAAAAAAAAAAGGGTAACAATTTAATCACATTTCTTAAATTCATTTAAAAAAATAGCACTGACCATAAACCAACATTTTGTTAACCTAACCACTCCACCTCCCCTCCATGACAGGCAATTTTTTAAACACTTGGAAAAAGAAAAAAGGGGAATAAATCTCTACACTTCTTTGCAGTTTTGGTCCTACAATATCAAAGGCCTGCTCCCCAGTGCACATGGTGAGGTAGGTTACCGGAGTGACGCCACCTCAGCCAATATCTGCCGTTTGGGGGGAGAGACAGTGAAGATACACAAAAAAGTATATATAGATAGAGCTAGTGATGAATATCCAGAGCCCTTTGAAAAGTCAGGCTAATTCTCCACAAACCCGCCCTTGCTTTGCTTCCAGACTCTTTTGCCACACCTCAATGTCTTAAAAAAAGTTGAACAAACAAAAACATACCTCATTTGACTACACAATAATAAGCAGTGTTAACAAGAATCGCACAGCAGAGAAAAACAAACGGTGAAAACTCATTCAAGATCATTTTACTGTACAGGTTTTTTTATTGAAGATTCCCCATTTGTCTGACAGCCCCCATCACGAGGTTTTGGTTTGAATCCGTCAGAATAGTCAATGTTCAGAATTAGGTATTCCGTTAACACAAACGGTAGTTGCTAGCGTCGACTAGTCAACCCCCACGCACACCATTGTGTCCAGCTAACTTTTGCAGAGATCTATTCCTGGAGAGTTCGTCTAATCAGCTTCAATTATTAACGTTATATTAAATCGCCCGGTAAACATGCTTGGATGACTTTGTCACATTTCACATTTAAAATAGTCAAGTCTGAATACGTCCGTAACTAAAACACTGGCGCGAGGTGTTTGTTTCTTTAGGGGATACGGGGAGCAAGGCAGGCGTGGCCAAACGGAGGATCTTTAAGGCCTTGACGAAGACTAACTAGATGGCAAAGCGCATATCAATATTTAGGTTGGCCCGGGGACTCTCCAATGGGAACATTGCCAATTAGACCAGATTTACGACCGGCCAGTTGTTTAAGGATATTGGAGGAGTGGGGGGCTGACAGTTTGTGAGCATGAATTGTTTAAAGAATGAGGGTGTGGGCTCGGACCGGGCGGAGGCGAGGCCTCTAGATGAGGTCGGCAACGTTCATGGGCATCTCCTCGACGGTGGTGTTGTAGAAGGTCTCGATGTCCCTCAGGGTTCGCTTGTCGTCGTCGGTCACCATGTTGATGGCCACTCCTTTCCTACCGAAACGACCTCCGCGCCCAATCCTTCAAGAGGAGCGTACACACCGTTAGGTCAAGTCACCGGCAGACCAGATAGCTTTGCGGCGCTCGTACATCGCCGCCGTATTCAGCCAGTTAGTCTCTGATCATTGCCCCGGAAGCCCGGTGCCCTGCAGCGATCCGACCGGCAGAACGCCGACCGGCGCCACGGAGCGCCGGGACTTTCCAGAGTCAGTTGACACGCATGGATTTCATCATTAAAACAGCGCAAACCAGACGTACCTGGTCCAGTTCAACAGTAGTTTAGTACACTTTGAAAAGCTGGGACATTAGGTAACGGGTGACTATAATGCATCTAGGTTCAAAACAGGAGTCTGTCATACCTGTGGATGTAGTTTTCCCGGTTGGTGGGGAGGTCGTAGTTGATCACCAGAGACACCTGCTGGACATCAATGCCTCTAGCCTGCAAATGACAAACATCCCAGCCATTAAACCACGACATTCAAAACTACACATACACACATAAAGGACATTTAAAAACGACTTGATGAAAATTCAAAAGTACAGCAAATGTAGTCGTCAATTTAGTTGCAAGTTGGGACGTGGGGCCCAGTCACAGTGGAGAGCAGACAGAATTCTCTACCAAGGTACTTCAGTCCTTAACCAGCACTACAGCCGGGAGGAGAGGTTATCTTGGACGACGCCGCCGGGGCACATTTCGGCATGGCTAGCCAACGAGTGGAGGATAAGGACGCCACACTAGATTTCCACCTACCAGCAAGTCAGTGGTGATGAGGACTCGACTGGAGCCTGAACGGAACTCTCTCATGATCAGGTCCCTCTCCTTCTGCTCCATGTCTCCATGCTGAGAGAGAATGTGACCATTAACGCAAGAAACTTAACACTTGTGATAGCGGACCAGGATGAGATGACAAATTCTCTCTTCCCATGTGCCCAGTAAAATATGTTTACTAGTGTAGTTTTTGTAAAGAGGACAGGGGGCCTTACCAGGGCAGAGACGGTGAAGTCCCGGGTGTGCATCTTCTCCGTGAGCCAGTCCACCTTCCTCCTGGTGTTGATGAAGATGACGGCCTGTGTGATGGTCAGAGTCTCATACAGATCACACAGGGTGTCCAGCTTCCACTCCTGAAAGGCAACGGGGCGTAGAGACACATTAGGAACACATGTCCAAGTCCATCAAACAGGAGGACACAAAGTGGGTGTAGCGACATAATAGACTACACCAAAAGAGCAGAAATCTAACCTCTTTCTCGACGTTAATGTAGAACTGGCGAATACCCTCCAGGGTCAGCTCCTCCTTCTTGACCAGGATACGAATGGGATCACGCATGAACTTCTTGGTAACCTCCAGGACATCAGTGGGCATGGTGGCAGACAGCAGCACCACCTGGTGGCCAAGCAGAGAGAGACAAGCATCTTGAGTACACAGGAAACACAAGCAAGGTGTGTGTGGTTCACGCAGCAAGAGCGGAAGCTGTGCATCACCTGTGTGCTGGCCATGAGCTTCTGGAAAATCTCGTAGATCTGGTCCTTGAACCCACGGCTCAACATCTCGTCAGCCTCGTCCAGCACAAACATCTTGATGTGTTTGGCGACTGAGGATAAGCAAAGGGGAAACATACCAAATGTCAAGGATATTTTGTGACTCAATGCACTCCACTTAAATCTCCCAACATAAGCTAATTCATCGCCGCTGTATTCAGCCAGTTAGTCTCTGATCATTGCCCCGGAAGCCCGGTGCCCCGCAGCGATCCGGCCGGCAGAACGCCGACCAGAGCCACGGAGCGCCGGGACTTTCCAGAGTCAGTTGACACGCATGGATTTCATCATTAAAACAGCGTGAACCGGCAAAGTCGATACCTCGGTCCGGTTCGCGGAGCCAACGTCAAGCCGTTTAAAGTCAAGAGGACTTACCCAGGTACGAGCGGGAAAGCATGTCGTAGACCCGGCCAGGGGTGCCCACCACGATGTGGGGTGCCTCCGACTGGAGCTTGTTGGACTCGGCACGGACGTTGGTCCCACCGATGCAGGCGTGACACCCGGCACCCATGTAGTCACCGAGGGCCATGATCACCTTCTGGATCTGATGATGGGGAAAGAACACAAGATGGGGTTAAGAATTGTGCTTGTGATGAAAGGAAGCCTCACTAAAACCAGTTCCCCGCTAAACCAGTTCCACCAGCTGTTTCCCATTAATTGATAGAGCTAGACAATCTGAAAATTACCATGTACCCTGCATGAAATGCCTAAAAGCACAATTTCAGAGGACATGTCACATTAAATGTAAAACAAAAACGCTGCTAGCGATTCCACACAAACTGGTTTTGTGGATTTATCACACCGACGTTCGATGTGTAAATAAGATAACTAAACGGTGATGCTACTTCTGATCTGATGGAATGTAGTCTGCAAATTAGTTGTAAGCAGGGATGTGGGGCCCAGTCACAGTGGAGAGCAGTCAGAATTCTCTACCAAGGTACTTCAGTCCTTAACCAGCACTACAGCCGGGAGGAGAGGTTATCTTGGACCATATCTCGTACCTACGACCCCACCATGGGCTGAAAGGGTAAGTTACCTGCTGAGCCAGCTCCCTGGTGGGAGCCAGAACCAGAGCCTGGGTAGTCTTCTGCTCCACATTGATCTGCTGCAGGATGGAGATCGCAAAGGTCGCAGTCTTCCCGGTCCCAGACTGGGCCTGAGCAATCACATCATATCCTGGAAAAGGCATAATAAGAAAGAAAGTTAATCTCTCTAAGGTCCCAGTTGGCAGACAAACACTGAATAGAATAATATGTGACCATAGCATGAAGCAGTCTTGTATCTCATGAATGGAGCTGACTGGGATGAGTATGGACGAATTCGCTCTTCCCCTGCCAGATATACGACTATGCCATGTGAGGACACTGCCTTTGCCCAGTGGCAGGGGGATTGTAGACATTTGACTACATAATACTTTACATGGTTATGAGATGCTAGAGATCTGATCTTTTTTAAGTAATGGTGACTAGTGTAAAAACACAAAAACAGCCAAAGCCAATGCCTTGTTACATAGATAGAAGCTAGAAGACACTCACCCTTGATGCAAGGAATGATGGCCCTCTGCTGGATGGCGGATGGCTTCTCAAAACCATAGGCATAGATTCCTCTGAGCAGCGTCTCACGCAGGCTCATAATATCAAAGCTGTCAGTGATTTCGTTCCAGTTACTCTGTGAATTAAAGAAACCAGAGTTAGGTCACAAGCTGGACATGTTTCATAGACACGCAGTACGACATTTGGTTTCACTTTGTGACTCACCTCGATGATCCCGTCCGGCTCCATGCCCTCGGGGCCATTGTCTTTGGGACTGAAACGGAACGAGGAAACAAATTACAATTATAGTCTAAGCACAACCTCCATTGACCTCAACATCATCCACTCGTCCAACGTGTTTAACGAGCCGATCAGCGATGTAAACCCATTAAGACTACGTTTTAGAACCGCAGGATGGTACATGTGTACCATTGTCCGACTGTAAGTATATGAGTAATATATAAAGTAATATGGCGGATGTTTGTTCGGGGCAGAGGAATGGGGAGCTCCCTCCTGCTGCTGCTGGAAATGTCGACATTCAAGATGGAGGTTGGGGCAAACGCCGGCATTATTCGCGTAGAGGCTAAGGGCTAGCTCAACGTGCGCTTCCATGGTGAGATCGATCACGCATATCGATGTCGAATAAAAACCAGCTACCCGTCTCACCTAACAGCCATATATACAATTACAACGGTAATATAAGATCCGATAAGGCCGGCAGTTAAGTGCGATAAGCGTCGCCCCTCCCCCCGGAGCGTTAGCCGCTAGGCCTCCTCGATTAAACCCCGAGGCCTGTTGTACGGGTACGGCCATCATGCGTAGTACCCAAACCAACGGTCTATAAACCGTATCCCCGGTGATTACACAACCGGGTTTACAACTAAACCATCATGTCTGTCGGGAAAGTGGGGGGGAAGGAACCGGCAGAGGAACTAACGTCAAAACGCAGCGCAATGCGGCCTAGCTATGCTAAGCTACGTTAGCTTGCGGCTATCTACGACCATGTGCGCTTATTATATAAAAAAAGAAAAGAAAAGAGAGGAGACATGAAATAATGACGCGTTCGAAGTGACCACCGATCAGAATATCCCCGCATATACCGGAGATTGTACGGAGCCCCGGATTCGCGTTGTCCGGTAAGAAGTATAGGAGCGGATTCGGATTCAGAGTTTAAAGTCGCGGCCTTCGGACTCACGTGCTGCGCGGCGCCGGCAGCTCGCGCTGGAGCTCGACGGAAACCGCGAGGTCTAAACGGTTACTGGCATCACAATCACTGGTTTAGACGCGGTTTTAACGTTTTCAAAATACAAAATACACGTCCATATACACACCGGGATGTATAAATATCGTGTAAATCGCGGATTTTCCCGTTGTCCGCTTGAGGCGGGGCGGTGGTTTGGGGGGAAAACGCCATCGACGCCCCTCGACTCCGGGGTGAATAACGGCATATTTAGTGCTCAAAACGCCGTGAATAACCCGCCGCGGGGACCGCGATGTCGAATTAACCACAACGTCTACAGTGTGTCCCCCGTTTACGAACAGAAAACCGGTCAAAACAACCGACAAAAATCGTTGGACACCAAGAGAAAAAGCCTCGCTTACCTATCCTCATATTCAGCCGACATTATTACAAAGGAAGAAAATGTGGCCCAAATGTACTATATACGTCGACGTAAGACGCAAAGGCGGGCTTCGATTGGAGCGCAACTTCGCCACTCATTTATAACAACGCCCACCCCTACGTGTGATTGGTCGAGGTTGCGGGCACGTCCCCCGTCCCCCCGGGTGCCCAATGCGCGTTCGCGTCACTTGGTACAAAGAGCAAGGCGGGCCCGGAGGGCGGAGTCATACGTGTGTGTCCTGTAATGTGAAGGAGAAACACTTAGCTCCGCTCTCCCGCACCGTGGTCTATTACAGTTTGAGCGATCCGTTTATACCCCAATGAATGTTATGTGTAAAATTAAAACAGTATCTGATATAACATTGATATGCTTTGATTTAGTCCCAAATATTGCTGTGTATTTAATGAGTGTAAGGTAGGTTTCACTGAAACCGCAGGGTGAGGACAATGAGTCACACACACGTTGATTCAGTATTGCGAAACCACGTGATCTTGAGGTTCATGATCCAATACATGCATCACTGCAGCAATAAAATTCAACAATAGATTTGTAATGTGATGTTATCCATATCTGCGTACATGCAGTGATAAGGAGACAATAAAGCGGACACCAAAAGGAGACTGGGGTTGTTTGCCATGTATGTTTTATTTTGAGCAACCATAACGTATTGTAGAAGATATATAAAACAGTCAATTATGTTTCAACAACTTCAGTTTGGGAAGGAAAAGGAAAAAACCCAAAACAAATCAGAAAAACATAAAACACGAAGCTATTAACAAAGTTATCCTTTAGTTACAAAAATAATAGTAAATGGGGAGATTAATACCACTGACAACGTATCCTCTGTTTAGCCACCGTGGCCCTGCACAAATGTGGCTCAAAATATTAAAGAAAAAGGCTTCGTTTTAAACAGGGAAATTATGAAACCAAATTATTACATTTTGAAAAAGAATTACTGTCAACACAGCAACACTTTACTGACAATGAGTACACACAATGTGTGTGTGTGTGTGTGTGTGAATACAGGATAATCCACAATTAGTCATTTAGCTTTATGATTGGGTAACATGGAAAGACAGATATAGACAGGATGGGTAGAAGACTCTTAATCAAATATGTGAGCTTTTGTGTGTAGCTTACATTGGTTGTGTGTGTGTGTGTGTGTGTGTGTGTGTGTGTGTGTGTGTGTGTGTGTGTGTGTGTGTGTGTGTGTGTGGAAGGTAAACTATCGAGAAGGGAGGGCAGGATGGGGCTACTAACTTTATTTTTTATTAGCATTTATTTTCCCAAACTTTTAATATAGTTTAGCCCCAAAACGATTGGCCTCTTTCAACCACAATAAAAAGAAAAACCGTTAACATGAACTTCACACCAAAGCCGCCACAATGAGGGGGGGGGGGGGGCAGAGGAGGGGGGGGGGGGGGCAGAGGAGGAGGGGGAAGGAGAGGTGGGGGTACTTTAAACAAGGCAGAATGATGAATAAGCATTGCCTGGGTGGGGGCGAATAAGTACAAATGAAATGCCTTCTGGATGTTGCAGTCAGAGGACAATAACAACACGACACGCTCCATTTGGAAGAAGGAAAAAAAAAAAAAAAAAAAAGAGAAAAAGATTTTAAAAAGGGTTTTCTCTCTTGTATGTCCAGCCGATCGCAGCCCCCTTTTTTTTGTCCATCACCAGCTGGGCGGGTCATGTGGTTTGCGTCCGCGTCCCTCTCACACACGCACCTACAAACCCACACACACACACACACTTCACTGAGGCCGAGCGGTTATCATTGAAGGACACCTTGGCCCTGGGGTGCAGTGAGGCTAGGTGAGGTGAAGACGGCCCTTGTGGAGTGCGGCAGACTTGAGCGCAAAACGAGAGAAAGAGAAAGAGAAAGAGAGATGGAGAGAACATCTGTCTTTGCAGCCCGCTATGGGTTAAGTATCTTGTTAAGAGACAAAGACGAGGGGGGAAAAGTAGAAGAAGAAATAGAAAACTACCACCATCACCACCTGACCCTCTGGATCGGCTTTGCGAAAGGCCAGCGACACGCTGCGGTTCGTGGGGATTCTTCAGGGGGTTCTCGCACCGTCTGCTCTCAGGTCGCAGGTCGCAGACGTGTGGCACGTGGTGATGGTGGAGGTTGGGGGTTGTTGGGGTTGTGGTGGGGGGGGGGGGATGTATAGGGGTAGAGGTGTGGTCACAGCGTGAGTTTGCAGTGGCAGAGTTCTTTGTACATTTGCCTCCTGAGGCGGGGCATGTCCTGCTGCCCGAAGCTGAACGGCAGGCCCAGAGCCAGACACTTGCAATACTGGAGAGAGGGGGGGTCAAAAAGACAGACGGAACCAGTGAGTAAGAGGTGGAAAAGGAAGGAAAAACAAACCAAAAAGGTGAGATATTTTCATGTTCTTCTGAACTTTGTGCATACTATACATCGTACCAATATATATGATGATAATATGATGAGTTATGTCACGGATGGCCCAAAGCGGGAACAACCAACTCCATGATCATACCGGCGCCATAAGAACGTGTTTTGATCAAAT
>CM051021.1:17736429-17758929 GCA_027704905.1 Muraenolepis orangiensis | reverse complement strand
ACAACTTACGTTTTTCGTCCAGCGCTTGACTCCATCGTAGCCTTTTGTCCGCAGCTTGTCATAGAAGAAGCTGTTGAAAAAGTGAACCTGGAGGACCGAGGAGTTAAATGTAGACAATTAGAACTGGATCAGAGCGAGCAAATAGTTAATTATTGTGGTTCATGTGCACATGTACCTTCTCTGGCACAGAATCCATGACGAGATCCCCGTACATGTTCATGACCTAAACAACAACAACAACAAAATAATGAATTAAATCCTGCCTCGGAGAGGTTGTGTGATCTTCCAACGAGTTAAAGCGGTCGTCCGACAACCAAAAGGTTGCTGGTTCAATTCCCCGGCTCTTCCTATCTGTAAGTGTCGAGGTGTCCCTGAGCAAGACACCCAAACCCTAACTGCTCCCGAAGTGCGTTTTTTTAACGCCTTGCATGGCTGACTCCGGTCAAAAAAAGTGTCATTGTTATATCTTCGCCCTTCCTGCGATGACTTCCAATGCGTCTTCATGTCATGTGATAAGGTCATGTGATAAGGTTCAAGAGGGAGGAGGAGGGATACCTGGTCGTTGAGCCAGTTCTGTCCGTACAGCGTGCTGAGGTCGTCCATGATGAGGACGTGGCGCTTGTAGTTGACGCGGAACGTCCGCACCAGCGCGGTGCCGGAGGAGCGCTGGAAGGACTGGATCAGGTGCTGCACCATCACTTTCCTGTCAATCACATCGTGGTCGGCATGACAACGACAACAGTTAACTTGTCATGAGGACTTGTCAACTTAAGAGGCTATACAAATACAATTGACTTGACGTGCTGTTTGTGTGAACGCAAAGAAACACTCATTTTTAGATACACGCAATCCTACTAAATAATCCCCAGAATATCAGAGCAAGTGGAGTTAAATGGTAATTTTGATGAGTTTTTAAATGAGTTTATTTGTGTTTGTAATTCACCTGTGGGGCTGAGAAAAGCTCTCGGCGAAGATTTCTTGGAGCTTCTCCACGACGTCGTCCACGTGAATGGGGATCAGGCTGCCGTACTGCTGCAAGGATTCTTCTAGAATCCCTGTCATGGGGAGAGGACAAGCAGTACATTTTACATCACAGTCGTTTAACAGGAGCTTGTGTCCAAAAGCGACTCACAATAAGGTCATTCAACAGGTAGACAAGAGAACTACTAGTCCAGACCAGAAGTCCTAAGCGCATTTCCTTCCTGACAAGCCTCCAAGAGCTAACAAACAAACAATAGACCTAACAATAGAGCTAACAATAGACCTAACAATGCCAACATCTTGTCAGGCTTGTTAACGTGCCCAATACACATCCCACCGATATAGTACGGTGGTTAACAAAAAAAAAATGGGGGTATGCGTACCCCTACTTTTAAGGATCGCAGGGGGTACTTGAAAAGGAAAATATTAAGTGAATACCAATACTAACGAAATCATAAGCGAAGCCCATGTTGTTTTTCACTAAAACCTAGTATTTTCAACACCCATTTAATGTCCACGTTCACCAATTCATATTTACATAAATGTATATTTAAAAAAAAAATGTTACGCTTCCAAAAATGATTTGTGCTGGTGTACAGGGTACATTTGTAAAAAAATATAGTTTTAGAACTTCAGATAGTGTGTGTGTAGTGATGAGGGAACGAGGGTGAACAGGTGACCGACCGCCTTTCGACGCGGCTTTGAATATGGCCGCCTACCCGTCACGCAGCTCATGTGTTCCTCCGTCAGCGCCAGCTCCACGGGTTTGTCGCGGGCGCCGTAGGAGTTCTCCGCCTCCCTCCTGCCCGCCTCCAGGCCGCCGTCCCGCCGGCTGCCCGCCAGGCACCCGTTCAGCCGCTCGTCTGCAGGAGGACGAAGACGGACACAGAAGTTACGGAGAGCTCCCTAACAAGCCTCCTAGAGCCGAGACCGGTGGTCAGGTAAAAGTACAATAAGTTGACTCGCTAGATAACGACAGAAATGTTTTTATTAATGAATTAAACATGGATAGGATTTACGAAATTTGGAACTGGGTCAAACTCTCTATCTTCTACATACAAATTAAATATTTCTATAATTTTGTCATTTACTGATAAATACTTAGCCGCTAGATAGCAATTAGCACGAAGAGAAAGGCTTTCCAGATGCTCTCCTCCCACCTGTCTCAGACTCCGAGAACCTCTCTTCCTCCTCCACCTCGTCGTCATCCTCCTCCTCCTCTTCTGAGGAGGGCCAGCCCTGCAGCCGGCTGTCCTTCTTCTGCTGGCCGTAGAACGTGTACCGCTGCCACCTCCTCGCCCGCCGGTGTTTGGCGGCCCCCGCCCACAGGGCCTGCTGGCGCCAAGACCTCCAGTGTTGGGCGAGGCGGAAGCGGCGCCCACTGCCGCCGGCCGCCGATCCTCCGCCCTGCATCCCCCGCAGGTGCCTGAGGCGGCGCAGCACGCCAAATCCGCCCAACCGAGAGGGGCGGCCGGCAGGCTTGGGCCTCGGCGAGTCGGCCGCGTCGTCGCCGTGGTTACTGGCATCGGGGATGTGGAGGCCCTCGGCGCCGGGCGGGGGCCCGCGGTGCGGGAGGAAGTGCGGCAACTGCTGCTGCTGCTGGTGGTGAAGGTGCGGCTGCAGCAGCTGCTGTGGCTGGAGGGCTTGGTTCGACAGAGAGGAAAATTTGGACCCTTCCCACTCCAGCTCCACTTCTCCTTCTTCCTCCTCCTCCTCATCTTCGTCCCATCCCAGCTCACCTTCAAATTCTTCCTCCTCCTCCTCCTCCTCCTCCTCCTCCTCCTCCTCAAAGTCGTTTTCCACCTCTTCGTCTCCTATTGTCTCAATATCTTCCATTGCATCTTCCTCCTCCTCCTCTTCTTCCACATATTCCCCCTTCCACACCTTTTCCTTCTGGCCTAGTTTCAGCTGCATGGGGCTGGGCACACTGTGGCCCGAGGCAGGGTCTAGAAGGTGGTCCCCAGGTATGCCACCTATCGATAAAGGACAATGTGTGTGAGAGAGAGAGAGAGAGAGAGAGAGTTTGCATGCAAATCAATGAATTCCTGGAATGTGTGGCACTAAATCCACATAAAAAGATGAATATTAATCATTACATACATTAGGAATATATAAGATAACAAACAACGATCAATGTCATTGATCAAAATACGACATAATAACCTTTTCACACATTACTTTATTCAGCTCAAAGGAAATTCAGTTTTTTTCGGTGAAACATTGCTGGAAATACATCAACCGATTATAATACATGAATATAAGATAATGAGAATCGGATACAGTAGGACTAGGTAGGCCTTGCGTGCCGTGCCCTGGTGTCAAGAAGATTAGATGGAAGGCAAAAGCATCTAGTGTACCTCCTCCTCCGGTGTCCTCCTGGCCCACAGCGGTCAGGCCCAGATCCCCCTGCCAGCGGTTCTGGGCCAGGCCACCGCCGCCATCTCTCATGATCCACGGACACCCCACGACCTGCGCCAGCTCGTCGCCTGAAAACCCATTGCATTTAACATTACAGTCATTTAGCAGAAGCTTTTTCCCCATAGTGACTTACATTAAGGTCATTCCACATAGTAGGCAAGGATACTCGTCACCAGAAGTCATGCATGCCTTTTATTCCTAACAAGCCTCCAAGAGCAGAACCAGTGCTCAGGTAAAAGTACAAGTTGGCTCCCTACATTTCACACCATAAGGACATCAAACAGGGGCTACCATGACACATAGGGACGCCAGGAACCAAGGACAGAACAGACCCCATTAATGTATAGATTTTTGACATACATTCATCAGATTTTTTGATTGTGCCAAAAAGGTGACATAATAACAATCACACTTGACAAACCATGAATCTTTAGGACCAAGTTCCATCATTCTTAATTCAGCTAGCTCACACAAGAGTTGTGGCATAAACCGACATGGGAGGGGGGGATGATTCTGATTATTCGTTTGTTGTTTCTATTTAAAATGAATAACCCACCCATCACTGTGTTACAACAACTACCAAATAGATATCAGGTATCCAGCCCATCAGAGCCACCATCGTCAGTTGGTTATGGTTCAGAAGCTTCTCTTAAATGAAAGTGTGTCTCCCACCAGTCTAAATATCCTAGTTATCCTCGAATTTGGTCCATTGTGTGCATTTACTAAACACATATAGCTGCAATACTGCATGTACAGACACCGCAGTATTCATTTCGGACTTGCATTACAAACATTTTACATCCAGTTCGACCTAAAACAAACACGTCATGTTTCTTAACAGTTGCAGTCCAATTATAAGTGCAAAAACCAAGACGGGTTTGACGTGTTCAGGTAGAATGAGCAGATCTTTCGATCAAGACCTTGCAGACAGAGCTCAGCTCACAGACTGCCATATATATACACACAACCAGAAGACAGCGGGGCACAACATGCATGTAACACAACGTAGATGGGTGTCAGTTCCACATGTCACGAAAGGTGTTCTGAAAGTGTTGGTTCTGCAGGTAAAAAAAAAAGGGGGGAGTCCCACCCCGATGCTATGAGTGGTGCTGCACGCCGGGGAGGTGTAGCGGCTAGTTAGCATCGTTAGCATTCATTTGAAGAAGAGACAGCTCTAGTGAGCTCTGGTTGGAGTTGAAGCAGCCATACATTCATCCACCTATTTGACACCTATTTGTGTTACAGTAACGCACTGGTCCCTGCGGGTCCGACCCGGGGTTACCGGTGCAGGTAAACGCACAGGTTATAGCACGGCTAGCGGCTAGCTAGGTATCGGCTGGCTAGCCTAGCTAGCGAACAACACATCCGACCCACTCTGTGGTGTATCCCATCATCGGAACACCACCACCACTTTTATTATTATAATTATAATTATTATTATCGTATTACGTACCGTTTACCTGCAGTTTTATGTGAATGTGAGTCCAGTATGGGGCGAGAAACGTTGGACGTGGCCGTTTTTTATACAATATGGAGAAGCGGCTCGGATGCTAACGTGGCTAACGCCTCATTCAATGAAGTCGGGAGGCTCCTTCGCTTTAATCTTTCTCTTCGCTTTTGATCAATAAATCCGATCAATTGACATTGATCAATTCCACTAGGAGAGGCGTGCCTTCGGTGTCTGTTCGGTATTTTTTAAACCCAAAACACACACACAAAAGGGGGGGTTGAGTTTTTTAAGTAGAGTTAAATAAATAAGGCTGTTAGTCTGGGTCATTTAGTAGCCCAACCATAACAAGCCCGTCGCGCGGCGCTGACGTCATCTTTAAGGGACGACTCCGCGTGATGGGAGGGGAGGGACGAGGCAGGTGGGAGGATGGTGAGAGGGAAGGACCACCCTGCTGTCTCTCTCTCTATTGGAGACACTACAGGGTTCAGATTCAGGGGTCACTGCAGGATGCTCCTTAATGGTGATATATATACGGGCATGTCCATGTAAATGTCAACCTCACAGTGGGGAACCCGAGATCATCAGAGCATAGAAGAACTAGACAGAACCATGGATAAATTATAGTCAATTATAATAAATTATAATAACCAAATGACACCGTCCTATTTCATAGCGGGTGTGTATACCTGTGTGTGTGTATAATCCATTTAAGGTACTCCAAAAGGCAGTGGTGGGCCGTTAGGGCCAGCAAGGCCTTCTCTGCTGGCCTAAACATCATCAGAATATCAATTGAATTTTGATATATTTTTTCCACAAATATGTATTAAATTATTCCCCATCGTCTATTATCTTCATTTCATAGCTTTCCTCTTGGTTGCGCTGCTTCCAGCCTCAGAAAACTGAACTTGAACGAGTTAATTTGTGTAGATTTCTACAAGCATATTTATTTTTTTGGAACTGAGACGCACAGATCAACTGTACAACTTGAGGAAAGAAAGGAGGATGGATTTTGTGTTCAAATAATCAGTTGTTTTGGTGGGTACAAAGCATTTGATTTTTGATTTTTGATTTTATATATTTTTGTCATTTGATTTCGTTAATATTAAATCAATATTAACGAATTCATATATATGTATTTAAAATGACAAATATATTAAAAAAAATAATGTTTGATGCTTCTGCAAGAGATGTAGAGAGATGTGTGGGCACTGGCTCAGCTGTGCAGTAAAAGTACTCAAGGAGACTTGTTGGATTGTTTTGGTTGAACCTTTATCAAAGTGGACATTCAAGGCTAGGAATACACTTTCACCACTTTGGCAAATATATCCTCATGAACAAATACTAATGATTTGTTTGTTTTATTTGATTTTCAGTGAATAGTTGATGTATCTTTATCGTAATATAATGATGATAGTTACATAATTAAACTGCTTTGGGTGTGACAATGTGCTGTTTAGTGAACAAACTTGTTAAAGCTCACATACTTTTGGTGGACTTAATAAAACGTTGTAGACCTGTCCCTTAAAATTGCCTTTTATTTTTAAGTTTGGTAGCTGGTAGTTTAACACTCTTAATTGTAAATGCGGATTTATTGATTATAAATGCTTCGGAAACATTAATATAACTATGTTGTATTTGACTATGTTAAGGTGATGCAACGCCCGGTTACACTGCGTTTCTGTCTAAATGTGTAGTTTCTAGAGCCATATGGCGTCATAATGATGGTATTAAGAGGTGTAATAATAAATAATAATAATAATAATAATAATAACTCAGGTAGGACATCACTGAAGGCCGAGGTGTGAAACGCACGGCCCGCCAACTGCCAAAAGGGAGTTATCAAGTTAAACGTTTATTGATCAAATAAATAATTGACAAAATACACATTTGATTATATCCATTTTTTTAAATAAATACTCAAATACACATTAGACATGAAATACCGTGGTTAAAAAAAAGCACAAGTTCACAAATATTAATAAATAATAGTTGGAAAATATAATCCCGCCCCCTGCCGGAAGTGACGTGTTATATCCCTACGCCATCACTTCCACCGCACACACTCACACCGACGTCAACACTACCGGACACACACACACACACACGCACACACAACGCACAAAGTCAGACCAGGTAAGGCATAATGATCTCTTATCTTGCCCCATGTCTTCTATCCGTGGGTTAGAGTTGGCCTAACATGAACTAACATTAACGTTCTCATAGCAGCGACGATTGTGTTGTGCGTTGTGTGTGTTGTGCAGGGAGACGCGACTGCAAATCGAATGAGCTGTGTACGTTTTCTCTATATTGTCTTATGTATGTATGTATGTATGTATGTATGTATGTATACGTATGTGTATGTTATCTGTATTTATGCAAATGTTTTTATGACATGACACATAATGTCATGCATTATTTTCAATGGACTCTGCCTCACTGCAAGATGCATGAATGAATGAATGAATGAAGTCCAGATACCACTGGGGTCATGTAGATGCATCTGGGTGGGGGGTGAACCGTTCTCTGTCCCCTGGGTCCATCCAGCTCAGAGGTGTCCTCAAACGGTCGTCATTCTGTGCACTTGTTGCCTCACAGGGGATGTTGTTGAACTTTGAGCTTTCTGCCCAGTGGACTATTTTCACGTGCAGGTTATTTACCGAACCTGCTGCTTTTTATATCGTTAGTTTGAAATAAGGCGACTGTTAAATCCCTTGGTCTGCAACGTCTGTTGTCTCCCGTTCAGTCGTGTTCGTATAACTGAAGGCCTACTTGCCTGGAGTGTAGGTCTTGACGGTAGGTCTATGTGACACCATTGCCTACCTTTTGCCTAGTTTGCCTACAATAAAACAACGTTGTACAACCGTGTGTTTGCGCAAGCGTGAGAGAGAGGGAAGAGAGCTTGCAGATAGTGCTGCAAACAGTTATATTTGCATGCCGGTTTGTATGAACAAACACAATTTAAACATTCATGTGTCAATTTTGCTGCTGTGTTGTTATTTGAATATCGTGATCACCTTATGACTCAAAACAACCAAAATGTGATTGAATAGAACAAATAAAGTGTCACTTCTTCCAGAACCAAAGTGCCTTGAGCGGAGCATCCCTGACTACTGTGTGGAATGGCGTCGTCGGGTCAAGCCAAGGACCTGAATGGCCTGGTGCCCGACCTCCCGCGAGGGCCGCTGGACATGTACCGGGAGAGAGCCTCCTTCAACTGGAAGGAAATGGTCGTCTTTGTGGAGGGAGAGGAGAACCTGGAGTTCAAGGTAGGGATGATCACCACAGTGGGACACGAGGACATGAGTGAAGAAGAATGATGTTTAGTTGTCATAGTCAGACACTGAGCAGACGCTTTTGTCCAGAGCGACTAACAATATGTGCATTCAATTGATAGGCAAGATAACTAATAGTTACATTGCTCCTTGCTAACAAACTATAATAATATTATATGTACATATACATATATATGATAACATAATATATAATTCATTACATTACAATAGGTAGACAAGAGAACTACTAGTCACTATAAATCATACGTTCATTTCCTTCCTCACAAGCCTCCAAGAGCAGAATCAGTGCTCAGGTAAAAGTACAATAAGTTGTCTCCCTAGTTTTGTAGTAGAAGTACATCAAACAGGGGCTACTATACGAATAGGGAATTGGAATTGGACAAAACTTGGTTGTTAGATTACTTATGGGCAGTTAACATTTGCTCAGATTTTGTCGCAGATCCGGATCCAGGGGCCTTTTTGGTGTAGTGGAGGTATGCGCCCTAGTTAATACTGTAACTATACAAAATAAACTACCAGTATTTGGCAAGCATATTGGTTGAGATTGTGACCACAAATTATCTATATTGTTTAGGAATGCCAGTATTGGTGAGGTCATTTGCGGTGTGGATTGTCTGCTGTCCGTTGACAAGCTCCTGTGTGTCTGCAGCAACATATATTCACCACGCTGGAGAACGACCCCCTTTTTGCACGACAAGCCGGGGAGGACCTTTCTGTGGAAAAGAAAAGGGAGATTACGTTTCGGAGGTAAAACATACACGCTTTACATGTGTCGGTGGGCGTCATTTGTTGGCATAACATGTAATGTCGGCATGTTGACACTTGTTGCAGGACACAAGTGGTGTCGTCTCTCTAGGATAGCATCACATTTTACAGTTTACACGTGATTCAAGATTCAAGAATTTTATTTGCCATTTGCCCGCAAAAGTAAAATGGAATGCTTACTCCTTATTCCCTCCCGCAGTATGAAAATCTAGAACAATGCTATACAAATACTGTACACAATAAAAACATAATAAAATTTGCGACGAAGACATGATAAACGTAAATGGACCTTGTTAAATGTGAACCGGAATACATTCTTTAACCCTTTTATTTAGGTTTTGCCTCAGCCTTTAAGCTGTTTATTTGAGTTTAGCGTCGTTTTTTAAAAATAATTTAGATTTTTTTTCAATTGTTGTCTTCAAGAGTACCTTGAGGATTTCTGTATAATTTCGCTCGCACTTGACAAAACAATGACAATAAAGTCTGGTTCTGATTCTGATTCACAGGGTCAAGCAGCTTTTCCGGTACAACTTTGTGGATGAAGAGAGGATCATGGAGAACCCGTGGAAGATGGTGGTCTTCACTGACTGCCTGAGCATGTATGACTCTTCCCTGCTTGTGAAGTACAGCCTGAGCACGGGGGTAAGAACGGAGTGTTCTTACTTACACTGAATACTGAATTTTAAGTAGTCAAAGGAAAAGCACGCACACCCCCAGGTTGTCCTAGTCCCCGTCCACTTCTCTCTCTCTCTCTCTCTCTCTCTCTCTCTCTCTCTCTCTCTCTCTCTCTCTCTCTCTCTCTCTCTCTCTCTCTCTCTCTCTCTCTCTCTCTCTCTCTCTCTCTCTCTCTCTCTCTCTCTCTCTCTCTCTCTCTCTCTCTCTCTCTCTCTCTCTCTCTCTCTCTCTCTCTCTCTCTCTCTCTCTCTCTCTCTCTCTCTCTCTCTCTCTCTCTCTCTCTCTCTCTCTCTCTCTCTCTCTCCTCTCTCTCTCTCTCTCTCTCTCTCTCTCTCTCTCTCTCTCTCTCTCTCTCTCTCTCTCTCTCTCTCTCTCTCTCTCTCTCTCTCTCTCTCTCTCTCTCTCGAGGCTGGGCTGTATCTCTTGCACACATGTCACTGTAACCAGAATGTTTGATGGACATTGCCTGGAAACCCTAAGCTACCGTATCTTATTAACTTATCTTCCAATACTATTTGGAAGATAATTGATCAGAATGTGCCATCGTAGTCAGCCCTTGTCGTAAAGTGTGTTACAACGTGTGTTGTGTCTGCTGTAATGTCTCTGTTATCATGTATCAACGTGCCAGCAAATAGTTTTTGTGTTTCTCTTTCAGATGTTTGGAGCAACAGTTTCCAGTTCAGGGTCATCGAGACACAAGGAATTTTCGGAGGGCAGCAAAGATATGACCGTAAAGCTCTCTCTCTCTTTCTGTCTCCCTCTCTGTGTCTCTCTCTCTGTGAGTCAGCTTTACCAAGTATTTAATTTGTATTTAGTTAACTATTAACTATTACTGTCGAGGTGTCCTTGAGCAAGACACCCTAACCCCAACTGCTCCTGACCTGCTGGCTGTCTCCTTGATGGCTGACTCCTCCGTCGGTGGTTGAATGTGTGTATGAATGGGTGAATGTGAGGCTTGACTTGTAAAGCGCTTTGAGTAACCATTGGTTAGAAAAGCGCTATATAAATGTCCATTTACCATTTTAACATTCTGGTCTTTTAAATGTATTTCTTCATGGTTTTCTGTAATCTCTTGTCTTGTTTTCCCTTGTCTTGTTTATGGCATTTTAAGTGATATAATGAATGCAGTCTTTATTTATATATATATATATATATATATATATATATATATATATATATATATATATATATATATATATATATATATGTGTGTGTGTGTGTGTGTGTGTGTGTGTGTGTGTGTGTGTGTGTGTGTGTGTGTGTGTGTGTGTGTGTGTGTGTGTGTGTGTGTGTGTGTGTGTGTGTGTGTGTGTGTGTGTGTGTGTGTGTGTGTGTGTGTGTGTGTGTGTGTGTGTGTGTGTGTGTGTGTGTGTGTGTGTGTGTGTGTGTGTGTATTTAAATTCCAATTTTAATATATTACTATTGTGTTGGATGCATTGCCTAAATCATCGATGAGGTAAATTAACTTTACACAGATCTTTGGGTGCTTTTCGTTGACCGAGCTGAGTCATGGCAGCAACACCAGGGCCATGAGGACCACAGCCACCTATGACCCCAGCGCACAGGTGAGTCAGCTAGCGCACAGGTGAGCCACCTAGCGCACAGGTGAGTCAGCTAGCACACAGATGAGTCAGATAGCGCACAGGTGAGTCAGCTAGCGCATGGTGAGTCAGCTAGCGCATGGGTGAGTCAGCTAGCGCACGGGTGAGTCAGCTAGCGCACAGGTGAGTCAGCTAGCGCACAGGTGAGTCAGCTAGCACACAGGTGAGTCAGCTAGCGCACAGGTAAAATATATGTAAAACGAGTCACTTTACATGATTTTGGTTAGAACTCCCATATTGTGAAGCCTCAAAGCTTTCTCTACTACATCTAATATATAATAATATCGCAAACCTTATTAACAATCTATCTTTATCCTGCAGGAGTTTGTGGTCAACTCTCCCGACTTCGAGGCTGCCAAGTTCTGGGTGGGCAACCTTGGAAAAACAGCCACACACACCATCGTGTTCGCTCAGCTGTACACGCCGGACGGTGTGTGCCACGGCCTTCATTCCTTCGTGGTCCAGGTAGCCCCGCCGCTCCTTATCTGGTGTTTTGTATCTAGGTTACTTCTTACGTCTATGATGCTAATCGTATCGCGATGAGTGACGATGTCAGAGAAGGCTAAGTGGCGTTAAAACGTCTGTTAAGTAGAGGATATTTATTACTGTATCAGTTATTTCTTAAGACCCAAATCCAAAGGGTGTTGGGTGAGAAAGGGAAAACGGGTCTGGAGGTCTGAAGCATTTCTGCGTTTCTCACGCAGGTCAGAGATCCCAAAACCCTGCTCCCTGTTCCTGGAGTCCTGGTGGGAGACATCGGCGTGAAACTGGGTCAGAACGGCCTGGATAACGGGTAGGTACTAGTGGATAACTGGTAGGTACTAGTGGATAACTGGTAGGTACTAGTGGATAACTGGTAGGTACTAGTGGATAACTGGTAGGTACTAGTGGATAACTGGTAGGTACTAGTGGATAACTGGTAGGTACTAGTGGATAACTGGTAGGTACTAGTGGATAACTGGGTAGGGTACTAGTGGATAACGGGTAGGTACTAGTGGATAACGGGTAGGTACTAGTGGATAACGGGTAGGTACTAGTGGATAACGGGTAGGTACTAGTGGATAACGGGTAGGTACTAGTGGATAACGGGTAGGTACTAGTGGATAACGGGTAGGTACTAGTGGATAACGGGTAGGTACTAGTGGATAACGGGTAGGTACTAGTGGATAACGGGTACAACATAACATTGGGCAGTTCTGTGTTGATGTGTATGTCCCAATCTGATTTGGAAGTTAGCCATCAAGATGTCATCTTTGCCTGTGCCACTAGATGGCGACACATCCACACCATTACGATGGGAGGAGAAGATGTCTGTCTGTCAGCTGTGCATGACGTCCTAATATACATCCTAATCTAGGATATACACAGAAACAATTTTGAATTTTTCAACAGGTTTGCTCTGTTCACCGATGTGAGGATTCCTCGTGAAAACCTTCTGAATAAAACGGGAGATGTGACCCCTGACGGACAATATGTGACGCCTTTCAAGGTGGGTGTATTCTCACTCACTCTCACTCTCTCTCTCTTGTAGTGTTTTCCTTTCTCTCTCTCTCGTAGTGTTTCCCTCTCTCACTCACTCACTCACTATGTCCTCCTCCTGTCTCCTCACCCTCTCTCTCGCTCTCCCCCCCCCCCCCAGGACCCCAACAAGCGTTTCGGGGCCACTCTGGGGGCCCTGTCTGGTGGCCGGCTCTTCATCCTGAAGATCTCCACCTGTAACCTGAGGCTGGCCGTGACGGCGGCCGTGCGCTTCTCGGCCACGCGGCGGCAGTTCGGCCCCACGGACACGGAGGAGATCCCCGTGCTGGAGTACCAGATGCAGGTCGGAACCTCGCCTTGCGCTTATATTATTGAATTTGTAAAGATTTCTTAGATTTCTTTCCTCTATTTCTGTCTGTCTGTCTGTCTCTCTCTCTTTCTCTCTCTCTGACCCACCTGTGTGAGGTGACAACTCGGTGTGACCTGGTTACCCCACTTACAGTACCGCTACTTATAGAGGCCGTGGAATCGAACCGACAACCTTACTTTTTTTTTTGTCAGGCTGAAGGTCTCCCTCCTGTGTATCGCTAGAGCCTCCCCCCCCCCAGTGGTATCATCGTAGGACAGACTCGTAACACGCAGTACGTGTCTGCTACTACGTGTTGTGACGTCTTTACTAGTTCTTCCAGTGCTGTCACACTAGGGACCCGGGGCCCCAGGAGCAGGGGTGCAAGAGACCACGTTCATCATTGATTAGTGTGAACACTGTGGACAGTCCTCTGGCACGGAGCCGGACATGGAAATGGACTTGGCCGATCTGGTCCTCTGAACTTCACCGTACCGGGAAGCAGGCCAGAGGGTCGTTCTGAACGTCGTCTCCAAATATAAATAATAGTGGTGTCGTGCAAAGGTCGACTCCGTTGTGCGGGCTTGGGATCTTGGGATTAGCGCGCTGTTCTACACTGAATTGACAACATATACAAATGTCTTGTAGATTACTCTTCTTCTTCTTCTTCTTTTGTTGTGTTTTATTGCGTAACTCAAACCAACAAAATGCATAGCATAGTATTGGAGTGTGTAGTTTCGTATTACACACTCATTCTCGTATTATTATATGTTTGTTTGTTATTGGTCCTGCCTTAGTTAGTCCTCTTTGGGCTCAGTCTTTTGGTGTTTTTTGTGTCTTTTTGCAGCAATGGCGTCTGGTTCCCTACCTGGCCGCCGTGTACGTCCTGAATCACTTCTACAACAACCTGTTCTTGGGCTTCCTGGAGCTTCGGATGGGCCAGATGACCAGGGACAACAGCCTGAGACAGGTGAGGAGGAGGAGGGTGGGGTGGGCCCAATCACCCAGGAGAAAGACTTCAGCTGAGGAGAAGAGAGAGAGAGAGAGAGAGAGAGAGAGAGAGAGAGAGAGAGAGAGAGAGAGAGAGAGAGAGATGAGAGAGAGTAGAGAGAGAGAGAGAGAGAGAGAGAGAGAGAGAGAGAGAGAGAGAGAGAGAGAGAGAGAGAGAGAGAGAGAGAGAGAGAGAGAGATAGGAGAGAGAGAGAGAGAGAGAGAGAGAGAGAGAGAAGGAGAGAGAGAGAGAGAGAGAAGAGAGATACTTGCACATCTTGCACAACACCACATACACCAGCACGCTCCAAGCAGACTCAAGTCCCGCCACCTCCTACCACAAGGCCAACACAAGAGAGCTCAACTCCACCTCTGAGGACATCTCCAGAGATGCATGGTTTGGCAGCAGCTTGGAAGCAGGAGTGGTAGTCATCCGGACCATCCCGAATCCTGTACATCTGGGACCCAGGAGATTGCGCCCATTGGAGAGACGACCTAGCCAAGACGTCCGGCAATGGGACCAACACTGAACCGTCTACGAACTGGTGTCTGTCGCTTTAAAGGCTCAATGAAGACTTGTGGCTTGGCGTACAGTGCGGCAGCGAGTGCGGTGACCTGACCAGACCGCCGACCATATAATCACCATCCTGCCCCTTATATAGACCACCCTCGGAAGCCCAGCCTCTTTCGACTAGGACCAGAGATGCTGGCATGGCTACCGACACCGAGTTGGACATCTGACTTACCGAATGAAGAAGAAGAGAGAGAGAGAGAGAGAGAGAGGAGAGAGAGAGCGCGCGCAACCGGTCCAGGTTGTTTGTGTTAACTAGTTTGCTCAAACCTTATTTTTGTAGCTACTCAATTTGTATTGTGTCTGTCTCCAGGACCAGCTGGGCAGAGAGCTCCATGCCATATCTTGTGCCATCAAGCCCCTGGCAGCGTGGACGGCACAGCGGGGAATCCAGGAGTGCAGGGAGGCCTGTGGGGGCCATGGATACCTGGCCAGTGAGACACACACACACACACACACCAGTGGGTTGGGTAGGACAATGCCCTATAGATACTATATATTATGATTATTTTTGGGGTTTTTCTTCTTTAATCTGTGCTTTTCTTTGCATTTGTCATATTTCTCATTTATTTACACTCTCTTTCTTTCTTCTCTTTCTTTCTTTCTCTCTCACTCACTCACTCACTCTCTCAGTGAACCGGCTGGGCGATCTGCGTGACGACAACGACCCCAACTGTACGTACGAGGGGGACAACAACGTGCTCCTGCAGCAGACCAGCAACTACCTCCTGCCCCACCTCCAGGCCAAGAAACGAGGTCAGTACCCCCCCCCCCCCCCCCCCCTACCGAGAGGCCCTCCAGCCCATTGGACCGTAGCCGACCAATCACATGCCGTTGGACCCCATCGCGGACCAATCCCACGCCAGCGTCTGCAACAGCACACACCCCCATCTATTTTAAAAGTCCTGACGTCGATCATAATATGATTAATGCATTAGTATTGCATTGGTAGTCATGTATTAGTTTTTAATCGTGCTGTGTTCACAAATACAAATACACTTTATAATGGCAATAAATAGTAATAAAATACCAGTAAAATAATCTAAATTAAAAAGTGGCAGAACGAGGGGCCGAGAGATGAGGCACCGGCTGAGAGACTATAAAAGCAACTTTTAAAAATGGTACGTTGGCTTTCGAGCGACGCGTTGACCTGTGAGTCGTACCGGAACCGGTTGACCGTTAACCGGGAGGAGAACCTGAGGTCCTGAGGTTCCGTGTCCAGTAGCGTCTCTGGTGGTTCTGTGGTCGCAGGCGGAGGACCCATCCAGTCTCCCCTGGAGTCCATCAACTTCCTGGACGACTACGACCGCATCCTGGACAGCCGCTTCACGGCCACCACCATGGACCAGTGCATGAACCCTGAAGGTAGGATGGACTTGTGTGTGTGTGTGTAAAAGTCATAACATTTCTGTAAATATATTAATTTGATGTATTCATTTATTTATTACAAGATTGTTTTGGCTACTATGGATAAGTTTATTCGTATCGTTTGTAATTTTATTGATTTTTGTGTCAAAATAAAGTAAAGTGCAATAAAATAATAATAAACTGTGAAAATAAAATACTACGCAGTTTATTAACATCTCTCTCTTCTCCTCATGTTATTGTTTCCTGTTGGTACTCTAATACAAACACGCTACTGTGTGTGTGTGTGTGTGTGTGTGTTTGTGTGGGACACACACACTGCTAGTGGCGCTGGTGGCCTACAAGTGGCTAGTGTGCTTCCTGTTGGGGGAGAGCCAGGGGAGGCTGGCCCAGGAGAAGGCTTCTGGGAAAGAGGACTTTGAAGCACGCAACAACAGTCAGGTGAATGTGTACACACACACACACACACACACACACACACACACACACACGTGTGTATGTTGCTATGAATCAGTGCTGTCTAAGGTAATGCATTGGAGGGACATTTGTTACAGCTTAAAGTGTCCTCTGTCTTTTTTAGTTTTTCTGAATCCCTCCATGGACTGTGTGTTTAGTCTGGCCCAGCCCGGGCCGGTTGGGGAGGGAGAATGGGGGGGAGAGAGAGAGTGTTTGTGTGTTCTTGTATTAGTCAGCACACACACACACACACACACACATAGTTTAGCTTATCTTGGCTTTAATGCGAGTTGTGAGACTCGGACCCTTCCAAATCCACCCAGAGATCTTTATCGTCGTTCGGCAGTGGAGGTTCTGATGAAGGTCGGATGGTGGGATGACCACATTGCACCAGTCACATGTCGTGTCTCCGACGAGGAAGAGGCAGATTAACGGGGGGGGGGGGGGGTTTTAAACACGTAATGACGACGTACGAGCAGGCTTATTAGGATAACGGATATTTACGTTTGCTCAAATGGTTTCAAGCGACCGTTGAGCTAAAATATGTACAGCGATGCTCTCGCTCTCTCTCTCTCTCGACAGATCTCCATGCGTACACTCCACGACACAAAGTATACTCTATATATCATCACAAAGTATACCCTATATATCATCACAAAGTATACCCTTTTCACAGCGGCCTCATCGTAGGACCGTCACAAATCAAGGGTCTGCTCCACTTGTGTTTAGTCGACTTAACTAGCGAAGATAAATCTACTACCAGTGTCCTAGTACATAGAGGGAGCAGAACCATAATTGATGGTCTGAGCGACACCTGTGATGGTCCTAATAGGGTGTGTTTTTTGGACACTTGAAGCACAAGCACGACCCCTTTCTGTTAACTTATTAAACAGTGTATTTTAAGATTGCCCCCAATTCCTCTCAGGAACAACAACGTGATGTGTTTTCACGCTTCTGGCAGTTTCCTTTTTAGAGTAGAACCAAGCCCACCTGTTCCTGCTTATCGACAGGTGTGTCGCATTAAGGCTTAATGAGCCGGTAACGAGGAGGTTACCTGGACCAGGTGGTGATCATCAGAGGTGATGATTACCACCTGGTCCAGGTAACGAGGAGGTTACCTGGACCAGGTGGTAATCATCAGAGGTGATGATTACCACCTGGTCCAGGTAACGAGGAGGTTACCTGGACCAGGTGGTGATCATCAGAGGTGATGCACGTGTTTGACCTCTAGAGGGAGTCATCTAATGCAAACCAATGTACACCTGGTGGTGGTCCTTTAAACACAACACACACATGCAGTTAATAATCATATTCTCTCTCTGCCTCTGTGTCTGTCTGTCTGTCTCTCTGTCTGTCTGTCTGTCTGTCTGTCTCTGTCTCCCTCTCAGGTGTATTACTGCCGTTCACTGGCCCTCACCTACATCGAGCACATGACCCTCCAGAGCTTCTGCACGATGCTCTCTTCCAAGGAGACCCCGGCTGGCCTCAGACCAGTGCTGACCAAGCTGGGGGCTCTCTATGGCCTGTGGAGCCTCAGCAATCACATGGCCATACTGTACCAGGGTCAGTTTAATATACCGTTGTGTATGGTTATAGGTAGTATCAAGTTTACTGGTACTGCTAGCATTAACCAGCGCAGTCTAACTGTAATGATGCCTGCTAGCATTGACTACCTAGGATAATTAAGCTAGTTGGCATTGTTTTCTGCACAGTAGTTTTCTATCATGTAGGAGATATTTGGTACAGCTTTGTTTAAGAGTAAAATGACAACACTTTAAGTGTGTGTGTGTGTGGGCAGGTGGATATTTCTCTGGAAAGAACGCTGCAGAGTTGGTTCACACAACTATCCTAACGCTGTGCTCCCAGGTACAGAAAGAATGGTCTCTCTCTCCATCTGTCTCTGTCTGTGTGTGTCTCTCTCTGTTTCTCACTCACTAAGTCACTCCCACACTTATTTTTTCTCGTTCTTGCACCAAAACATTGACATTAACAGAAACACATAAATCTGTATAGACCTAAACGCCTCTCAAAGGTGGTGTTCTTCACACACGCTCAAGACACTGCTCTCTCGCTCTCTCTCGCTCTCGCTCTCGCTCTCTCTCTCGCTCTCTCTCTCCTCCAGCTGAAGGATGACTCGGTGGCGTTGGTGGACGCCGTCGCCCCGCCGGACTTCATCCTCAACTCCCCCATAGGCAAGGCTGACGGACATGTAAGAAGCCCTCCACCCTCCCACCCTAGATTCTACCCTAAACTCCTCCCACCCGCCCCTCGCCATCATAACCTCCGCCTCCATCAACGATGGGAGGAGGTTATGTTTTCGCCCCCGTTTGTCTGTGTGGACTTTTTGGTGTGGGGGAGGTATGCTCTACTGAGGGCCCTCTTTTCCACACATGCATTAAACTAACAAACATTGGCTGACATGGAACCTGACATGGACATACCAGGCCTTCTGTCCTTCTGGTCATGCGGCCGTCCTTCTCCTCCCTAAACGTATTGTATTTGAGGGCGGACATGTTGTTTACTGTCTTGCCGGGATGTGACTCCCAGCTCTCCCCGTCTTCCAGGAAAACCACTTACACACACACACACACACACACACACACACACACACACACACACACACACACACACACACACACACACACACACACACACACACACACACACACACACACACACACACACACACACACACACACACACACACACACACACACACACACACCGAGGGGAGAGTCTGTTATGCTGGATGTAGGGGGGATGTTCCTCAACTGAAGAACCCTGGGAACCCTGCTAGGGGCCTGGACAGAAAACAACTTGAGGGCCCTCCTTAATACAGTTTATACACGGCGATTAGTGAAAAACACACTCCTAATAACTAGGCTTCCCACAAAGAAAGACACCGTTAAGGGGTGTGTGTGTGTGGTTGTGTGTGTGTGTGTATGTGTGTGTGTGTGTGTCTGTCTGTGGTTGTGTGAGACATCCATGGGGTACTAATGGGTCTGATGATTCAGAGGGGGAGGTGTTGGTCGTTGGATGTCTGGGAAAAACTCTGGTTTTCTCCCCCATCACACACACACACACACACACACACACACCCTCCCCCCAGGGAACGGGAAACATAATTCTCAGACGAGTCACACACAAGCCATGGGTCACAGGTACAAATGCTCTAAAACGTGCAAGTTCTTCAATGAAACTATTGTTATGGCTTTTTCTTGCAGATTTAATCTCTGTCTCACCTGACTGGTGAGAAACCCCAGAAACAATTGTTATGAGACACTTTCAGAGACAATCGTCTGATACATAGACCACAGTCTCTTGATCTGTGAAGCTCAGTGACACCCACCCAACTAGCTCCACCCGCCTCCACCCAACCAGCTCTGTCTTTAACTAGCTTTTAACACACACCCCCCCCCCCCCTCATCATGAATTAACATTAATACAAGCCAGATGCACACAGAGCGTCCACATCTGGAGCTGGGACTGGCAACACCCTGTGTGTGTGTGTGTGTGTGTGTGTGTGTGTGTGTGTGTGTGTGTGTGTGTGTGTGTGTGTGTGTGTGTGTGTGTGTGTGTGTGTGTGTGTGTGTGTGTGTGTGTGTGTGTGTGTGTGTGTGTGTGTGTGTGTGTGTGTGTGTGTGTGTGTGTGTGTGTGTGTGTGTGTGTGTGTGTGTGTGTGTGTGTGTGTGTGTGTGTGTGTGTGGAGAGAAAGGTCGCGGTGAGGACAGGCTGCCCTGATGACGTCGCCTGCCGGAATATTGGCGTTCAGAGACGCGAGCGGGAATCAGTGTATTGTTTTGGTCGGGCCTCGGGGTCCACGGTGTGTTTGTGAGGGACTGTTCCGCCAAAAGATGGGAGGACGAGAGAACGTGCCTGCTTTTCTCTGGGATCAGCTTCACTCGAGGGGGTTTATCACACATCACATCCCCCTAAATGGACTAAATGCATTAGTCCCCCTAAATGCATTTATACAGCATTTTTCCAACCTCAAACTCAAAGCACTTTTACAAGTCATGCCTCACACTCACCCGTTCACACGCCGACGGCGGCGTCAGCCAGCACGTCGGGAGCTGTCAGGGTTAGGGTGTCTTGCTCAGGGAGCCGGGGGATCGAACCAGCAACCTTCCGGTTGTCTGACAACCGCGCTCTACCTCCGGAGCTACTGCCTACAGTATACTCACACCGCAAAGAATGCAGAATTATTAACTTCTGTATTCCTCAACATTCTGGTTTTTATGTTATACGTTTTGGATATATATATATTTTTTACACCTGGCACCGGCTTGTATCCATCGGGAACCGTTTCACCAGAGGTGGAACCGTCGCTATGGTTTCAGTTGTACCTTTTGGTTAAGTCCAAGATGCTGATGTAGAGCTACATGATGTAGAGCTACATGATGTAGAGCTACCGGATGTAGGGCTACATAATGTAGAGCTACGTGATGTAGAGCTACATGATGTAGAGTTACATGATGTAGAGCTACGTGATGTAGAGCCACATGATGTAGAGCTACATTATGTAGAGTTACAGGTGTAAGATGTATTCATTCATTCATTACAACCTCAAAACGTATCATCTAACTTTGTTGTATCTGTCTCCCTGTCTGTCCTTCTCCTCCTCTCCTCTCATCGCTCCTTTCTACTCTCTCTCTCCTCTCCTCCTCTCCTCTTTCCTCCTCTGCTCCTCTCCTCCTCCTCTCTCCTATCGCCTTTGCTCCTCTCTCCTTTCCTCTCTCCTCTCTTCTCTCTCCTCTTTCCTCCTCTGCTCATCTCCTCTCCTCTCCTCTCCTCCCTCCTTTCTTCTCTGTCTTCTCTCCTGTCCTCTTTTCTCCTCTCTCCTCTCTCCTCATCTCTCCTTTCTCCTCTCTCCTCTCCTCCTCTCCTCCTCTCCTAGCTGTATAAGAACATGTGGTCAGCGGTGCTGCAGGGTAAGGAGGTGCTGCAGCGACCCTCCTGGTGGCAGGAGTTCTGCTCGGACAAACCCCAGGTGGGGTCGCTCTCCGCAAAACTCTAGACCCTCGCACCCCCCCCTCGCACCCCCCCACACTGCCTTGCTCAAGGGACACGGAAGCCGCTCTACGTTTTCCAACACGACATTCCACAAGTTCACGACAAACCAGAACTTTTTCGAAGACTGAAATAATGAATATTTTTAATATTAAATGATGAAGTGACACTATTTTGAAGACTAAGGAATATAACAGACGCACATATACATTTCAATACCACTGAAGGATATATATATATATATATATATATATACATGCACTATATGGCCAATCATTTGAAGTGTTGTCCACTGCTCCACTGCCTTTTACCCTATTGTGTTTATATATATATATATATATATATATATCATATATTAATATAAAAGAAGCATCTACCAGAAGAGATATCTACACTGTCTTGACCATGTGTGTCTAGACTAGGTTTGGTTGATGTTTTATTGTATGAAGCAATTCAATAAAAACAAGAACTAATTCAAAAATGTGTTTTTCTTTCTTTTCACGATGTGCCCATTTTTTGAATGTTTCCGCTCTATAGGCCTACCGTAGTTTAAGTTGTTCATGTAGTTGGTCAGTGGAGCAGACCACGCTGCCACAAGCCATTAAAAGGGCTTCTGAGGACACTGGGGGAATGAGGAATCCGGTTGATTGCAGAGTGACTGTTAATGGTGAACAGAGCAGATGGTAAATGGTCTTTGTGTCTTTACAAGTCATGCCTCATATTCACCCATTCATACACACATTCAACCACCGACGAAGGAGTCAGCCATGCAAGGAGACAGCCGGCACGTCAGGAGCAGTTAGAGTGTCTTGCTCAAGGACACCAACAGTTTTTGCTAGGAGGAGCCAGGGGATCAAACCAGCAACCTTCCGGTTGAGCTCTTCCTCTAGTGTGTGTGTGGTGGCTCGTTTAACCTGTGGGTCCTTGATTAACAAGGACCCACAGGTGTGCAGCCTCACCAGCCATAGAGTAATCAGTCTGACTCAGGCCAGGTGAGGCTGCTTAAACCAGCCGCCAACCACACACACTCCACAGTCAGCTAGTTACTGTGGCCAATCAATACCATCGTAAATACAGTATGTAAAATGTATGTTTACATC
>CM051021.1:17728929-17731429 GCA_027704905.1 Muraenolepis orangiensis | reverse complement strand
TTTACTCCTCCCCCTGTGTCCTTGTCATCGAGAGGAGCTCTAAAGAAGCCTGTTGAACGGCATGTGGCAGCGTTTTCTGCCGCAAATCCCACACCCACAGTCATGTAACAAACGTTACACGTCTGTGTAAGATTCTTACAACATGAACCAAGAATATTATAATGGGAACACGTTGAATGGTTACTGTGGAGTGTGTGTGTGTGGTTGGTGTCTGGTTGAAGCAGCCTCACCTGGCCTGAGTTGGACTGATTGGCTGGTGAGGCTGCACACCTGTGGGTCATTGTTAATCAAAGCCCACAGGTTAAAGCAGCCTCCACCACCACACACTAGAGGAGAGAGCTCTGGCATGTTCCATCTGCTCTGTTCTCCGTGATTCAAACTCTTGCAATAAACCGATTCCTCATCCCCCTGTCTTTGTCTTCAGGGGGAGGCTGTCGTCTGCTGCAGTTACATTACATTTCCAAGAATAGCTTCACGAATGGTTGAATTGGTACCTTCTACCTACAACCTGCATGTCCTGGATATAAACTTTAAAACTTATAACTATAAGCACTATGGCCTGGAAGATTATGCATATGTCATGGAGTTAACCAAACTTTTTTTGGAGACAAAGTTAATTAGAATGTTTTTATTTAAAAACAACAACAACCGTTTGACAAAAACATTTGACAGTTTGAGTATAATAATCATTTTTCATACCAGAAGCACAAGTCGAGGACACGTAAACAACATATTACACATTTACTCCAGCAGTAGTGAGGGATGAATAGTTTTTAGGTTTTCACATTTGCATATGAAACGTTAACAGTAATACAGTGTTGGGAGTTTAAAACACAACGTATCTCACATAATGTTACTCTTGCACGTTGTGTTGGGTCTTAAAACAAGCTGGCCTTCGCTGATAGACTCGTAGAAACGGACTTCGGAAGCACACGTCACATATTCAAATTCATATTCTATTCATTTCTATTCAGAACTATTTTGTTCTTCGGAACCATCTGTGAACCATTTCTGTATTTGACTTCCAGACGTTGTACACACCGTCTTCAAGTGCTACATTTGGCCTCGCTTGGCTACTCTTTTATTAAACAGTGAAAAGTCGGGAATGGATGTGGTTAGTCGTCGTGTTTCGTAAGGTCATCACCTCTCAGCAACTCTTAGCTAGTTCCCTCTCTCTTTAGGGTTTTCCTAACGTCCGATTTCGAAACTCAAAGGGTCAAAGGTCAGCCGGCCGTCCTCAATCCAGGCCCCTGTGGGTCTTATTCTCCGAGCGACCATCTTAACGCTTGCCGGACATGGAAAATGGAACGTGCAAAACGTATCTGTATTTCACAGCTGCCACTCGTTTCTAAACACTAGATATAGGCGTGTCGGGTTGGTTTTTGATCAACTAGCTATGAACGCTATTGCCCGTTAAGAACCAAGCCGCCGGCCGCTACTGCATGATGAGGTCGGGCTCGATGTTGAACAGCAGGTCGTCGTTGCCCCGCCTCACCTCCAGCAGCAGGGCCGTCTCCTCCAGCAGCGCCCCCTGCAGGTCGGCCGTGGTCATCAGCGGCCGGCCGTTGAGCTTCACGATGATGTCGCCATCCCGGATACCGCCCCTGAGAGGGAGGGAAGGAGGGAGGGAGAGGGGGAGAGGAGGAGAGAGAGAGAGATGAAGAGAGGGAGATAGGGGGGAGAGTGAGAGGGAAAGCGAGAGAGGGAGGGAGAGAAAGGGAGAAGGAGGGGGGGATAGAGAGGGTGGGGGGAGGGAGAGAGAGAGATTGGATTAGATCACAGTGGATTAGTGGATAAGATTTAGATTACAAGATTTGACGAGATTGTGTTATGTCTTACATTTGGTTATTATCTGTATTTACTGTCATTACCGACACCCTCACAATCACATTAATCTTCATCTGATTTATTCTTATTTTATATAACATTAGATTCAATCAGATTTAGATTTGCAGTAATGCACGTGTAACTGTAGGTTAGTGACACTATAAATACGGTATTTACTGTACTGTATAAATCTGTACGGATATATGTACGAATGGCATTGAGAACACATGTTGTGGATCATTTATCATCTATTAAGTGTCTATAAAGAGTCCATGTGAGTGACATGTGTTGTTGTTGTTGTTTTACAATATGGCCACTTCCTCCACTTAGGGGAGAGCCAATCACAGCGAAGGAACCGCCTACTTCTGAGCAGGGGACTGGGGCACCACTTCATGGACGTAGATCCCCTGGGACACCTCGGGGAAGTCTGGGTTCTGGTGCTTCAGCTCCTCCACCAGCCTGGGGGGTGTGTATACACACACACACGCGCACACACACACACACACACACACACACACACACACGCACACACACACGTGCACACGCACACACATACACACACACACACACACACACACACACACACACACACACACACGCACACGCACAGGCACACACACACACACACACACACACACACACACACACACACACAGGCACACACACACACACA
>CM051021.1:17718929-17726429 GCA_027704905.1 Muraenolepis orangiensis | reverse complement strand
CGAGGAAAACAGAAACCGTCTGTTTAGGAAAATTCCTCATCGGTGGATTATTTTTGCCGCTGTTGCCGGGTGGATTAATCCGCCACTCATTCCTCCTCATCCTCCTACTGGGAATATAGTCAGACAAAAAGCTTTAGGTGTCTTAAAATCCCACCATATGTATGAGGCGCCCACCTGGACCTCAACCATTCTTGGGATTCTTCTGTGGAGGTGTAACCGTGTCTCACGCCTTATTAACACAGCCGACAGCCTCCGACACATAATGTACACACATCACGTCCGTCTGTAAAACCCTGGGGTGATGAAATTCCCACATTTACAGAGAAAAAGACAACCTCTTCCCCCCCCCTCTCTCTCTCTGTCTCTCTGTCTCTGTCTCTCTCGCTCTCTCTCTGTGTTTTGACAGCCGTACCCCGGAGGGAAGAACCCCAAACCACACAGAGACACAGACATGGAAAAAACACCAGACACAAACACAAACACTAGACACTAACACTAACACTATGTGGACAATACAAAACACTAGACACTAACACTAGACACTAACACTAACACTAACACTATCACTATCTGGACAATACAAAACACTAGACACTAACACTAACACTATGTGGACAATACAAAACACTAGACACTAACACTAACACTATGTGGACAATACAAAACACTAGACACTAACACTAACACTATGTGGACAATACAAAACACCAGACACTAACACTAACACTATCGGGACAATACAAAACACCAGACACTAACACTATGTGGACAATACAAAACACGAGACACTAATACTCAAACTACACAATGCCTCCAAGATGACCCCATGTTTATTATCCAGCCTGTGGTTGAAACTTGAACGTTTCCAATGTTGCCATGGAGCAGCAAACGCACACGTCCTTATGTGAGAAAACTTGCCTGGCAACAAAGCGCTTTCTTCTCTTTCTCCTGGATTCTCGGATTCTCTTTCGGTTTTTCACGATTGATAGCTTTATTTGTCATCAAAAAGGGATTTGCAATACTCAAATGCGCCAAGATTATCTCACTGCCAAGGTTTTTTTTTACTTCTTCAGCTGTGGAAACTGTTCTTGTTTTCTGCCTCGTGAAGATGCACAGTATATTCAAACATTTAGTAGTCGTAGCCCCTGTTGGATGTACTTATTGTGTCAAACCTAGGGAGCCAACTTATTGTGCTTTTAACTGAGCGCTGGTTCTGCTCTTGGAGGCTTGGTAGGAAGGAAATGCCAGTCATGGCTTCTGGTGACTAGTAGTTCTCTTGCCTACCTGTTGAATGACCTTATTGTAAGTCTCTTTGGACAAAAAGTGTCTGTTAAACGACAGTAATGTCATTCAATGAAAACAAACGCGGTTCTGGCGGCTGTTTGTCGGCGCCACCAGAACCATAATTTCCTTGTCTGTGACTCTCACACGCTGTACTTTACATTGTGCACTCACAGTTTAGTCTGGAATGATATATATATACATGAAAAATATATACAAACGGAGCTGTGAGTCCCTGGGTACAACCCTATACTTCTGGCTTTTTTACTTTCTTCCTCACGACCTCACTTCCTTCCCACGTGAATCTATTTCAAGGAGATGTCCGCCCACACGGGGCAGTGTGTACCGACTACACAGTCACTTCTTTGTCGTTTAATGGGAAAATCGTGTCGCACCTAAAAATGAAGTCACCCAATCTGGCAACGCAGAGATCCACTGCCTGCTGAAGTGAACATAACATTTACAGTTCGCAGTCCCGGCTCACCAGGGGGTGAATTTTGATGGTGGCGATGTCCGACTTTTTGTCGATGTCTTTGATCTTGGCCTCGTACACGTCGCCGTCACACATCTGGACCTTTTAGCAAAAGAAACACACGGATAGGATCACACACACACACACACACACACACATACACACACACACCGACTGTTGACTTAATTTAATAAAAAGTTATCACGTTACCACCGCTGTGGAATCTAGAATGCATTTGTAATGTTGAAATGGACTCGGAAATGCACCATCGGAATAGTTTTAATAATTTTGAGTGATACTACATAGTGTTTTGACCCTGTTGTATACATGCATGTTATTGTAATTACAGTACTTAATGACAAGCCCCTACTGCTTGTGCTACTATGTCCACGCCGATGTCTTAAAGAGTAACCCAAACGGGTCACTACTAAAAACTCGACGACTAGGTTAGCAAAACAACAATGTCAAGTGAACTTTGTTAAGGGACATCATGTTATACATCCTTGTTATAACCAGGTTATCTAAATGGTGGAGCTGGTGTTTAGAACCACGATGGCCCCCCCCCCCGTACCTTGAGCTGCTGCTGTCCAGCGGCAGCGGTGGCGCTGGACACCACGTGGGCATTGGTCACGATCAGGCCCGTGTCCGACATCACGAAGCCCGACCCGCTGGACAGGGGGACGGTGCGGGCGAACAGGGGGTGTCTGGTGGGGAGGGGCGTTGAGGGGGGGTCAAAGGTCAAGTTACGAGGCTTAGTGAAGGTATGCTTGTGTCTACTGGCATTCGCTTGTTGTCATTGTTTGATGTTCAAATTGGGTCAAATCATTGTACTTTAACATGAGCACTGGTTCTGCTCTTGGAAGCTCGTTAGGAAGGAAATGTATTATATATTATTTATGTGTATATGTATGTTTATATTATATTATTAGGGCTTGTTGGGAAGGAAATGCACTTATAACTTCTGGTGACTAGTAGTTCACTTGCCTGCCTGTTGAATGACATTATTATAAGTCAATTGTAATGTAATGTTATGTATTGTAATGTAGGCGTAACAAATAGGGTATTCTTTGATTTTGTGTATAAAAATACTTAATAATCTGCAAACTACTAGAAAACTGTACATGTCTGTGTATTCAGAAAGAAAATGAGAAACTTTCATGAGAAACAACCCCGTGTGTGAGTACCGGAGGAAGAGCTCTATGTGGACGACAGCCGGTGCGATCTTCTCCACCACGTCGGCGATGAAGTTGAACTTGTAGCGAGGGCTGGTGGGATGGGACACGCCTACACTGGCAGGAAGAATACCGCATTTTAATGAGCCACGTCCGGTCCGCTTGGAACCGCTTTTTGACAGTTGTAGAAAAAACATATTGTCTGCTCGGAAGCCGACAATGTCTGTGTTACATCACTTCAACATTTTGTAATAAGAGGAACGTTTTACAGGGTCAAAGTTTGTTTTAGGAAGGTTCTTTAACAGAACTGACAAATACTGACCATTCAAAATACAGTACCTGTCTAGCTTCAGCTTAGGTTTTGTGTGTGTGTGTGTGTGTGTGTGTGCGTGCATATGTGTGTGCATGTGTTTGTACTCTTGCATGTGCGTGTGCATGTGTGTATGTGTGCATATGTACGTGCATGTGTGTATGTGTGCATATGTACGTGCATGTGTGTGTGTGTGTGTGTGTGTGTGTGTGTGTGTGTGTGTGTGTGCGTGCTTCTGGGTGTGCATATGCGCGTGCGTGTGTGTAATGATGCAAAACATGAATGAATTAGATAAGTGGACTGGAACCACAGCCTGCGCTGCTGTATTTAGAACCAGACATTCGCTGCACTTCCTACTCTGTACCGTAACTATTTCCGTTTCCACACCGTCTCTACGGGGGCGGACCGGGAGAGGAAAGTCTCAGCTCCACACACACATGGATGCTGTTACATGTCTGTCAAGGTAGAACACTGGAGGTATGGAGAGCGGCTCTGACCCTGGCCAAGGTCATCGTTAGAACCGTCCAGAACCGTTTGAGTAATGCACAACAGCAACTGTTGAACCTGGGGAACAGTCCTATACTTGTGCGATGTTCTTGTTCTTCTTAACACTTATGCACTTTTGATTTATAGTGAGTTATCTCGTCAATCTGTTGAATGATCTGTTGTAAGTCGCTTTGGATAAAAGTGTCTACTAAGTGACTGTAATCTAATGTAATCAAATCACACTTTGTAGTGCTTTGTTGAGCACTGAACTTGCATGAGATAACCGTCTAGAGCTTCTGAAGCTTGGAACGCTTAGTTTCACCAATAGCCAGGACACCCTGGCTGTTCCCCCCCCCCCGCCACCCCACCACCCCCCCCCCCGCCAAGCTCTTGACTCAAACAAAACGCAAGCGAAGGGAATTTCTCCTCCAGTCATCTCTTAGATGCCACGGGTCCTGGCCCTCTGCCTGGAAAGTCGTACTTCAGCGGCGGAGCAGACATGGACCCCGGCACCGACCTTGGCAATCAGAGGGCTTCAGGGCTTGCGGGGCGTCGACAGACGTTACTTTTTAAACCGCCGGCTGCGTCTTCCAATTCCTCCGGAGTTGTTTGGTGAGGGTAGTGGGGTGAGGGCATTGGACCAGACATGTCTTCGGAAAATGCGGCCTGCTTTTTTTTATTATTTTTAAGATCAAAGATAAAAAAGGATTCTTCCATCGGCAGGAACGACCCCAAAAAGAAGATGAGAAGGGGTAGTGAGCCGAGTTTGTTCCATTTGCTCCTAGTAATTATGCTGGGATCCGTTCTTCTGAAGGGAAAGCCCTGCAGTACTGATGGTTAAATAATTGACCCTGTGTGGAGCTTCAGTGAAAGCGGCGCTGACTCAGTTTTATAGGACGGAGGAGGTGGAAGTGGGTCAAAGAAACGTCCGTCCGTCCGTCCATCCGTCCCCCCGCCCCCCCCCGGGGAACCGCCCAATTAGGGAAATTATCATCAAATTCGGAACAATCTCCACTGGACATCATGAATGCACAAAGTACGAATTAGGGCGTAAAGGGTCTTGCGGAAATGCTCCACACAGACGTGCAAACGTTTATGTGGGTGTGTGTGTGTGTGTGTGCGTGTGTGTGTGTGTGTGTGTGTGTGTGTGTGTGTGTGTGTGTGTGTGTGTCCGTCCAGACATGGACGTTATGATCAAAGTAAAGAGTAAATATAGTCCACCATCACACTTGGGCTGCAGGGACTTCCTGCTTCCTGGGTTTAAAACACTCCCCGAGGAATCAACGATGACTCCAACACACACACACACATACACACACACACACACACACACGCCTTGTTGTGTGTGTGTGTGTGTGTGTGTGTGTGTGTGTGTGTGTGTGTGTGTGTGTGTGTGTGTTTGTGTGTGTGTGGCGCAGTCACGGCTTTCCTGATTATCATTACGGTAGCACACACTTAGGGAGGCCGTTTGGGATATTTTTTCGATTCGGTTGTTTATTTGTGGGGGTGGTGGTCGATGGGGGAAGACTTTAGCACTTTAATACTTATTAAAGACACCTTTTTTTCAGACACCAATTCTGTTGTGTTGAGTCTGAGTCTGTTATGTTCACACAAGTGCACACAACCCACCTCACAAATGGAGTTGGCACATGAAATATGCTCCATATTATTCGGCAGGTTTACCTTAGAAGTTGATACTAAACCTACACGTTCAATGCATGTTCAATGTAGTGTGCGTGATGCACACTACTTCACAACAATATACTCAATACTTAACACAGCAGCAGCTGGTCGACCCCGTGACCTGCATGTCAACCCTGCTGTGTGCCACCTTAAACCTTCCCCAGGAAAAATCCCACACATCCAATGGAGGAGGAGATGGCTCTTGAACCGGGCCTAGTGTTTAGTGGGCTGTGGGACGATCTGCAAATACTTAGTTCCTTCCCCTGTAATCGATCGGTTCAAATGCAAAGCACCGGAACAATTTTAAACGTCTAGTTTAGCCTATTTGAGGCGGCTTACCCACGGCGACCGCGGTTTGGTCTAAAATATATTCTTTTCCTTTCGACAAGCATCTGTTATACTCTGCATTTTACAAGCTTTAAGCTAATAAACACACAGGGAGACCGAGGATGAGTGACTGGGGGGCCCAGACCCCTTCCCTTCCTGGGCTCAGGATGGGGGAGTCCCTTAATGATGGAGTGTGTGTGTGTGTGTGTGTGTGTGTGTGTGTGTGTGTGTGTGTGTGTGTGTGTGTGTGTGTGTGTGTGTGTGTGTGTGCCTGCCTGCCTGCCTGCCTGCGTGTGTGTGTGCCTGCCTGCCTGCGTGTGTGTGTGTGTGTGTGTGTGTGTGTGTGTGTGTGTGTGTGCCTGCCTGCCTGCCTGCCTGTGTGTGTGTGTGCACAAGGCGGAATAACTATAACAGGGCTCCATAATAGATTTAGGGGGGGGGGGGGGGGGTCCGTCATCTTGGTTGAGTCCTTGACACGCCGATTGTAAATCAAAGGACCACGCCTTCACCTACACCACGACATACAGGACCTTGACATGTCATGTGGTCATGTGAAAGCTGGCCGAGGTCACCTGACCCCTTGAGGAAGAAGGTACACACAATAAATAACAGTCCCCCCCACCACTGCGTGACACATAAACCGTAAATCCTTGTGTGTGGTGTGTGTGTGTGTGTGTGTGTGTGTGTGTGTGTGTGTGTGTGTGTGTGTGTGTGTGTGTGTGTGTGTGTGTGTGTGTGTGTGTGGTGTGTGTGTGTGTCCCCTTGTTTAAGTGAAATCACGAGGGTTTTTATGTCACGTCGTGATGTCATGTCTCATCCCAAATGGGCCTATGTGTTTTGGTTTGAAAGTATTTATGTGAATTCCCCGCGGCAGAATCACTGGCATCGCATGGTAACACACTATACGACCACTGTGTTACCTCACAACGGATTAACACGTGCCTTAATGGCCTGATAAAGCAGCAACTATTCCCTTAAAATGCAGTTTATTAGGCGTGGGGCGACTTTTACAGCGCCTTTTACGACTTATTTTACCGCAGCATCATCATCATCGCATATCTTACCGGTGCTGTTCTCGCACGGTCCCTTGTGCGCCTGTTCGACGCCGGGCAGCCCCTGCTGCAGCGCCTCCCTGCTCGCCACCCTCCGCCGGCACGGGTTTACGTACGTCCGGCCGTCTCCCCCGCACACCCGGTGGCCCTGCTTGCACTGGCACTTGCCCTTGGGCACTCGGGTGCTCTTGACCTTGCACTCGAGGCCTTCCCCGCAGGGCAGCAGCCCGTCGCCCCCTCGGCCGCCGCATGGCTCTCCCTCGCCCTGGGCGCACACCAGGCAGCAGTTGCAGCTGTCGGGCACGTACCCGCTGGAGCAGCTGGGGCTCGGGCAGGTGGAGACGTCGCAGCGCGCCGGGCACTTGGGGTGCGCTTTGGGCTCCGCGTCGGCGGACTGCTTGAGGTGAAGGAGCGCCGTGGCGAACAGTAGTAGTACAGTCTGCATTGTTTTGTTTGGGAATAAAGTTTAAAATACGGTTCAATCGATGTGGCCTGCCTGCAGTGCGATTCAAAAGAAGTGGGAAGTGAAGAAGTTAAAGATATTTGCGGTGGTGCCAGTCGAGCGCCAGTTTGGAAAAGGCGAACCCGCAGCGGTCCGCACTTTTACGCATCACTTTTGCGCGTTCCTAAGTCCAGAAATATGGCCAGTTGGCTACGTGTCTCCATCGTATAGACTACGCATCGCAGTAAAAACAAGTCGAACCTAAAGTAACGCGC
>CM051021.1:17588929-17713929 GCA_027704905.1 Muraenolepis orangiensis | reverse complement strand
CCTGGGGGGAAGGAGGATGTTTGCCTTTTCAGAGCGTAGGCTCCTCGTGGAGGTTTGTGGGGTGAGAAGTTCTTTGATGTATGAGGGAGCATTTCCATGAATGCACTGATAGATGAAGAGAGTGATTTTGTAGTCAATCCTAAATGAGACCGGGAGCCAGTGCAGTGATTTCAGTATGGGTGTGATGTGTTCATACTTCCGCACTCTCATCGGGATCCTAGCAGCACACACACACACACGTGTGCACACACACACGCACACATGGCTGGTTGAAAGTGATGGAACTTTCCGCCTCTTTGTTTTAAAAGTCCCCGGGGGTCAAAAGGTCAGAGGTGGAGAGGTCAAAGAGGATGAACTTGGGTGAGAAGCACAACAGGGTGGAATTCATAAATCAGAGTACCGTTACAATTCACCGAAAAAGCAAGCAGCATGTTCCGTTTAGGCTCCGTCGAATCCCCTCCCCCCCCCCTCTCCCCCCCCCCCCCCTTCTGTCTACGATACCTTCAGGTCGTAGAAGATGATGTCGCCCAGCGTCTGGTACACCTGGGCGTAGTACAGCGTCTCCTCGTCAAACTGCAGCTCCGCGGGGCAGAGGCTGAGAGCCCTCAGGTAGTGGTGCTCCGCCAGCTCCGAGCGGCCCAGCTGCTGGTAGATGGAGGCCAGGCGGTGGTATGACACCCTCTCGCTCAGACAATCCTCTGTGGGGCGTGGGGGGGGGCCGTCATTTATGTAGACATATATATGTACTTTTACATTTACGCATTTGACCCTTTATCAAAACATTGCGACATGGCGAATACATGTTTTGGATATTGTATTTGGCCATATCTTTTCAAGTTAAGTCCAATTCCGTACATAACAACAACCACAAGACAGACAGACAGACAGACAAAGAACTGAGTAAGTAAGTAACTGAGTGTGTGTGTGCATGTGTGCGTGCGTACATACGTACGTGATTGAGTGCTATTTGACATCCAAGCATCCACAAAATGCTCATTTATTTATCGTACATAGTGACCTTGTCGACAAATTTTTATCATGTTTTTCACCATCTGTTTATTTATGTATCTATTTATTCCCCTTTATTCACTGTGAGATTGCTCCTCTAAACAACTAAGCCTGAAACATTGAAGCCTTACCCTAAACCTAACCCCTAACCCTAACCCCGAAACCCCTAAAACCCTAACCCTAGTCTTAACGTGGTCGGGGGGGTCCCTTACCCTAACCCTGTCCCTAACCCTAGTCTAAAGTGGTCGAGGGGGGGGTCTCCCTTACCCAGAGTGATGCTGATCTCCAGTGCGGTCTGAGCGTATTCCACAGCGTCCTCGTACCTCTGGAAGCTCAGCAGGAGGGACACCAGCTTGTGGCACAGCCTCAGACGGACCCGTGTGCTGCCCGTCTTTAGGGCGATGGGCAGGGCCCGGTCCTGGAGGAGGAGAGGACCAGGAAGGAGGTGGAGGGGGAGGACCAGGAAGGAGGGGGAGGGGGAGGACCAGGAAGGAGGGGGAGGGGGAGCACCAGCAGGGGAGGACCAGGAAGGAGGGGGAGGGGAAGGACCAGGAGGGGAGGACCAGGAAGGAGGGGGAGGACCAGGATGGAGGGGGAGGCTTGTGTGTCAATACTAAGAGCAGTTTGGGAAAGGGACGGACATTTTAGGTATGTGCGTAATTTTTGGTCAAGGGAATTTGTTTTCCAAACTTTGGAAAAATTGCCTTTTTAAACAAACACAGGTCAAGCAAT
This sequence comes from Muraenolepis orangiensis, assembly GCA_027704905.1. Lineage (NCBI taxonomy): Eukaryota > Metazoa > Chordata > Actinopteri > Gadiformes > Muraenolepididae > Muraenolepis > Muraenolepis orangiensis. Next base: position 17,712,189 of record CM051021.1, on the reverse strand, counting down.
TTGTTTAACAAGTTAGTTTGTTAGATAACATATCGTTTTGTTCCAATTTTCAATTAGTCAATCAATAGCAAAAGTGCTATTCCTGGCTGTTTTTTTTTGTTTTTTTGATATTTGGAGAAGAGGAAACCATCTGACGAAACCAACAAGTCATCCCCAAAGGAAGAAGAGTGGTACCCGGTAGAAGCAGACGGCCTTGTCCCGGTCCTCGGAGCTGTTGAAGAACACATCCCCGGCGGCCTCCAGGAGGGTGAGGATGAAGCACGTGTCTCCGGTGATCAGACCCACGTCCTGGGCCACCTGGACCCAGCACAACGGACACGGGGGAAACAAACATGGAGATTTACCAGACACCAGGCCAGGAGGAGGAGAGGAGAGTTAGCCAGTAGACTCTTCTCCAAGCATCTGGTCTTATTTGAATCTTGCTTTATTTTCTTAAACTATCTTCTTCTTATTCTTCTTCTTCTTATTATTATGTTTTCATATTATCTTGAAGTTACCGTTATATATTTTGGCATGAAGGGTTAGGGTTAGGGTTAGGAATAAACTGGCCAAAGATTGAATTCAAGATAGTTTTTAAGCAAAATAAATCACATTAAAAAAAATTGAATAGCTCACCTTAATTTACAAAGAATGTTCAATTATTCCTTCCTACCAATAGGCCAGCTATTGCCCCCCCCCTATTGGCTGATCCTCCCTGTTGTTTTCACTCACTCGCTTTGTGTTCTTGTTGAGTGATGTGTACACATAAAGTTTCATTTGAACCCACCTGTATGTAGAGGTCCACCAGCTCCTTCTGGCCCAGCAGGTGGTAGATGTTTCCGGCCTGCAGCCAGGCGTAGGCCTCCTTCTCCCTCTGGCCCAGGTCGATGAAGATACCCAGACTCCTCTTGGTGGAGTCCAGCGCCGCTCGGTACGCCCTGAATCAATCAATCAATCAATCAATCAATCAATCAATACATGAATACATACGACCGTGTATGACCCGTATTAGAGTCACATGGAACTGTTGTCATGCAGTAATATTAAAAGGAAAACATCTGCAACGACTGAACCTTCTGCCCACCAACACACACACACACACACACACACACACACACACACACACACACACACACACACATAAATAACACACACATTAGTTATATTCTATATATTATTCTATATTCTATCTATATTCTATATCAGTGCTCACTATTTGTATTAATTGTATTGTGTTTGTTTGCTATGTTTTAAACTTTGTAGCACTGAGATTTTTTTTAATGAAATATGCAATATAAATAAAATGCATCACATTACACATAAATAACACACACACACACACACACACACACACACACACACACACATAAATAACACACACATAAATAACACACACAAAACACACAAACACATACACACACACAAACACACACATACGTAACACACACATAAATAACACAACACACACACACACACACACACACACACACACACACACACACATAAGTAACACACACATAAGTAACACACGCGTAAGTAACACACACATACCTGTCAGTGCCCAGACTGAGGTACAGCTGGCTCACGGTCTGCAGGACGTCTCCCTCCCGGCTGCGATCCCCCCGGGCGGCCAGCAGGTGGAGCTGGTGCTCCGTGTAGACGATGCACCTGGCCTGGTCCGGGCTCACCTCCCCGTACAGGTGGCACAGGTGCTGCGTGGCTGTCAGCTGACCTGGAGGAGGTACACCGACTGAATGAATAACTAACATACCAAACCAACACACTCTCTCTTGCGCGCATCTTGTAAAACAATATTACAGGACGCGACTTACACTATGGTCATTCAACAGGTAGGCAATAGATCTACTAGTCACCAGAAGTCATGAGTGCATTTCCTTCCTAACAAGCCTCCAAGAGCAGGACCAGTGCTCAGGTATAATACAGGGTGGACTTTGATCATGTTGATGTTTTTGCTGTTGTACTACAATTCGAATGTCCACGCGTTTTATCGTAAAAAATATTGAATACATGAACTTAGAACGTATCAACAGATCAACTATCCATTCAACCGTCTCAGAGAAGACAATATGTTCTTTAAGTCATCCCAGATTGGGGTATTAACCTACGTAGACGCCCTCAGAGGGGAGGTGGTTGTTTTACGTACAATCCGATTGGCCGGCTTTGATGGCGAGCAGCAGGGCCCACTCGTAGCAGCCCGTCGCGTCGCCCACCCGGCCCAGTGTCACGTAGTGGCCGCCCAGCTCCAGCAGCACGGACACGAAGTGGACCTCCAGTCCCTCCTGCTGCTCCTCCTCCTCCAGGGAGGAGAAGAGCTCCAGGGCCCGGGTCAGGTGCAGCTCCGCCAGCGCCTTGGCCCCGGCTTTGAGACACAACAGGCCTGGAGGGGGAAAACATCAGGGGGGATGACTTGGTGGATAAGAGGAGAAAGTAGTGTAACTGGGCGATATGTATTTACAACCCTGACTCTTCCTCTTAGACACTTGCATCTTGCGTAAACTTAAAATACCCTCGCATTAATAATCATAACTTTCAGTTAGTTATCTTCGCAGGGTGTGGCACCTTGCTCTCGTAACGTACACACACACACGGGGAAAAAGGTTTACCGAAGTTTGCCTGAGCCACGGCCCAGTTGGGCAAGTCCTCGAACTCCTCGCAGATCTGGTCGGCAGCCTGGTAGCTCTCTGCTGCCCTCCGCAGGCCACCCTGGCGCCGCAGCGCGATGCCTCGCATGTTGAGCACCAGACCTGTTGGAAGTTCACACAGCGACAGTGCAGCGTGTTAGTTCATGTCAAGTTGATGTTGAGATGTTCTGTATGAATTCCAAACTGGTAAAATAGATGTTTTGAACAAAATTAAAACCCAAATTAAATGACAGAATAATGCATTAAAAGGGCAATGAATGGTACCACAATTATACCGATAAAGAACCGAGGTGGTAGTCGTTTCACAAATATTTTACCACAAAAACCATTATTGAAGCAAGTACCTGTCTGACTATCTGTCTACCTGTCTAGCTGTCCCTGTTCCTTGGCCCATAAGTAATCTAACCACTGAGTTTTGTCCAATTGCGTAGATATATTTTGGTTTAATCTGGCTAACAAACAAACAAAACATAACCTCCAGTCAATCTTCGATGGCGGAGGTAAACATCACTTTTCAATAAAAAAAACTGTTTGAAACAACTGAACAAAAAAAACTAAAAACACAAAGGAACCACAGACCTTCCTGGGGGGACGTGCAGTGTTCCGGCAGAGACTCCAGGATGGTGTCTAGGACGTCCAGCGCGGCGTCTTCCTGCCCGTGGCAGATGTGGAGCCAGGCCAGCCACACCAGGACCCCCCGCCTCTCCGTCACGCCGAGGCCCAGCGCCCGGCCGGGCCGGCCCACGAAGGCCCGCACCGCCTCGATGGCGTCGGCGTCCTCGCCGTGCTCCCGCAGGAGCCGCGAGAGGCAGAGCGTGAGCGTGTGGCTCAGCCCGCAGCCGTCCTCCTCCTCCTCCTCGATCAGGGAAAGCGCTCGCTGTAAGTACGTGACGGCGTGACGCGGGAGCGACCCTTCCTCCTGCTCCCGGCCCCTCGGCCGGCCCGGTCCGCCGGAGTTCCCCAGCGCCAGAGCGAGGCCGCCCAGACAGTCGCTCAGCGTGGCCGTGGGCTGCAGAGCCGCCCTCCTGGCCGCGCAGAGGCCGAGGCCGGGCAGGGAGAGCCGGCCGTAGATCCTCCCCAGGCCCAGGTACACGTGGCCGGGGGAGACGTCCACGTCGACCTCGGCGGCGAGGTCCAGCAACCGCTCCACGTAGGGCAGGGTGCCGGTGTCCTCGCCCCGCAATGCGTAACACTTGGCCAGCACGAAGCAGGCTCGCGCCTCCGCCATCTTGTTCCCAGACAGCACGGCCTTCTTCAGCGTGTAGCGGAGGACCTCGGCACGGTCCTTCACACTCGCCACGCACTCCGGCGCGGCCATGACCAGGGCGGTGAGGCGCTCGGCCGCGGCGAAGTGCTTCCCCGTGTTCTTCTGCAGGAAGTAGATGTGGGCCAGGTCTGCGTAGAGGCCGGCCAGCAGCCTCAGGTCCTCGAAGGCGTCCCTGGGCACGGCCAGCGCCTCCTCCAGGTACACCCGGGCCTGGCTGAACTTGGACCTCCCGACGCACAGCCGGCCCAGCAGGAAGCAGACGCGGCTCTGCGACCAGTGGAGACGGCGCTTGCGGGCCGTCTCCCGGGCTGAGCTCAGGAAGGCGGTCAGCTCCTCTTCGTCGGCGGCGCCCGTGAAAATGGAGGAGGAGGAGGAGGAGAGGAGGGCGGCGGTCTCCCCGTACAGGACGCCAAACTCCGGCCTGTAGTCGGCAACTTCCAGGAACAAGAGGAGGGGCATGAAGATGTCTGGGTTGGGGTTTTCCTCGTCGGGTGCCTGAACTGTGAAGAAAGGCGTCTTGGGACGCGAGGAGGGGGACGAGTCCCCAAGAGCGGTGATGTCACTGAGATGTTCTGTCTCACTCTCCCCCTCGCCGTGGGGCCATGTCACTGTTCCTCCCGCCAGGATCCTCTCCATGTTGGCTTTGAATTTAAGACGAGCGTCTGCGTCTGCGTCTCCGAATGAGTTTCCTGTCAGTGACGACAGTCAGAATGTCAGACTTGATCATGACATATGAGCGGGCCCACTTGATATGAACATGATAACACACCTGACATGAGAAGGAGAAGACTTACTTTGCGTCGGTGGCTTCTCACCGTCTCGTTGGGGAATCAGATCTGAGAGGGCGGAAGCATCAAAATTATTATTATAAGTCAAAGAAAAGCATCCTAATGTTTGGCTCTTTGGCTTGAAGGCCTCAAGCGACGTGCTTTAAAGATGCATTCCAGCGAACGAAATGTTTAGGTCATTTCAAAACTACGAGGATCAATCAAATATCGGCAAAATAACCTGCATTGTAGAATGCAGGTTATGGTTGATGGTATAATAACTTATTTTAGAAAGTTTTGTCCCTGGGGTTTCATTTTTGTGGTTAGTTCTCTTTAAGTTCTGCTTTTATGAAGTTTGTGGTCAGCTGCCGTTACAAATCCATCGGACACATGGTTTCACGTTTCACCCTCTTGAGGATTTGAAAACTCAAAGAAGAATGGTTTCATTTCCATCTTTACCCAATTGGTAGACAGAGCCAATATCACTCTTAGAGGCCTTCTTTAACAACGCTGTGGTCTCCTTGACGATGGTCTCCTCTTTTAGACAGAAGAAGCTCCGTTCCTCTTGGTCCAAATAGATGTCTGTTGATCTGTAGATATGGCATTTTTAAATGTATTTTGTATATTCTCTATATAGAAAAAATGTATTATACAATTGTATTATATGTTGTATTAAAATACAACATTATTATAAAGTCATATTTAATAATTGAAATATTATATTTCATTTTTCATTTAAATTCCCCAATGTTCTCAATTGAATTACATAATTACGGGAAATACTAAACACACAAAAGTCTGTTTGCACTTACACTTTTTTCAAAGGCAAAAGAGATAAGCACTACAACAACGTCGTTGACCACGGTATTATAATACATTTATAATATTTTAAAATAAACAACAACTACTGCGACTACTACACTACTGCTATTACTACTACTTCTACTACTACTACTACTATACTGCTACTGCTACTACTACTACTACTACTACTACACTACTGATATTACTACTACTACTACTACTACTACTAGTACTACTACTACTACTACTACTACTACTACTACTACTACTACTACTACTATTACTACTACTACTACTACTACTACTACTACTACTACTACTACTAGTCTACTACTACTACCACTACTACTACTACTACTACTAGTACTACTACTACTACTACTACTACTACTACTGATATTACTACAACTACTACTACTACTACTACTACTAGTACTAGTACTACTACTACTACTGCTACTACTGCTACTGCTACTACAGCAACAACAACAAAACCAGCTGTGTCAACACTTACTCACAAAGGTTATCGGCCGGCTCCACCAGGGCGGTCTTGACGAGGCCCAGGGCCCCCGTGGCCTCGGCCCTCCCCAGGAACCAGTCGAAGCCGGACACCACGAGTCCCACCGCGGTGATGCGATCGCCGGGCGCCACGCTGAGCTCGTCGGGTCCCTCCGCGTGGTGCTCCGCTACGGTGACACAGCTACCCCGAGCTGGGAGGAGAGAGAGAGAGAGAGAGAGAGAGAGAGAGAGAGAGAGAGAGAGAGAGAGAGAGAGAGAGAGAGAGAGAGAGAGAGAGAGAGAGAGAGAGAGGTATTACACGGTATATCTTCGGGTTATATAGTAAAGCAAGGTCTTCAGGGGATGGTGTTGTCTATTCCCGTGTGTTTCTCCCTCAGATGTTTAAGGTTTAAACCTTTTGCGGTTGGGTTTCGGTGTGATTTGAGTGAAGATTTCATTACAATATGTTACAATCATTTAGCAGACGCTTTAGTCCAAAGCAACTTACAGTAAGGTCATTCAGCAGGTAGGCAAGAGAACTACTAGTCACCAGAAGTCATAAGTGCATTTCCTTCCTAACACGCCTCCAAGAGGAGGCGTGTTAGGATTTGTTAGGAGGATAAAGTGCTAAAAAGTACAATAATTTGGCTTCAAGATTCAAGATTCATAATTCAAGATGTTTTTATTTGCCATATGCAACGAAAGCAATGGAACGCTTCCTCCCCATTCCCTCCCGCAGTGGGAATTTCCTATCATTTAACACTATATGCTATACTTTGCACTTTAATTACACTACTAATACTTTACAACACTGTACTATAACAATACTGTACACAATAAAAAGACGGATGTGAAAAAAGTGACGGATGGATGATATATAAATGTGGTGAATTGGGCAAAAAAGCAATTAAAAGCTTTTTAAAGTGCCAGTAGTTCAGCAGCATCATAAATACAGTTCAGAACAGTTCAGTAACTGTAATGAGTCCAGAAAGTCCAGCAAAAGTATGATTAGTGTATGAAAGTGTAACGTAATACGGATGACAATGTAATGATAGTGGCAGCACTCCTAGCAGTTCAGTAGGCTCCCTAGATTTTAATTTTTAACTCCCTAAATAGGCAAGTAGTGAAGCCAGTAGACAGAAGTTAGTAAGCTAAGTAAGGAGGGAAAATAAGTTTGGTTTGGTGTGAATCACAACGTTTTTCTCCGAGAGGTTTCCTTTACCTACCGAACTTGAGGGGAAAGTTGCAGACGGGTTTCCCACTGCCCACGAGAATGTTTTCCGGGCAAGACTTGAGAAACCATCTGTTGGGTGGAAAATGACACGTCAGACCTTTGTCAAACATTCTCGGAGATATTAGGTTCAATTTATTGCGAAGCCTCTCTGCAATCTCCGCCTTGAAACCACAGTTTCACCACGGCTTATTTTCCAGAATTAACTTGAAACTACGTAGTATAAATGCTTTACACACGCACGACACTTACTGATAAAACGGAATAACGGGCTCCAGGGCCGGTTTGAGTTTGGTTCCCCTAGCTCCGTCGTTCAGGGACAGCACGCTCCACCCGGAGCCCAGGAAGGGAGGCTCGAACTGGGCCACGTCCCCTTGCTCCAGGTACAGGTCCCCTCCGGAGGTGGAGCTGTCGAAGATCTGGTTGGTGGAGCAGCTGGCGAAGAAGGAGCCTGCAGGGGGGAAGGAAGGAAGGTAGGAAGGAAGGAAGGAAGGAAGGAAGGAAGAAGGAAGGAAGGAAGGAAGGAAGGAAGGAAGGAAGGAAGGAAGGAAGGAAGGAAGGAAGGAAGGAGGAAGGAAGGAAGGAAGGAAGGAAGGAAGGAAAACACGGCTGTACTTTAGGTCTTCCTTTAGGACTTCCTTTAGGTCCTTCCTTGTTATTCCTCAAACACTTATCCATGTTAATTGACTTAAGCTTTGAATTAAAGCTTTTATTGGGATTTTAAAACAAATCAAATCTGCTGATTGGCTTTCGGACAGGCCTGTTTGAGTTCACAGAAGACGAAACAATATATTGGACCGGAAGCATTACACTGTCCCCATCCTGGGACTGTCTCCATGAGCTCCTCGTTCTCCCTCCGCGTCTCGTATCCCTGAGTGACTTGGTTGGCTGTTGGTGTTTCTGCCCGTTTGTTGCTGTCCATGGTGTGTCCATTCCTTCCTCGCGACCTCTGTATTCTAACCAGGCTTCCGGTAAACTAAATATTTAAATAGCTTTGATTTGATTTGTCAAGAACATCTTATTCAACATCATCGTTTGAGCTTAAATCCCCATCCCGGGAGTGATGTGGCTCTTGTTGGGTGACACTCTGGCTGTAACCTGAACCAGAAGCAGCTCACCCTATTTGTGACCCAAGACCGACCCAGACTTCAAAAGAGGAGGAGTATTATAGTCCCAGAACCGCCCAGAACAACCGTGTCCCTATACCCACCCTCCTGCATCAGGAGACCCTTGAACATCAGCTGGAGGGTTTCCTCCGGCACCGACACGTCCATGGCCACATGGTGCCGGTCCAGGGAGTTGATCCAGAACTTCTGGTCCAACAGGAGACTCTCCATGCACTGGTCCAAGAACCCTACCCCGGCGCCCAGGGAGAGGAAGCAGGGAGATGTTAACTTAAAGACATAATATTCCCGAATAAATTAGACATTATATATTATATGTATTCTTGTCGTAAAAACCATTCTATGTTTTACAGGCAAAACCATTCAAAATTAATGCGATGACTTTGCTATGAAAAGATTCAAGACAATGTTTTCTTACCTAATGAATAATATGTGGTAAATTTGCATATTTCGTCAAATGTTTTGAATGTCAGCAGTATCATATTTTCTTCACTGCTAACGGAGTGGATATGAGATGAGAGCTCCTGGAGGGATGAAGAGAACGGGACAGTGAGTATCGTTAAGAAATAGACCTTATTTATTATATACATAATACAATACATGTATACACACTGTGTGTGTATGTGTGTGGGCACTTCTATGTTCATGTGAGTGTGCGGGTATGTGTGTGTGCATATGAGTGTGGTGTGTGTGTGTGTGTGTGGTGGTGTGTGTGTGTGTGTGTGTGTGTGTGTGTGTGTGTGTGTGTGTGTGTGTGTGTGTGTGTGGAGAGAGTGTGTGGGCGTGTGTGCATATGAGTGTGTGTGTGTGTGTGTGTGTGTGTTCGCGCATATGAGTGGGTGTGCTTGTGTGTGTGTGTGTGTGCATGTGTGTGTGTGCATATGAGTGGGTGTGCATGTGTGTGTGTGTGCGCGTGTGTGTGTAGTGTGTCGTTAGTATGCTGTAGTTTACCGTGAACAGAGCGGTGACCTCTGTGCTGTCCGGCTGCAGAAGGCGAAGCTTCCCTCTCAGCACTTCCTGTGTGTCCTCGTCCACAGGAAGTCGGTCGGGGCCGGCCACCATGGTCAGCAGCACGGGCAGAGCTGAGCGACCAATCAAAACACACAACGAACCAGCAGGTCCACCAATCAAAACACACACAACGGAAGAACCCGTGGCTTTGAGCTCTTTTTGGGGTTTGTTTGTTTGTTTTTCATGTGGACGTTGAAATGATTGATTCAATTCGGTTCTTCCAGCTAAATGGTGTTTTACACATTTATTTTATATTGTCGATATACAGCAATAACTATGTAGATGCATTTAGTTTGTAGATTGTTCTCTCTAATCCAGTCCACTGTTCACTAGGTCGTTGTTACTGCTGTAACACTGTCCACTGGTAACACAGAAATAATGTCTGAATTATTGTCTATTATATCAGACACCTCATTACCATGTGTGTGTGTGTCAACACACAACTCTGGTGGATACCAGGGACTGGGAAAAACTACAAACTACCTTTAGAAAAATGGATCTCCATCTTAATGACAGCTTAACGTTACAACCTCCCCCCTCATCTCATCAGAAGGTACGTCCTTACAAGAGGCCATCAACCAATCACATGGACGTATCATCGACCATATGGTCTAGATTGAGGTCGAGCATTGAATATGAACTTCGGCCGTCACAGGGCGCAAAAGGAATGACTTCTTTCAATGATTGCACCGCAAAACCATTTTATTGTGTGACGCACAATTCACAATTCATTGAGTGAAATAAAAAATCCCATCAGGTCGACTCGGCTAACCTTCGATTCCTCCCCACTGGGACCGAGTGTGTGTGGCTGAAGGCTGAAGGGAGGGAGCGTTTAATGAGTAACTCCTCACAGGTTCAAGGTATGAACCATTTTTCAAACCCTCACAGAGTTCAATGTTACCTGGATGAACATCCCGCGCTGTAAGGGGTCTGGTGTCATCATGAGTGTGGTGAAGTGAAGTATAGGTATAATGTATACTATATATATATATATATAATACTTCAACAGCAAGTATTTGTCGATGGCTGTATTCATTTGTATACTAACTAGGCGACAACATATTTGGTCTTTGTTTATATTTGTTAACAATAGGCCAAATGCATCTTTTGCGAAGAATGTAATTTATAAATTAGCTCCCCACACGATATCAGATTCAATGACGTTGTTTTAAGGAGTGAACCTATAGTCTGTTTATGAGTTTATTAAATGTCACACACGTGCAGTCCGGATGTATTGTGTATTTTTACACACACATTTCAGCAGATCACCTCATAGACTCTTCACATCACACACAGCTGACTGACAAGAGTATCACTACCGCAATATCAAGAACTCCACATCACTAACCACCATCTGAAAAGGCGTTAGCTCTCCAGAAACGAAACACAGGTCTCCCTGTGTGACTTGACTTCTGTAAACCTATGGCTGAGGCTGTATAAAGACGATAGTAGAGGCCAATAAAGAAAGGAGATATGGTTATATGGAAATGTATGCTCTTAAACCTGTGCAGTTCAGGGTATAGGAATGCCGTGGACTGCACATGTATTGTTTAATTGTGTTTATGACCAGGTTTACCTGTTGGGAAAGTGACATCGGGTGCAGACACGGATATCTTTAAGCTGCCAGTATCCCTGGAGAGACCCCGCTCTGACAATTATGGAATATGAAAAACATGACATTTATTAATAAATACATAGTCCAAATAAATATTGTCAGAAAGAGGGGGGGTTCAGAACAGAGAATTTCTCGCATCGTTTTCCCCCCCAAACCAAACAGGAAACTGAATCATATCCAAAAGTGACCCACTTATATCAACATTTAAAACCCATAGAACGGATGAAACATTCCAGTATTCACACCACGGGTCTATTGCTGTTTAATAACTTAATAAACAGTACTTGGGTGGACGACACACAGACCATGACACTTGGGTTATCTAATGCACACATGACCCACCCTCACCACCTACCTAGTGTCCTCCGTTGGTGTGTGTGTGCCCCCCTCCTCATCGTCAGGTCGGTGTATCTCTGGTGGTCGTCGACGGACCCTATCCTCCGGTCCTGATGGACCCCAACGCCGGTCCTCGACGGCCTGGCCTCTCCTTGGAGCTTAGTGGTCGACATTGTGGATGCGTCCACCTGCACTGTCTACAAAAATCCGGACCGACCGCAGTGAACATGGGGTAGAGAGCTTTAAAAAGCGTAAGAGTCGAATGAAGGCTAACATGTGGCCCTGGTTTAACGGAGAACGAATCTTCGGTGCCGTCAAACCTCTGGTTGGTGGCGGCTGTGCGCAGTCGTTGCGCACTGGGCGCACCAGAGAAAGTGGCTTATCATGTGACGCCTGCCTCCAAGTTAATAATCGCTGACTGAACAAATAAACTTCTTCCTTTTGGAGAAAAAAAACCAGAAATGTGAAATGGAAATGGGTGGATTTCATAATTTTTTTCGGCTTGTTTGATAGGTCTATATCGAATGGGGTTTTACGCATATTAAGCCATAACAGGGATCTTCTCGTACACTGTGTGTGTGTGTGTGTGTGTGTGTGTGTGTGTGTGTGTGTGTGTGTGTGTGTGTGTGTGTGTGTGTGTGTGTGTGTGTGTGTGTGTGTGTGTGTGTGTGTGTGTGTGTGTGTGTGTGTGTGTGCGTGTGTGTGTGTGTGTGTGCCATGGGGACATAGGCTACTCAGCACTTCCTGTCCTCGTGTTATTGTGTCCTGCAGGTCTTGAAAAGATCAGCTAGTCGATGGTCACGGAGTCGGACACACGCACACGCGCACACACACGCGCGCACCCCCCCCCCCCCACACACACACACACACACGCACACGCACACACACGCGCGCCCCCCCCCCCCCCACACACACACACACACAATCCACTTGGTAAACGTTGGTCTAAAGAGAGAAGAAAAAGTCTAAAGACAAATCATAGACACAGACACGTAGTTGTTGAATACATCAACAACTAACGGTTAAGGCTTATTGTGCCATTTCATTTTCTTAAAAGATAGGGAGAAATTGAAACGAATCTCTTGTATCCTCCTTCCTCCACACGGCCCACATGTACCTCTGTGCTAACGAGCCTCCAAGTACCGGCAGGTCTGCTGGTGATCTGCATGGCTATTGGGTTGAGGGTTCGACTCCCTGATGCATGACGAGCAGGGCTCTGGGCTCTTTTCAGAGGGTCGGTCGTCTGGGGGCGACTCTTAAAAGTGGAGATAAATAAGTCACCGCAAAGCCACAAAGAGTTTTTCCAAGTCAGGTGAATTCAACTTGAAATGAGTTTTATTGGCCAGAGTGAGATGCATTCAGAGAGAGAGAGAGAGAGAGAGAGAGAGAGAGAGAGAGAGAGAGAGAGAGAGAGAGAGAGAGAGAGAGAGAGAGAGAGAGAGAGAGAGAGAGAGAGAGAGAGAGAGAGACCATATTGTCAGCCTTTCTATGCTGACGCTTTTAATGTGGGCAGCAGGGTAAAGTCTACTTACCTCTGTTTTATAGAATTCATTTGTTGGTTATATTTGGTTAGATTGTGATGGCAATCATATGCGAACCCACATCAGACCCAGAGCAGTTGAAGCAAATTAAAAATAATAATAATATTCCTCTTGAGTGGATGTGCGTTGGTTCATTGAGAATGGTTTGACATGCATGTTAATATCCATATATGTTGTGTTCATTGAAAATGGTTTGACGTGCATGTTAATATCCATATAAGTTGTGTTCATTGAAAATGGTTTGACGTGCATGTTAATATCCATATAAGTTGTGTTCATTGAGAATGGTTTGACATGTATGTTAATATCCATATATGTTGTGTTCATTGAAAATGGTTTGACGTGCATGTTAATATCCATATAAGTTGTGTTCATTGAGAATGGTTTGACATGCATGTTAATATCCATATATGTTGTGTTCATTGAAAATGGTTTGACGTGCATGTTAATATCCATATAAGTTGTGTTCATTGAGAATGGTTTGACATGCATGTTAATATCCATATATGTTGTGTTCATTGAAAATGGTTTGACGTGCATGTTAATATCCATATAAGTTGGTTTGACGTGCATGTTAATATCCATATATGTTGTGTTCATTGAGAATGGTTTGACATGCATGTTAATATTCATATAACCTGTGTTCATTGTGAGCGGGTTAACGTGTTGTGGATGGGTGAACTGACTCCCAGTGAACGCTTGGGGTCGCTGCTGCGTCACATTCGTACTTATTCCCATTTAAACAATTTAATTCCCATTTACGGGACAGGATAACACATATTTCCCACAATTCAGAGCTTGATATAATACTGAAATATATAGTTAAAAAATATTAAAATAATGTATTTTTACAATCGGAGCCCCGCACACCACCATATCAACAATAACAATGCGTTGAACGGGCGAGAGAAACGATTTTCCCGCACAACCGAGCGCCTCCTCACTGTGATTGGCCGACGCTGCCCCGAACACAAACCGCGAGCCGTGATGGGCTGACGCTGCCCCCAACACACACAACGCGAGCCGTGATTGGTCGAGGGGCGCCACCGCGGGGACCCGGATGGAGTGCTCGTCTATATATAGGTTGGCGCCGCTGGGCGGTGCGATACATTTGAAACTGAAGTAGTCGTCGTCAGCGTCATAAGTATTTTTACGACATTATTACCTTAATCTAAAACCAATACAATGGTGAGTCTCGACAACGAGTTGTTTTGTCTATTTTTTTGGGGGGGTATTTATATGAACGTTTAACGTTTCTGTGCCTTTTGAGTAACTCGGGTAACCCACGAAGTTAGCGTGCTAATTGTCCTAGCCTGCTAGCATGCTAACTCCTAACCGCTCTCCATTGTAGCCGTTGGCTGTAGTTTTAGTTTCCTGTCCGTTTGGTTCCGTGTCGTTTAACGACGGCTGCATCGTGACTCGTGTGTGTGTGCGTGTGTGTTGTTCCGCAGGCCGGCGGCAAGGCGGGTAAAGACTCCGGGAAGACCAAGACAAAGGCGGTCTCTCGCTCCCAGCGGGCGGGCTTGCAGGTACAGTGTGTTCGTTCGTGTGTGTGTGTGTCCGTCCGTGTGTGTCCGTTCGGTCGTGCGTGGCCGTTCATTCGCGTCTGTCGCGTAAGGTTTCACTTCTGCAGGTTAAAAAAAACACCCCCAAACCCGGGGGTGCCCCTTAGGTCTCCCGCTGCCATAAGCAGATTGTGTTGTGTTTCCGTTGATGTGTTAACTAATATACTCCTTCTGGTCACTTGCTGCTCTTTTGTTTGTTTTTATTGTGTGTATATATATACAAATTTTTTTTATGGTATTATTTTGGAGATGTTTGCTGCAGGAAGGAATGGGGGAGTAAGCATTCCAGTGTACCTGTTGCAATTGGCCAATCAAATATCTCGTCTCGTCTTCAGTTCCCCGTGGGTCGTATCCACAGACACCTGAAGACCAGGACCACCAGCCACGGCAGGGTGGGAGCTACCGCCGCCGTCTACAGTGCTGCCATCCTGGAGTACCTCACCGCTGAGGTAAGACGCACACCTGTATCTCTAGCTCTTCTCTGTGTCTCTCTAGCTCCGTCCGCCTGGGTCTCTAGCTCCATCCATCTGGGTGTCTGTCTAGCGTCTGTCTGTGGCTCTCTAGCGTCTGTCTGTGGCTCTCTAGCGTCTGTCTGTGGCTCTAGCGTCTGCGTCTGTCTGTGGCTCTCTAGCGTCTGTCTGTGGCTCTAGCGTCTGCGTCTGTCTGTGGCTCTCTAGCGTCTGTCTGTGGCTCTCTAGCGTCTGTCTCTGTTTATGCCGTGTTTCGACGTTAACCTCGTGTCTGTATTCCAGGTGTTGGAGTTGGCGGGCAACGCCTCCAAAGACCTGAAGGTGAAGCGCATCACGCCGCGCCATCTGCAGCTCGCCATCCGCGGGGACGAGGAGCTCGACTCCCTCATCAAGGCCACCATCGCCGGCGGCGGTAAGTGGCTGACGAGAAGTGATGACTCGTCAATTGTTTTATTGTATTACTATTTGGTACTCATCCGATGTTCTTCCTTCCTTCCGCTTCAGGTGTCATCCCTCACATCCACAAGTCTCTCATCGGGAAGAAGGGACAGCAGAAGACCGTATAAGCGCCGTGATCGATTGTCGTGCCATCTCAGGACAAAGTTCTGCATCAGATGTTCAATGTTTTAGCTTAGTACACGCGTGTAGGTCGAGCTTTTGGTTTACTCACCGGGGGTATTTTCTTAAAGTGGCTTCAGAGAAGCTGGGTTTTTTTGTTTTTGGCACTGCCAATTTATGTTGTGGTGTTTCAAAAGTGATGTTTTAATAAAGTTCATTGCCTTTATGTGAAGGGTCTTTGTTGTGCTTATTCGATTTCACTCTTTCAGAAATGTATTTTCCCTTTTAATTTTTATATAGTGTAGGACATTTCTCAGTTTGTCAATCTGTGAAAAAAGCCATGATGTCTTGCCAGTTACAACCCATGGCTGTTTAAGTTCTAGTATGGCAGGACCAGTATGTTTTCCCCTGGCTCAAAACATTCACTTGGGTTTACGTGACGATGTTAGTGGTACTCGCCACTATAATCACATTGCTACACATTCTTAAACTGGGTAACGTGTTTGTTTCCTTGTTTTGAAGCTGAATTATTTAGTGCGTAAGAACGCAACTTAAACTGGAACCGGTTTCACATTGATGGCGCCTAAACAGCAACCGTTGCTTTGTCTAACTGTCCACTAGATGTCGCTGTATCTCTTTCTGAAGAGTCCAGGTCGTCCCATGCGTTCCACACAAACGCCACAGGGGCACAAGTTCTACAAACGACAGCATCATTTTGCGGCGTAATCAAACTAATATTAAATGTAACCTCATCTACAATAAGTTTATGTAAATCAGTTTCACACTTCACACACAGGAAAACCACACTGGGGATGAGTTAATTGGTTGATTGTAAAGCAGAGTAGGTCTATGCTAGCGCTTCTCCTGAGGGATGGTGGCTGGTTTAACCTGTGTCCTTGTTTTACCAAGGACCCACAGATGTGCAGCCCCAGACTGATTAGTCTGACTGGGGCCAGGTGAGGCTGCTTCAACCAGACTAATCAGTCTGACTGGGGCCTGGTGAGGCTGCTTCAACCAGACACAAACCACAGACACGACTGCATGTCGTCAATGCGTTGGCTACTACACAATATATACAACTTCACTGTGCATCGCTTTGGCTACAGCTTCTTAAATGTGTACTCCTCACATTCCAGTCAGTTAGCAAACGCTTTTATCCAAAGCGACTTACTATAGTGTGTTTCAACAAAGGAAGAGAACAACTCATCACCAGAAGTCAGTGCATTTAATTTCTAACAAGTCTCCAAGAACTGAACCAGTGCTCAGGTAGAAGTACAATAATTAAGGGAAAAGTGCAGTAAGTTGGCAAACAATATATAACAATATCTAGAACAATATCTACCTATCTATAATATGTAATCTACTTAGATAATTGACTTGATCCGGGAAGTGTGTCTGCGGCGGAAGATGGGCAGTGACTCTGCAGTCCTGACCTCCGTGGGGAGTTTGTTCCTCCACTAGGGGCCACAGGACGGAGAAGAGCCGTGACCGTGTAGATCGGCCACACGGGCCCCTAAGGGAGGGGGCAAGCAGACGGCCCGAAGAAGCCGAGCCAAGTGGACGGGTTGGGATGTAGGCCTTGACCATTGCCTGGAGGTAGGACGGAGCAGTACCTTTTACTTCCTTGTAGGCTAGCACCAAGGTCTTGAACTGGATGCGAGCAGCTACAGGATGGGAGCAGATGTGTGGGAGTACTTGGGGCGGTTGAACACCAGGTGAGCTGCAGCTTTCTGAATGAGCTCCAGGGGCTTAATGGCAAATGCCGGGGCGCCAGCAAGGAGGGAGTTGCAGTAGTTCAGCCGGGAGATGACTAGAGCCTGGATGAGCACCTGCGCAGCCTTTTCAGTGAGAAAAGGCAGAATCCTCCTGATGTTGTAGAGGAGGAATCTGCAGGAGTGTGTCACAGATGCAATGTTTGCCGAGAACAACAGTTGGTCGTCAAGGGTCACACCCAGATTCCTTGTGGTCCGAGTAGGTGTCACCACAGCATCATCGATGGTGACAGCCATCTGTCTCGGACAGCCCTTTGCCGGGAAGAACACTAGCTCAGTCTTGTCCAGGTTGAGCTTTAGGTGGTGCATCGACATCCACTTTGAGATGTCTGCTAAGCACACGGCAATGCGTGTTTCCACTTGCGTGTTTCCACTTGCGTGTCCGAGGGGGGAAACGACAAGACCAGTTAGGTGTCGTCAGCATAGCAGTGGTAGGATAAGTCATGGGAGTGGATAACAGGACCAAGGGACGTTGTGTAGTGGGAGAAGAGAAGAGGACCCAGGACCGATCCTTGTGGAACCCCAGTAGTCAGTCGGCGTGGTTCTGACACAGACCCTCCCAGTACCACCTGGTAGGAGTGACCCGTCAGTTAGGATGCAAACAAGGCGAGAGCAGAACCCGAGACACCCATCCCCTCAAGGGTGGAGAGGAGAATCTGGTGGTTCACAGTGTCCAATGCTGCAGACAGGTCCAGGAGTATCAGGACCGAGGAGAGCAAATTCGCTCTAGCAACATGGAGCGACTCAGTCACTGCCAGAAAGGCAGTTTCTGTCAAGTGACCTGCCTTAAAACCAGATTGGTGGGGATCCAAGAGGCAGTTCTGGTGGAGATACAAGGACAATTGGTTAAAGACAGCACATTCAAGAGTTTTGGATAAGAAGGGCAAAAGGGATACCGGTCTGTAGTTCTTGAGTTCAGAGGGGTCGAGTGTTGGTTTCTTCAGGAGGGGGGGGTGACTCTGGCAGTCTTGAAAGCAGCGGGAAAGCATCCAGACGTCAGAGATGCGTTGATGACGTGTGTCAGGAAGGGCAGGAGTTCAGGCGCAGTGGACTGAAGCAGAGGGGAGAGGACTGGATCCAGTGAGCATGTGGTGGGGCGGCTGGATGTGACGAGGTGAAGAACATCCTCTGTGGAGAGGGGAGAGAAATGGGTAAGGGAGGGATGTGGGAGGGAGGGGGGAAGACATGGGTGGTTGATGAGAGCATCAGCCGGGGGGGTCAGGGAAGGAGGATTGGATATCGTTCTCGTCAAAGAAGTTGGCGGGGGGGGGGGGGGGGGGCGTTGGCTCGGTGCCAGGGCGACCATCAATGGCTTGGTATGGAAGTTTAGTTAAAAATCACCCACCACCACCCCCTCAACCTCTCTCTCCTCAACCTATCTCTTAATTATCTCGCTCTCTCAACTTATCTCTTAATTATCTCTCTATCCTCAACCTATCTCTCTCTTAATTTTTTCTCTCTATATCCTCAACCTCTCTCCAAATTTTTCTTCTATCTTCAACCTAACCCTCTCCTCAACCTCTCCCTCTGTTACATGCTGTATCATGCCGTTATTATAGATATTTTATTTTAATATTCTCCGGTTTCACATCCTGGTGAGGGTGGTCTCCATGTTGACTTCATTCTCAGTTCTATTTTTATGTGAAGTATGACCTCCGACCAGGTCAAAGGTTGTTTGTTAGAGTTCAACCGAACCAACAGTGCGCTACAGACAGGTGGGCTACACACCTGCTGGGATCTGCTGATCTGAGGCTGAAGAAAAACCCTCCACACAATACCAGACGCTCCCTACATTAGTATACTTAACCTCTGACCTTTAGGGGACCTCATGACCCCTTGTTGTTGGGGTCAGGGGGCATCGCTGGTCATCTGGTCCCCTCTTGACCCGTGATTGGTTTGCAGCGACGCGCAGGAAGCAAATAATGCTAATATGACATTTTGCAATAACTATTAATAAATATTCAAATGATACACAGGCGCACACACCCCACCCACACACACATTGACAATCTCACACCAACAACTCACGTCACTTGATCAACAGGTTTATTCGTTAAACTCAAAAATATCTTTTCCCAACACTTTTCTAAAAAGTGTTTATTTTAGCATTGTGAAATAAATCATATCAAATATGAAGTCAACTTCATTTGGGAGTAGTCGTTATACTATACTGCCCTTTTAGAAACGTGTGTATTGCCTACATCTGTGTTTCTGAATGTATTTTGAGTACTTACAGTTTCAGTACACCTTCTATTGTCTCTACCTTACCCTTAGTCTTCTTTACCCATCACGGTGAACTTAATATTCAGTGGGAATTTGAATCCTTGTAGTTTGTTGAGTTAAAAGTAGAGACCGGGAAACGCTTTGATGTTTGAATCAAATCTCCGGAGAGATCTAGTGATCTCCGATGCACACAAAAGGTTTTATTTTCCTCCGCTCTAAACTCTTCCCATGCGGGGACTTCTCTTCGGTTCCTCCTAGACTCCTTGGCCGTTCCCTCACTTTAAACCCTGGACTTGGGAGACTGACCTCTTAAGAACAAAACGTGAGCCCGTCACATCGCACAGAACATTTATTGTATGTCCTTACAATACAAAAGAACACACCGGAAACCGAAAAACCAAAACCAAAAAGGGGTCTTTCCTCTGGAAAGAGTCCACCTGTAGTTTCATCTTCAGGTACAAGCGGTCAAGTGTGTGTGAGAAGCAGATTCCCTCAACAAAAACGGCCCCCGTCTTCCGGTGGAATGAACGCACGTAAGACTCGACAATGTGGAAATCAAAAAGACTAAACTGTGTTTTAAGCGTCTCTGTTTACAACTCCACTACCTGTGGCGGAGGGGGGGGGGGCGGTTGTATGGGGGAGTCTTGATGAATGATTGACTCTTTAACGCCATCTCTCTCGCTCTCCCCCAACACACACACACACACACACACACACAAATAAGGCAAGAAGAAGGTGAATCCCTCACATTTTCCAGTCTTGTTGCAAACAAACGGTACTTGGCGCTGTTTCTAAGTTGATTTTCTGCAATGGCGAACATTTTGATTTAGTTTATCGAATTGTCCTCGCTTGGTACGTTCTGTTTCGGAGGGGGGGGGCGGGGGCTCAGTTATCCCCAGGTAACACAGGGGAGGGTCTGTGGGTCACCTGACCCAACAGAACATGGTGTGGGGAAAGGCAGAATGTAGATGTAGGTTTCATTAGAAGATGAACGCTCATCCTCCCTCATACGGCTTCGGTGAAGTGCTAACACAAGTCTCACTGCGTTTTTTTTTTCCATCCTCGTTGTACTTCCCCGCCCAAGTGGGGTGGGACACACACACACACACACACACACACACACACACACACACACACACACACACACACACACACACACACACACACACACACACACACACACACACACACACACACACACACACACACACACACACACACACACACACACACACACACACACACACACACACACACACACACACACACACACACACACACACACACACACACACACACACACCTGCAAATCAAATTAAAAATAAATAAGACCTACAGCGTCGTAAGGCAGCGTCGACACCATGCATGTCACCATGCAGCCTTCTCCTCCTTCGTAACCGCGGTAACAATTTGCACATCCACTAAGAGCAACACAGTCTTCTCACCCCTGCCCCCCCCCCCCCCCCTCCCCCCAAACAAAAAGGGGGGGGGGAGAAAAAAAGGAATTGCAAGGCATTCTGGGTGATCTCCTGGTCGACAGGGCTGCTGGGCTCTCCCTCTCTGGTCTGTGTAAGGGTTAGACCCTATCGTCGAGGGGGTCCTGGACCCCTATCTTCGGGGGAGGGGAGAGGGGGTGGTCCCAAACCCTTTGATGCCCCACAGAGTGGGTTGAAGGGGGGGGAGGGTCGTTACACTGCAAGTTCAAGTTTATTCATAAAGGTGAGAAAGGGGTGGTGGTGGTGATTGTAGTGGTGCTGGGGGCGGGACCTCAGGACAGGCCGGGGGGGGTGTGGGCGGGACCTCAGGACAGGCCGGAGGCGTCCAGGTAGCTCTGCAGCTTCCGCACGGTGCTGCGGTCCAGCGAGCAGAGGTCAAAGTCAAAGGTGGTGTTGGTGATGTGAAAGTGGCCCGTCTCCTCGATGAGGTTCACGATCTGTAGGGGAGAGAGGGAGGGGAGGGAGGAGAGAGGGAGGAGAGGGGAGGGAGGGAGAGGGAGAGAGGAGAGGGAGGGAGGGGAGGGAGGAGAGAGAGAGGAGAGAGGGAGGAGAGGGAGGGAGAGAGAGAGAGAGAGGAGAGGGAGAGAGAGGAGAGGGAGGGAGGGAGAGAGAGGAGAGGGAGAGCAGAAGGGAGTACAGGGTGAGACGTTTGGGACATTTAAAAAATTTAGCTTTCTTTATTGTCAGTGTTCTCAGCTAACTTTTGTGATATTTGTGATCAAGTTGGGGGAAAATTAAAAAATAGGTACACACAAGGTTGTAATCTACACAGACATTGATTGATTACGGTCAGAAAAGTAAAACAAAAACATTGAACATTAGTACATCTGAATAAAGACGGATAGGATGAAGCATTTCTCCCGATTTCCTGTTGTTGCCGTGTTGTTTTTGTTTGTTGCCACATTGTCAATAAAGTTTGTCTTGACGTTCACCTGTTGCAGTATGTGGCCCTCCCTCAGGGTCATCAGCCTCCTGTGCAGCTCCACCAGCTCGTCCAGGTACGTCTGAGGAGGACCGGGAGACACAAACACACGAGGGTGAGAAGCTCCACACCAGCTGCGGTAAGGCGCTGACATTTACTTTACATGGCGTCGATAAAATAAGAGCGTTTTGTGCATTTACTGTGACGCGTTTAAGACATTAAGACATTCGTAGGACCATTGAAGATCTTACGGGTATCTTGGTTGCTTTAAGGTGTGCATGTTGTGTCCATTCAGATGTGGAAATGGGTTTGAACGAAAGCAAAATACATTAATCGCCTATTACCATGGTAGAATTGTTCTCACAGGTGTGTATAAAAACAGTGTTTAACGTCCCTCGAGGTCACCTGTTGAAGTGGCTTCCCCTGGTACCGGTTTGAGCTACAGAGGAAGCCCCCGTTGTAATTACCAGGAGTTTCCCAGAGAGGGCGCTGTCCCTGCGCTCTGCGTTTGGTCAGCCTTTAAATATTAAAAGTGACGCCCAGTGTCGAGACACTCATCATGAGATATCGCGATATGTATTGATTAGATTATATCAGTCATTTAGGAGGATGAATCCTTACTTTGACCTGGGACACGGCGGAGGGTTTGCCACACAAGAAATACAATCAATAAAAACACCTTTTAGCTTTTAAATGCAACCAAAATGTTTGTGAAAGAAGAATTGGGAGGAACAGGATTTCTCTCAGTCTAAAGTCGTTTGTTAATTAATGAGAACTCTAGGTCTACACGTCGATATACAACCAAACTACTACATAGGATGGACAGATTAAACCATGTGCTTTCTTCTTCACACACACACACATGGTGAAGGTGGCTTTTAAAACAAAACAAAGTGATTTTATTGTATTACTTGGACAGTTTTAACTTTATAAGATAGTCTCTCCCTTTACTATATAGGTCAGCAAACCCCACTAGCGCCACTGTATCGGCTATAGCGGTAGCAGTACTTTATGAGCTCTGTGTGTCTATTGGCTTCACTATTTGTCCTTGTCGCCCCTGTGATGTAGGACTTATTGCGTCATATCTAGGGAGCGCTGGCTCTTGGTTTTGTAAGCTTGTTAGGCAGGGAGTACACGTTTGGGCAAAGGCGTCTGTGGAACGATTGTAATGATTTACCTTGTCACAATCTACATTCTTCTCCTGCTTCCCGTGCCTGCTAGGGCTCTTCACCTCCAGTATCTGACACACACACACACACACACACACACACACACACACACACACACACACACACACACACACACACACACACACACACACACACACACACACACACACACACACACCACACACACACACACACACACACACACACACACACACACACACACACACACACACACACACACACACACACACACACACACACACACACGTGGAGGCCATTTTTTGAGTCCATCAGTCATGAGTGACTGTCAAGTGTGTCCAGGGGGGACTACAAATACCACAATCCCTCATGCCTGGCAAGCACACACCGTTTCTAAAGATGAACTGGCTAGGGCTGGCCTGATGCATGGTTGCTTCAAACTATCCATGTGGATTTAAATGAGGAAGTAGAAAACATGGAAATTGAAGCTTGATGAATCTCTTTCATTGGTCAATACTAAAGACAAATACTTAGTAAATATCAACCTCTCTCTCTCTCTCTCTCTCTCTCTCTCTCTCTCTCTCTCTCTCTCTCTCTCTCTCTCTCTCTCTCTCTCTCTCTCTCTCTCTCTCTCTCTCTCTCCTCTCTCTCTCTCTCTCTCTCTCTCTCTCTCTCTCTCTCTCTCTCTCTCTCTCTCTCTCTCTCTCTCTCTCTCTCTCTCTCTCTCTCTCTCTCTCTCTCTCTCTCTCTCTCTCTCTCTCTCTCTCTCTCTCTCATTACTTAAATGAATGTTGCACTGATGCATCTTATTTCATGATATGTTTATATAAGTCATTTAATACTAAATGCCATTTAAAACTAAAATGCCATTTAACCTCAAACACGTACGCAAAAAACAACATATTTGGGAGCTTACCTGGCTATTGGCGTTTTTCATATAGGGCGGGGCCTCGCCGTGGGAGGCGGGCAAGGGGGAGGAGCTACTCTCACTCTCGCTGCCGTCACTCAAGCTGACCCTGCACAGGGGGAGGAGTCACCATCGTATTGGATTAGATTCTAATGTATTGTCATTGCACAGCACAGTACAGGGAAAATCATTTAGCACCTAACCAGATGCATTCCAAGATGAAATAAACTTATCCTCCTTTAGCCAAATTTTAGCCTTGAACACGTGTGTGTAGATGGAAAAAAAGTTAAATAAAACAATGTATTTTTATGGGTTGTTTTGGCAAATTAGTATTTTTCCCCCCAAAAATGTTTTTACAACAATTTTATTAAAATGTTTTACAACGCTTAACATTTATATATTTCTATGAATATTTCTTATTATATCTTGTCAAATGAACAAATACAATCCAACACAATCCATTGCCAGGTAAGTAATTAAGTCATTGTTGTTCCATTATGTATTATCTCTCTCTCCGGTCTCAGTCCAGACGAGCGAGGACAACACCAACGTCTATTTTTGGCCTCGGCTTTAAAGAACAAGCAACACACGCAGAGAGCGGCCTTGGGCCGACCCCACGCTGCGCTGGTCGCCAGCAGTTTGTGTTTCCGTCTGTCAGTCCTCAGCCCTGATCATTTAAAAAAAAAACAAAAAACGATCATTCCGTTGCCATGGAGACATGTACATCGCTCCCCCGGAGAAAAAAAACGACCGCGTCAGTCTCTTATCGAGGCTGGAAGGGTGTTTTACAAAGGTCAGTGGGCACCGATTGAAAAAAAAAAAGCACTTTGCTAATGGCTAAGCGAGTGGCAAATTTGTGTGGTTTTTTTTCCCCGTGTTCTCACAAAAGACCCGCAATCGTTAAAAGGTGAACGCGATAACGCGTTATAAGGCGTGGCCGCGGAAACGCCCCCGGAGTGTCACGCCACACCTTCACCAACCTGTGGACGGACCTGCGCTGGTGGTGGTGGTGGAGGTGCGGCGCGTGGGCGTGGGCGTTGCGTGGGCGTGAGCGCGGCGCTCGTAGTCAGAGTCCACGCTGGCGTCGCCGCCGCCGCCGCCGCCGTCCTCGGAGTCGTCCTCTCCGAGTTCAGGTCGGGGATGACCGCCTGCATGGGGCCCAGCCCTGTGTGTGTGTGTGTGTGTGTGTGTGTGTGTGTGTGTGTGAGAGAGAATGATGAGTGGGAGGAGAGGGAGAAAGTGAAAATCACAAGTTGGATTAAAAAACATGAATTAACCTTTCGATATTTTGGCCCGTGACCCCATTTCTAGATTTGAAAATGTTTGCGATACCATCCGTTAATGCATTAAGTATGGGGGGGAGGGTGTATGGGGGGGGAGGGTGTATGGGGGGGGGGGAGGCTGTATGGGTGTGGAGGCTGTATGGGTGGAGGCTGTATGGGTGTGGAGGCTGTATGGGGTGGAGGCTGTATGGGGTGGAGGCTGTATGGGTGTGGAGGCTGTATGGGTGTGGAGGCTGTATGGGTGTGGAGGCTGTATGGGTGTGGAGGCTGTATGGGTGTGGAGGCTGTATGGTGTGGAGGCTGTATGGTGTGGAGGCTGTATGGGTGTGGAGGCTGTATGGTTGGAGGCTGTATGGGTGTGGAGGCTGTATGGGTTGGAGGCTGTATGGTTGGAGGCTGTATGGTTGGAGGCTGTATGGTTGGAGGCTGTATGGTTGGAGGCTGTATGGTTGGAGGCTGTATGGTTGGAGGCTGTATGGGTGTGGAGGCTGTATGGGTGTGGAGGCTGTATGGTTGGAGGCTGTATGGTTGGAGGCTGTATGGGTGTGGAGGCTGTATGGTTGGAGGCTGTATGGTTGGAGGCTGTATAGCCATAAGTCGACCTTGTGGGCCTGGTGCTCCTCTGTGTGTCGGTTACCTGTGTGGTTGGTGGCAGGCAGAGCCACCCTCTTTCTGACGATCAGGTCCACCACTGTGTCCACGGAGAGAGGGGAGAGGGAGGGGGAGAGAGAGAGGGGAGAGAGGAGGGGAGGGGAGAGGGAGGGGAGGGGGAGAGGGGAGGAGGGAGGAGAGGGAGGGGGAGAGAGAGAGAGGGAGGGGGAGAGGAGAGGAGAGGGAGGAGGAGGAGGGAGAGAGAGGGAGGGGAGGGGGGAGGGGGAGGGGGGAGAGGGAGGAGGGAGAGGAGAGAGAGAGAGAGAGAGAGAGAGAGAGGAAAGACACAAAGAGTCACCCTCCAGGAAAGAAGCCTGGGTCATGGTCAAGAGCAGAAGTTGAACTTGAAACGGCACAATCTGCGCCTTTTCATCAACGGAGACCACGATAAGAACATCACGCGATGGACGGATTGTTTATATAAATGGTCCTTCAGGAGTCGTTACGTCGAAGACAATAATGAAACCCCCAGAAGTATCTCTGGCATGATTATACTGTGTGTGTGTGTGTGTGTGTGTGTGTGTGTGTGTGTGTGTGTGTGTGTGTGTGTGTGTGTGTGTGTGTGTGTGTGTGTGTGTGTGTGTGTGTGTGTGTGTGTGTGTGTGTGTGTGTGTGTGTGTGTTTAAGGATAGTTTTTATTTAAGGATAGTTTTTATCCACAGGCAGTGCGCCGACTGAATTGCTAGGAGTGCCGCCACTTTCATAACATTGTCATTAACGGTCATACTTTGCTGGACTTTCTGGACTCATTAAAACGACTGCACTGTATTCATGATGCTGCTGCACTACTGGCACTTTAAATGCTTTTAAATCTTTTTGCACAATTCAACAGATCTTCATACCGTCGATCAGTCACTTTGCTGTCCTTTTTTTATTTGATTGTATATATTATTTGTATGGTATTGTTTTGATGTTAGATGTTTACTGCGGGAGGGAATGGGGAGCAAGCATTCCAATGTAGTTGTTACAAAAGGCGTGTGTGTTTAGTGTGTGGTGTGTGGTGTGTGTGGTGTGTGTGTGTGCGCGTTCACACGCGTGTGTATGTGTGTGTTACCTTGAGGCTTGTGGCGCATGTGACTAAATCCTGAGCTGGAACTGGAGCTGGCGGGACTGGGCTGTTCTGACTGGGAGAGGAGAAACCAGACATAAACAAACATAAAGCACAACACAGGAGAAGAAAGCTCACGGTCGCCTTTTATGAATGAAAATGGATCACAGCGGCTTTCTCCATTGTTGTATTGCGACACCGAGGACCCATGTAACCAGAAGGGGGCATATTTGATATGAATAACCAGGTGTGTGTGCGTTTGTGGGGACATACTGTACATCGCCGTACGTCAAATGCTTTGGACCTACATTCTACAATTAAGACTAGACTAGATTCTCCGTCCACTTTGAGCTGCAAGGTGAGAGCATCACGTTACCAAGGATACTGTGTCCATCCAAGGACCTGATCGAAGATAAAGAACATTCTTGGATTTGGAGAAAAATTCTGCCGAATTGTGCATACTAAATGCCTTAAAGATAAAAGTCAAGTGCCAGTCATTAAAAAGTGAGCACAGTCGTTTGATGTTCTCTCTCTCGCTCCGAATTGCTCTCAAAACCCGTCTTGAATAACGGCTTTGGTCGTCGATAAAAGGCCATGTGTCCAAGAGTGCAGTCGTCTTGAGATGGATCCGGTTCCCTTCAGTCTCCGTTGAACGGGGGGGGGGGGGGGACCTTTTCAAAAAGCAGCAAATTACCGGAATCTCAGATTCCCCTGCATTTCCATTGTTTTTACACACTTGATGATTCAGCAGCAGCTACACAACCCCCTTAAAAAACCCTTAAAATATATGACATTATTTATAATTAAATGAAGGTTTTGTGGCCCCCTTCAAACCCTAATGGCGAAACCGCGATGATGAAGAACAGCTGCCGTCGTCCTCCATTACCGGCAAACCGCTTCTCCGCTAGTCAACATTTTTGTTTTCCCGGCCGTTTGTTCATCAAACTTCCCGGGCAATTTCCTTTTTAATTAAAGAAAAAGGGCGGGAGATATCCCCCAACTGCCACTAAACCCAACCGCTAAGCCGTAATGGCTATCGACTCGAGGCTCCGCGCCTGAGAAGGAAAGATCGGACGTAGAATCGCATCGGAAGTCTTCGGAGAGAGGGGGGGGGGGGGGGGGGGGGGGAGACAGTAGGATCTAGATGCCGTGGCGGGGTCTTGTCAGAGACCACTGGTCTCAGGTCATGGGCGTGGAGAGAGATAATGTGTGTATTAAAGTGCGGTTCAACTGCATTGGAGAAGCTCCAGAAAGAGCTGCTTAAAAGGAGAGCTAGGAGACTCACAGCCCTCCCCTCACCTGTGATGCTAAATGGACTGCATTTATATGGACCCATTCACCCATTCACACACCGACAGCGGTGTCAGCCATGCAAGGAGACAGCCAGCTGGTCAGGAGGAGCAGTTAGGGTTAGGGTGTCTTGCTCAGGGACACCTCGGCTAGGAGGGGCATCAAACCAGCAACCTCCCTGGTTGCCAGACAACCTGCTGTACCTCCCGAGACACTGCCGCCTCCACTATGTGTGATGGTAGTGAGAAGGAGGAGGAGGGGGGGGATGAAGAGTATGAAGTGTCAAGATTAGGATGGGGAGAGAGAGACACACAGAGAGAGACACAGAGAGAGAGAGAGCGAGAGCGAGAGCGAGAGAGAGACACAGAGGGGGAGAGAGACACAGAGGGGGAGAGCGAGAGAGAGAGAGAGCGAGAGAGACACACAGAGGGGGAGAGAGAGAGAGAGAGAGAGGCCAAACTGTCAACAAACAGGGCTGGTTCACAGCGGGCCAGTTCACGAGAAGGCAGCCAGAGATTATCATGTTCCAAAAGGATCGCCGCTCGAGTCCGTCCCGCTTGTCTCCTCGCATAAACAAACCCCCCCCCCAAAAAAATACTCTAAACTATAAAAGACAAGAGACACAGAGAGAGACAGAAAGAGAGAGTGGGGGGGAGAGAGAGAGAAAGAGAGAGACACAGACAGACAGACAGACAGACAGACAGACAGAGAGAGAGAGATCGGACAGAACACAGGACAGAGGCGGAGGAGAGACAGAGAGATAAACTAAGAAAGGTAGGGCCATGGGAGAGAGAGAGAGCGAGAGATAGGAGCAGCCAGGACAAAAGAACACCAAGATAATGGACCCTGAATGGCGGTCAGCTCTCGTGTTAGCGCCACCCAGCTGGTCTCCTGGACGGCTCCTCTACAGCGCAGGTTTTTCTAAATGGCCTCAGCCCTGCGTCTCTGGCCCGGGTCTTGTTGCCTGGCAGGAGACGATGAACAAGCCTTTCATTGGCAGTTCGCCGCGACGCTAATCCAACCCTGGACCTCGGGAAGATTAATGTCCGAAACCCCCGGCAGAACTTACGGCGTCTCGCAGGCTTCAGGTTCGGCGGGGCGGGGGGGGGGGGTTAAGCAAACGGAGTGGGTTTACCGTGAATTAGGACGCCTTTCAGTGTGACACCACGGGTCAAGCCGGGCAAAGGGAACCCTTTCAGGCCGACCTGTTTCCCGCAAACACTATAAATTGCAGCACTGTGCGGGGAATGTGCTAGCCTGCCTGCTTTTTTCATTTTTTTTCATTCTTGTTAAAAGCTATTAAGCAGGGCCTTCGTAAATGGACTGTTTTTATAGCACCTTCCAGCCAACCATGGCCAAACTAAAGCCCTCACACACACACACGCGGACACACACACACGCGGACACACACACGCGGACACACACACACGCGGACACACACACACACACGGGGGGGGATCAAACCATCAACCGTTTAGTTGCAATAGGAACATGCCTAACTCAAGGCCATTTACCACATGTTACCGAGCATTAAAACAATAACATGGACTAAAAACTGCTTAAACCAAAACTGCGTGTAGTAGTATAGCACTAGTAGTAGTAGCGCAGTATTAGTAGTGTAGTAATATTAGCAGCAGCATGAATAGTTGTAGTACCAGTAGTAATTGTATTTTTACCTGAGCACAGGCTCAGTTCAGAGTTTAGAAATGAAATGCACTTTTGACTTCTGGTGACGAGTTGTTGTCTCACCTTCCTTTGTTGAAACACACTATTGTAAGTTGCTTTGGACAAAAAGACTAATGTAATGGTGCTCATAGTAGTGGTATATATAGTGGTATAGCAGCAGTAGTAATAGTAGTAGTAGTGTAATAGTTGTAATAGTAGTAGTAATAGTATAGTATTAACAGCAGCAGTAATAGTAATTGTAATAGTAGTGTATATGTTTTAATAGAAGTAATAGTAATTTTATAGTAGAAACAGCAGCAGTAGTAGTATAAGTCGTAGTAGTAGTATAGTAAAATAGTAACATAATAGTAGCAGTAGTACTAGCAACATTAGTTAGAATAGTTGTAGTACTATTAGTAGTGTAGTATAAGTCATAGTAGTAGTAGTAGTAGTAATAGTAAAAATAGTAACATAATAGTAGCAGTAGTACTAGCAACATTAGTTATAATAGTAGTAGTACTATTAGTAGTGTAATACTAGTATAGTAGCAGTACTACCCCCCTGCTTCCTCCTTTGTGTTTCTGCCACATTCTGCTTCCTGTCCTCATGGCCGCCGGTCCTCCAGCAGATCAAACAGGAGGTCGCCTACATGTGATGTAGGGAGGGAGGCCACCATGCTCGCTGCCCGACTTAGAGTGTGTGTGTGTGTGTGTGTGTGTGTGTGTGTGTGTGTGTGTGTGTGTGTGTGTGTGTGTGTGTGTGTGTGTGTGTGTGTGTGTGTGTGTGTGTGTGTGTGTGTGTGTGTGTGTGTGTGTGTGTGTGTGCGTGTGTCCATGCGTGTGTGTCCATGTGTGTGTGTGTGTGTGTCTCCGTGTCTGTGTGCCTATGTGTGTGTCTCCGTGTGTGCCTGTGTGTGTGTGTGCCTGTGTGTGTGTGCCTGTGTGTGTGTGTGTGTGTGTGTGTCTCCGTGTGTGTGTGTGTCTCCGTGTGTGTGTGCCTATGTGTGTGTCTCCGTGTGTGTGTGTGCCTGTGTGTGTGTGTGTGTGTGTCTGTCCGTGTGTGTTTCCCCGTGTGTGTGTGTGTCTCGGAGAGAGAAGGGGTGGGAGGGAGGGGGTGTAGTGTTGAAACACCTGGCATTTGTCTTCATTCACAATCCCCGATTCCTCCACCCACCCCCCAAAAAAAGAAAAAAAAAAAGTAAAAAAACCCAGTTTACAATCCCCCCCCCCCCCCCCCCCCCCCTTCTCGTTTACAACCCTCCCAGTGGGAAGGAATGCAGGAACACGGCTCCACAGCCCTGGAGGAGGAGGAGAATGACACACGCTGGACGACCATAGCTACGCCACACACACACCGTGACACAGCAATCGCCCAGGAAACGCATTGAAACGTACGGAATACAGGCTACTAATGCAGACGGCCCACGAGAGGAGAAGACTTTGTCGTTGCGTTTATCGACGGCTTGTCTATCGACAAACGTACGGGAATCCCCAGTGGGTCGATGATCAGAGAGATCTGTGAGTTAGCAGAATTGACGACGTTCCAGTAGTTTTTCAGTTTAAAAATGGATTTAGTGCGAGAAATGACATCTGTGGGGTATGTTTGTTTGTCACTGTACCGCAGACTGACAGAAACATCATTCTTGAGGGATTGATTAACGAACATAGTTCGTTAGTTCGGGACACAGTTTTGACTGGACATGGAATTTGCGTGAACTTCAGCTCGAGTTCATCCCTCATGTTCTCACAGACACACATTCGTCGGGCTTATGGGCTCAAATGGCCACCGAGCGCGTCTTCTACCGCGTGGCAAAGCGGCGTCGCTCATGAACGTCCGCAGAAGAAGAGCGCGTCACTGCGCGCTCCTTGGTAACCAGACGTGTCCCGTGTCCAGTATTCATAACGCCAAGACATGTTGCTAGCTTAGCGCCTGCTTCTAGTCCTCCGAGGGGGAAAGGTGTGCAATTATTTTTTTTAAAAGGTCAGAATTATTTTCCAGCGACCCCCGGGGGAAACCCGTCTGGATGCCACCACCGTGCACGGCGACGCTTTTAAAACTAAGTTAACAATCCTCGGCGGGGACAAAAGAGAGATGGAAGCGTGGGCGACGGAGCCTTAGAGCGCCGGGAGTTTCTCCTTACAAACGAGGCGAGAGATTAAAGAGGGAGCTACGTGTCATTCATGGCCTCCTCCTCCTCTTCCTCCTCCTCCCCCATTCTCCCAAGGTGTTGTAAAGCCATAAATCTCCCCTGTCCGCCATTAGTCTTTGAAACTGCCTCCCCCTTTTTTTATGGGAGGGGGCTCTTTGACAAATGTGTGAGGAGACCCGAAAAAAAGAAAAATGGGAGTGAAAAAGCCCCCCCCCCCCCCCCCCGTCAACTCACAAAGAGGGTACGGTGACGGGCGGACGGTTCCTGGGACCCCCGGGGTCCCGCCCCTCCAAACACCCCCGGCAGTAAAAACCAACACACTCGCACGCAACCACGAGAGCAGGGCGACTCACCGGGTGTTATGTTTCAGCAACAAACCAAAAAAATAACTGACAAAAACATAAATATACTAAACTCCGCGTCTCAATAATTGAGACTGATTTAAGAGCCGACAGGACACCAAATTCCTGCAGTTAAAAAGGGCAGCCAAATGAAACGCTTCCCAGGAAAAAAGTGTCATATTGCCACTTCCCTTTCAGGGCCACCCAGACGAGATCATAACGGCCTCTTTAAGAGTTGACGGGTCACCCCCGTCCCTCAGCCGTGACACCGGGAAGCACTCGCCCCGAAACTCTCACTTCTCGGTCGACGATTAGATGGAAGTTTGCCGACGTTGAACACTTCACCGTCTTTAACGCCAAAAAGGTAACTTCTACCCCCGCACTACCGTTTAAGGTTTTATGTTCCAAAGTCATAAACTTGGACCTCAACGGCTCTAGAGCCCTTAAAAAAACAAGATGGCAGTTTTTAACTCGTCGTCACGAACACAAACACGGTTTTCTATGAAATCATTCATTTTTTCAACCGTCCATTTTTGCAACACTCAAGGCAAGTGTATTTCAGGTTGACCCAAAAGCTAATATTTTTTAACCGTAACAACATAAACATAAAACGGTTACTCACGTCCGACTTGGCCCCGTCCTCGACGTCGGAGTCCATCGGGTCGACCGAATCCTTGAACGGCGGCAGCGAATAGGCCTTCCTTTGGTCTCCCTTATCGCCGGCGTCCGCCCTGGAGTTACCCGTCCGAGACCTGTCCTTCGACAGCTTCCTATCAGAGAGCTGGCCGTCCGACGGCGGCAAGGTCTGCCTCCCCGCCGACTCTTTCCGTTTTTTGGTCACGTGATGGTCCTCGCCGTTGTGGGCGGCGGCGGCGGCGGGGGCGGGCGGCGGGCGCTTGCCGAGACACGGCCCGTCCAGCGGCCGTCGCTCCTTGGAAAGCGACTTGGGCTCCTTGAAGCCGATCTTGGGGTTGGCGTCTCGAAGTGGCTGGTTCTCTTTGGGTTTTCTGGAAGGTTCTTTGGGGCCGTTGCTGGGCGCCCAGCCGGAGTCTCTGTTTAAGGCACTGTTTTTGGGCTCTTTCAAGTCTTTCGACGGCCTCTCCTTGTGGTCCTTTGAGGCCTTGTGGAGTTTGAAGAAGTTGCTGCTGTTGCTGCTGCTGCTGCTGTTGTTGTTGTTGCTGGTGGAGGTGGTGGAGGTGGAGGTGGTGGAGGCAGTGAGGAGGGCAGGGCCGCAGCCTTTGGAGCCGTCCTGCGTATCAAGAACAAAATGTATTGACAAAAGGCTAAAACAAAACCCCTAAACACCATTATGTTGATGGGGGGGGGGGGGGGGGGGGGTGATGATATTCACATTAAATTTGCCTACTTGCATACTCGTCATGCTGTAACTTCACATATTTTCCGGACAAACCGACGGCGGAAGCAATTAAGTAAAGAACGGATTCAGCCGACTAAAGGTACAGGATGGCCCTTTGATTGAATGAAAAATAATAATTATATTAATAATCAATAACAGTCAAAGTGAAGGTTCACGATGGACCTATTTTCACTCTTCACTCGTTTTAATTTGGGACGTCTTGACTTATCGACATCATTCACGCCTCAGGCTGAGCTCATTTCACCAAAACAAGAAGGTTCATCTGGTACATCGTGGAAGGGGTTTGGACGTCCCTTGCCATGTGCTGTGTTTCAACGGCCACACAGGGTTAGTCGTGGTGGGGGGGCGAGGGTTAGTCGTGGTGGGGGGCGAGGGTTAGTCGTGGTGGGGGGGCGAGGGTTAGTCGTGGTGGGGGGGCGAGGGTTAGTCGTGGTGGGGGGGGCGAGGGTTAGTCGTGGTGGGGGGGGGCGTGGGTTAGTCGTGGTGGTGGGGGGCGAGGGTTAGTCGTGGTGGTGGGGAGCGAGGGTTAGTCGTGGTGGTGGGGGCGAGGGTTAGTCGTTGGTGGGGGGGCGAGGGTTAGTCGTGTGGTGGGGGGCGAGGGTTAGTCGTGGTGGGGGGCGAGGGTTAGTCGTGGTGGGGGGCGAGGGTTAGTCGTGGTGTGGGGGCGAGGGTTAGTCGTGGTGGGGGGGCGAGGGTTAGTCGTGGTGGGGGGCGAGGGTTAGTCGTGGGGGGGGGGGGGTGAGGGTGGTCGGAAGAGGGGAGGAGGTCGCGGCTTTAAGCACCTCTAGTCAATATTTCACCGACGCAATAAAACCATTAAGTCAGTCTAGACGGAGGGGCTGCTGTTACGACTCGGCCCGACCGCCTTGAAAACCTCTCGTTTGGTCCGGCGGCTCGTAACACAGAAGACGACGAAGGCCGCGATGTAGAGCCCCCCCCCCACCCAGGCAGCCCCCCTCTAGAGAGATTGGAACGTTACGACGCCCCCCCCCTGCTTCAGACCCTTCCCCCTCGTGACGGCAGGGGCCATAAAGCGCTCTTTATCTCCTCGCCGTTTACAGCTCAGGAAGTGACACCACGTGTCAATACGGTCGTCAGTCAACCCCCCCCCCCCCCCGCCCCCCGCCGCCGCCGCGAAAGATAAGGAGAAAAAATAAACCCCCGGAGGAGAGGGACCATCTCTCAGCGTGGTGGCAGTGACAGGTTCATGGGGGATTACATTAAAAGCCTCTAAAAGGCGGGAGGTGATTTGGAACAGAGAGGGGGGGGGGGGGGGGGGGGGGGGGGGCGATGGATTTATGGGCCGATCCGACGATGACTTAAAGCAGCGTGTATTTCTTGTACGTTCTGGAAAACGGGTTTTCCAAGAAGCCCGTCCAACGGAAGTAAAGGAATTTGAACGAACGGACTAAAACAACAATTTTCCCCCTCAGAACTATTCTTTAACACGCAATCATTAAAAATAAGACTTAGATCCCCTACTTCCGTAATAAAAATGGAGAAGAAAAAAAACGTCAACCTAGCAGTCTAAATCCCCAGAGTTCTAAGCGGTTCGGTCCGAATGACCCCTGACCTCTTGACTTGATAGATGAAAGTCAATTATAAAATGATCAGGCAATGTGTGACTTCGCCATTAGACAATTAGAGGACAATCACGGCAGGGGGCGTGTGTGTGTGTGTGTCCCCGGCTGTGTGTGTGTGTCCCCGGCTGTGTGTGTGTGTGTGTGTCCGGCTGTGTGTGTGTGTCCAGGTGTGTGTGTGTGTGTGTGTGTGTGTGTGTGTGTGTGTGTGTGTGTGTGTGTGTGTGTGTGTGTGTGTGTGTGTGTGTGTGTGTGTGTGTGTGTGTGTCAGGCTGTGTGTGTGTGTGTTCGGTGCCGTGTGTGTGTGGGTGCCGTGTGTGTGTGCAGTGTGTGTCGCTGTGTGTGTGGGTGCCGTGTGTGTGTGTGTGCGCGCAGTCGGCTGTGTGTGTGTGTGTGTGTGTGCTGTGTGTGTGTGTGGGTGTGTGTGTGTGTGTGTGTGTGTGTGTGTGTGTGTGTGTGTGTGTGTGTGTGTGTGTGTGTGTGTGCGCTGTGTGTGTGTGTGTGTGTGTGTGTGTGTGTGTGTGTGTGTGTGTGACCTCCTCGCTCAGACAGTAATTCATCACACACAGTCTGTTTAGATTGGTAACCGTTTCCATGTGCACAGGGCCTCTGCGTGGCCCGGCTTCTTAAATGGCCACCATTTAAAAATGGTGAAGGGGGGGGGGGGGGGGGGCGGCGAAGAGAGAGACTATGAATAACAAATAATGAGCAACATGTTGGTTTTATTAACGTCTGAGTGATTTAGTCCCTCCCCCACCCCCCCCCCCCCCTATGATATATACGCGCCAAACCAAAATGAATTTGTATGTAAATAAAGAGCGTACGTGGTGCGAGGCTGTGAGGCCGTTCCGACACCCCGCGGTCCGGGTTCCCCGAGTGGTTGAGATGGAATGAAGCGGGTCTTGTCTGCCATGTTTGTTGTTTTCTTAAGGACTACGTATACAACTTTATCACCGGCTTGACCCCCAAACAGGTGAAAGAAAAACACCGGGGAAACACTGGTTCCCAATGAATCACTGGGGCCCTTGTGTGTGTGTGTATATATATATATATATATATATGGGGCCGGCTCTTGCATGCAACACACACACACACACACACACACACACACACACACACACACACACACACACACACACACACACACACACACACACACACACACACACACACCACACACACACACACACACACACACACACACACACACACACACACACACACACACACACACACACACACACACACACACACACACACACACACACACACACACACACACACACACACACACTTATCTGGGCACTAGGCTTTTGTCGAAAAGAAACAGGGAGAACATAACAGGGGGGGGGGGGGGGGGGGGGCCTGGGGCTGTGTGGTGGGGGGGGGGG
Source organism: Muraenolepis orangiensis (assembly GCA_027704905.1). NCBI lineage: Eukaryota > Metazoa > Chordata > Actinopteri > Gadiformes > Muraenolepididae > Muraenolepis > Muraenolepis orangiensis. The sequence goes on along the minus strand of CM051021.1, from coordinate 17,675,516 downwards.
GGGTTTCTAGTCACCGACCTTTGACCCGTGGAAGCTCTTGCTCTTCTTGGGGTCTGCCAGGCCGGACGCGAGGGTGCTGGTGGGAAGCGTGGACAGCTTCATGTGCTGGCCGAACAGGGAGGTGGACCCCTCCTGCATCACCATCACCTGCAGGGCCCAGGAGAACCACCGCGTTAGTTAGACAGATGAACCCCTTGGGAGAACCACTGCGTTAGTTGGACAGATGAACCCCTTGGGAGAACCGCCATGTTAGTTAGACAGATGAACCCCTTAGGAGAACCACAGTGTAAGAGGAACCTCTTAGGAGAACCACTGTGTTAGTTAGAGGAACCTCTCAGGAGAACCACTGTGTTAGTGAGAGGAACCCTAGGAGGAGAACCCCCTTGTTAAGGGACCTCTTCGGAGAACCTCTTAGGAGAACCACCGTGTTCAGAGGACCTCTTAGGAGAACCACCGTGTTCAGAGGACCTTTTAGGAGAACCACCGTGTTCAGAGGACCTCTTAGGAGAACCACCGTGTTCAGAGGACCTCTTAGGAGAACCACCGTGTTCAGAGGACCTTTTAGGAGAAACACCGTGTTTAGAAGATCTCGTAGGAGAAACACCCTGTTCAGAGGACCTCTTAGGAGAACCACCGTGTTCAGAAGATCTCGTAGGAGAACCATTGTGTGGTTAGAGGAACTCTAACTCCCCCTGAGAGCGAGGACATCACGCTGCTCCGTGACAGACAAACAGCTTTGCTGTTTTAACGCCACATTTTTAGTGCCGTCGGAGGAGGAGGAGGAGGAAGAGGAGGGAGAGGATGAAGAGAGGAAGAGGGAGGGGGGAAGGAGGTGCTCAGAACAACCCATAGAAATAAAGTAAAAAAGTATGAAGTTCACACACTCACTCACTCAGCACGTGATGCTGACGACATTGTGGCCATGATGGATTAAACAAAAACCTTCACAAAAAAACTAACTTAAGGTTCACATGAAATACTAAGAATAATTCCTACTAGTCAGGAAGTTACCTTGGATTCCTCCGAGCTTCGTTTGACAGGATCCCTTTGCTGTCAAGAACGGAGGGAGGAAATATTAGCTGATCAACAAGCAATAATAATAATAATAATAATTCATTGCATTTATATAGCGCTTAACATCGTGTGAGTGTGACTGCGTGTGTGTGTGTGTGTGTGCAATGGTGAATGGTAATGCCGGGGGATCGAACCAACAACCTTCCGGTTGCGAGGCGCCCGCTCTACCTCCTGAGCTATACTGCCGCCCAACACTACAATGTCTCCATGTTGGTGCCAAGATAACCATTTATATATTGGTGCCGATCCTCAACTTGGCTAAAAATGAACAAGATACCTTTTAGTATGATTGCTTATGAAGAAAACAAACCCCTGAATTCCAAAAATACATATTCACACAATCTCCACCTCCACCTACCCCATCCACCACCTCCCCATCCACCACCACCACCACCCTCCCCATCCACCACCCCCTCCCCATCCACCACCACCCCGCCACCTACCCCTCCAGCCTTGAGCAGCTTCTTGCGAAACTCCTCCGTCGGGTTGTTGAAGGTGAGCTTCTCGCAGCGCAGGTGGTTGACGGGCGGGTGTCCGTCCAGGTGGAGGAACAGGTCGTAGTCGAAGCGCACCTTCTTGGGTTCTTCCTGGAAGCACGGGAAGAAACAGACAGACAGACGGACGGACAACAAAGAAAGATTCAGAAAATCAGGACAACTAAATGCTCGGCCATCTTATCTTCCTTCTTGCATATAATCGCATCAACGCAGCAATTCCACTTCATGTGTGAGGAGCCAGAATCAAGAAGAACACAACGGTTACATCATTAAGTTGCTTGCAGCCACCAGGCAAAGATCAGATGCAGCGATAAACATATGCAACCAGAAATAGCAGAAGTGCATTGCAGTGACTAATCAATTCATGGCCACGCTGCGCTCGTGTTTATACAGATTTTTGTATACAATTGTATTTCTATCCTCCATTTGTGCTATTATTACGTTTCCATCTTTCGAGTACCCGTGACAGTAACGACCTCCCCGAGGACCACGTTACCACTCTGAATCACACTGGCTACTCTCAAAAACCCCGGCAATATTAAAACATTAAATTCTCTGGAAACCCATCAGACCGGTCTCAGAGCGTTAGAGGAGGTGTTGGGACTTGAGGACCCAAGGAAGTGATGTCGTTTTTCTGCCCTGGTCGCAGCTAGCGCTAGCAGCTCGCCTCGGGCTCTCCTGGATCCCAACACTTTGTCACCCCTTGCAGCACTTCTTTGTCCCCACGGGGACACAAACTCTTCCTCATCCCTGCTTACAGGCCGGCCGTTGCCAGGCTGGTTTCTATTTCTGTCCCCTGGAAAAAAAACGGCCATTACATCCTTTAGTGGCTGAAGCCACCTTGTAGGAGCTACACGCCGGTCCGTAGTTAACTCGTTTCAGCTCTCCATAAGAATGGTAAAAGAAAAAAATGGAATTAAATATGACATTTAAAAAGGTCTGATTGGTCTTCCCTGCTGGCGTGGACACACACGGTTACCGTTGTGATATTTAAAAGCGTGAAAATGTCAAGGACACATTCTGAGTAACCACAATTAGGTTAAAAACCATCCGTGTAAATGGATTGTTCCACTATGAATACACAAACTGCACGCCATTAAGTGACATCACGTGTGCACTTATGTACACGCGCTAACAAGTGGTATGGCACTTCGGATCATCCATCCCTCTACCGCTCATACCACCACCACTACTACTACTACACCACGACTTCTTAAAATCATCTCCTCGGCAGCGTAGACTTTGTTCGGCCAAGAGATGGTTGGTTAGAGACGCCCAGCGTGAGGTTCTGAGGCTGCAACACACCTCAGAAGCCAAGAGATAGCCACACCCCAGGGACCAACCAGACGGGCCCGGTGGGTGGGTGGGTGCACACACACACACACACACACACACACACACACACACACACACACACACACACACACACACACACACACACACACACACACACACACACACACACACACACACACACACACACACACACACACACACACACACACACACACACACACACACACACACACACACACACACACACACACACACACACACACACACACACACACACACACACACACACCAAGACAGGGGAACGCAGACACCCAAAACCCAGCCACACTGGATGACCCTGTTTGACCTTGTCCTGACTTGGGACATTTCTCCACTTGATCATACAAAGCGTGAACCCATGAGCATGAGTGGGTGGGATCTTTGGTAAAATATAATAATAAGTGCTTATCAAATGGGTCAGGAGATCCAGTTTCAGAGTGAAGCTTGATAGCTCATAGTCCATAGTTTGCTTTTGTCTGCAAAACAAGTTTGTGTACAGTACTTTGTGAAATGTGTATGTGTAGTCCGTGGCTGGCTGAAGCAGCCTCACCTGGCCCCCAGTCAGACTGATTAGAGTCTGGTTGAAGCAGCCTCACCTGGCCCCCAGTCAGACTGATTAGAGTCTGGTTGAAGCAGCCTCACCTGGCCCCAGTCAGACTGATTAGAGTCTGGTTGCAGCAGCCTCACCTGGCCCTTAGTCAATCTGATTAGAGTCTGGTTGCAGCAGCCTCACCTGGCCCTTAGTCAATCTGATTAGAGTCTGGTTGCAGCAGCCTCACCTGGCCCTTAGTCAATCTGATTAGAGTCTGGTTGCAGCAGCCTCACCTGGCCCTTAGTCAATCTGATTAGAGTCTGGTTGAAGCAGCCTCACCTGGCCCTTAGTCAATCTGATTAGAGTCTGGTTGCAGCAGCCTCACCTGGCCCCAGTCAGACTGATTAGAGTCTGGTTGCAGCAGCCTCACCTGGCCCCAGTCAGACTGATTAGAGTCTGGTTGCAGCAGCCTCACCTGGCCCCAGTCAGACTGATTAGAGTCTGGTTGCAGCAGCTATGTGCTGTTACATGGCGTGGAGGTGGTAGAAGAGCGCGACAGCCAGCGTAGTTCTATTTAGAACGTCTGTGTCCGGACTTTGGACCACGGAACCGATGGAATAGTTTCTCACCTTAACGCTACTGTTGACACATCAGAGTCTTAAGAAGACGCGCTGATGAGCAAGAGATGCCAGACTTAATAAGCCTGCAGCATCATCATCATTTCAATAGATATTTTCCAGAGAGTGTCGGCGGGGGGAGGTTGGAAAACACGGAGCGGCCGGTCCTCCCACTGGCTGACGTTTCAATTGTCTTCTTCTACCGTGCGAGAGACGTCTCCGCTTCCAGCGTATCTCAGCTGCCCGGTCCGTCGGACGTTTGACGGGAATTCACGCCTGTCAACTCCACGGTGGAGACGCCGTGATCGACACCCACTGATGTTTCTCTTCCCGAGAGAGATTGACAACAACAACAACAACAACAACACAACCCATCTGTCACATCAGCTACAACCCTAGCCATCTCACACTGGAGGCACCTTCTAAATTGACGGGTGTTTAGGAAAAACACTCAATTATACAACGTTCCACATGTTGTTTTGTGGTAAGCGTGGCAGAGGAGCGTACCTTGTTTCTGAAGTAAACTTCGATCGGCAGGATGAAGCCGGCGTATCCAGATTCCTCCACCTTGTACGGTGGGTCCTTGCACACTAGACACAAAGGGAAGATTCGGGGGTTAAGTCGGGGTTGGAATTAAGCAGTAAAATAAGAGATGGAAAATGCAAATGGCCTGAGCAGCACCAACCAATATGAAAGCCTTGACAAGGCCTACATTTGCCGTGTGTTTGTCAGAAAGCCTTTATTTTTGCTAGATTATATTAATAACATTATAATACATTACATTTTAATTATCCACACCATCCATGAAAATCCATGTGTATCCACCATCCACCATCCATGTGTAAATTTCTGTGTAATAAGTGTAACGTTTTTAATAACAATAAAAAAAGACAATGTATTGCTCGTCATCATGCATAGTCACCTGAATGTGGAATAGTTATAACCGTTATATAACCAATATAATATAACTTATAACTATAGTCTAGCTGTGAAGATACTCTGATGTGACAGCCATTGCTTGCCGGCCTGTACCTAGCTTCTGTACCTAGCTACTGCTGCCTCGTGGGATCTCGTTAAAGACGCCAGGCTTTACAGGAACAGGTTTTGCCTAATTTTGCCGTCTTATTCCAGTACTTAAGTACTAAACCGGAGCTCCTTCTAAATGGCCATCGCGTCGTTGGATGAAAATATCACCAGATGGGACGTCACCTGTTCTGGTGTTAAAACCAAACAGCCCATCCTGTTCGCACGATCATCACACCAGTCTCCAGAATATTCAGAATATGACCGAAAATATTCCATAATTTTTGAAAATAAATAAAACATTTTTTAATTCCGCCACGTCTGCCAAAGCCGTTGCTTATTTTGGCATCTATGCGTGCACGCACGTCGGGGGAGGGCATGAATCCAAAGTATGCAAGTCTGGTAGCTAATCTACACCAGGATAAGACGCCTTTGGCTTCCCCAGCAGGCCTCGGTAGACAAACAAGCCTTACCCCAGGTAAGGTGTCCTCCCAGAGGACTCTGCATAGAGCACACCAATTAGCCCATGTGTTGTCAGCCAGAACACCTGTGAGCCAAGCCCTCACTTCAACACCATGGTCGCCACTCACTAAGAAATACAAATTCTAAATCTAAATGTAGCCTGAACCCACAGTGATGCTATTGGCCTTTTATTTGTTGAAAGCAGAACATTTTTTAAAACGCGATGAAGGTGGTGGCAGAGCTGAAGCCAGGAGAATGTTGTTCAGCTCCCAGTGTTGGGTACCACAGACCAGCATTAAAACTTGGGCTGTTTCATTAATGTTTCAACCTCAGCAACAAACCCCAGATTGAAATTGGGCCGTTTTAACGGAAATGCAAGACGACATCAACCATCAAGGCAGATACTGCCTACATGGGAATCTTGTCAGCTTTTATGGTTGTTGTTCATTTGGAATTGTGGCTGCAAGGGTATTTTTCTTTATAGATGCGCCTCTCTCTCTCCATTATTTTTTTTCTAAAACTAGCCTAATACAGTGTTATCTTTATTGTACAGTGGTTGCTTCATCCGAGGCAAAGTAATTCAGTTCTGAGACTTCACAGCCGATTCCCAAACCCGGGCTCAGAAGAGAAGCGTGACTCACCAAAGGACCCAACAAAACAAACTGATCAAAACTATACAAACCCCACACAAAGTGAATCTCAGAGACACGTCCATATATTATATCCACCTGGGGCCATGGGCGGAAATTAGCACATAAAACGCTATCATCTGGTACAATGCATCCCTTCCCACTGGCTCTTTGTACAAATAAACAGACCAGACTGAATAACAAAAACTACATCCAAAGTATTAAACCAAAACAAGTCATTTGTGAAGAACACAAATGATTGGATTGATGAACGGCAACTTTGGGTTGTTACTACGAAAGACGGGGACTACATCATCATAGACATTACGCATAGCATTATTGTTATGATTTAACCAACAGCAAAACCCTCATATTTGTGAAAACGGATAATATACAGCACATCATATTAGAAGTCATTTAAACAACAACAAAGCCCACGATTGACTCCCCATTTAGCTTTTAGCGTTCACAACATGCTCCCAATAACCCACCAGGTTAACCATCAGCAGGGGTTTCTTCCTTTATAACATCAGGGCTTAGTCCCGCCCCCACCACCGCTCCCAGACGAGGGCGGTGACTGACAGCCAGGGGGGGGGGGGTAAGTCCGCCCTGTGGGGGGGGTTCCGCCACAAGAGCACCGAGCACCCCCCCCCCCCCCTCCGAAAAACAATAAAAGCTGTGCAAATATTATGGGTCATTATTAATTGTGTGGCTGGGGGTCAGGTTCAACTGCGAGAGGCTAAGGAGACACCGTTCACCCCAGCTCCCCTTATGAAGAACACGGGGACACATGAGCACACGCCGCAGACTTGGGGGTGCCTTCAAACCCATTAATCATCCGCCATCATGTCATGGCTTTCAGTCTTTGAAGCGGTGGTGTGAGTGCCGTGGTGGTGGGGGGGGGGGTTACCGAAGCAGCGTTTTAGCGGTGTTGCTAAAGCAGAGCTGAACGTGATTGTCTCGTGTGGTTGCCTACGGTCATCGAGTAGCTCAATCAAAAACAACGTTTGAATTGAAAAACTTGTACAACACTCATGCCAATGTACTAAAACATACGTATGGCTTATTGTACTTTGTAAATCTAAATCTGGAGGATTGAATCCTCTTTATCGGTCACACACGTACACGTGCACACACAGTGACATGTGTTTCTCCTCATTTAACCCATCCTAGTATGAGGAGCAGCGGGCAGCTGTTGTATATCCAGCTGCCCGGGGAGCAGTGTAGGGGTTGAACCGGCGACCTTCCGGTCCCTAAGCCAAGTCCTAACAGACTTAAACTACTGCCGCCAACTTTTACCTGAGCTCTTGGAGGTTTGTTAGGAAGGAAATGCACTCATGTCTTCTGGTGACTAGTAGTTCTCTTGCCTACCTGTTGAATGACCTTATTGTAAGTCGCTTTGGACAAAAGAGTCGGCCAAGTCACTGTAATGTAAGTTAATGTCCAAGATTTATGTGTGCTAGATATTAAACTCATACCCCACTTCGCTCATTCATCTCACATCTTAAAAAAATAATACAAAGTTGAAAATACAACTTTGGCCACTACTTTGACAGAGATGGAGAAACTATGCTGCAGCCTGTAAGTCATCCCATAGTACTTCATAAAAAAAACTGAGTCATGCAATATAACCACCCTCCCTCCGTCCAATAGTTTTACTTGCTGACGTCGCCTTATCATTTTCTCCAAATATACCCTTAGTCCCGCGATTCAGTTAGCAGGATGTCAAGCAGACAGGTAGATGGCATTCGATCAGCCTGCTTGCAAAATGAGTTGCTTCAGAATCACCCGTCTTGTAGAGTCAGCGTGTAAGCCAGAGGGTTGGCACGCGCACACACACACACACACACACACACACACACACACACACACACACACACACACACACACACACACACACACACACACACACACACACACACACACACACACACACACACACACACACACACACACACACACACACACACACACACACACACACACACACACACACACACACACACACACACACACACACACACACACACACACACACACACACACACACACACACACACACACACACACACACGAGAGCGAGAGCGAGAGAGCGAGAGCAACCCCCAGGAATGCTTTCGATTAGGATTAGCGAGCTCTGCAATCAAGTAAAGGGCGGTTTACGAGTCGGCTTCAAATTTGAACGACAACAAGCGTTGTACCCCTCCATTCCCCCCCCCACCCACCCCAGCCCCAAACTAAAACCGTCTTGTAGAAAAACTAACAAGTCAGCAAATGGCCCTTAAAGAGCAACAGCGCTGGCATCCTGTTCACACACGGGCCGCATGTCAAATGGGGTTTCAACAGAATACATCGAAATTAAGGGAGAAGAGGGGAGGCCTGATACTATTCTCCCCCCACCCCTTCTTCCCCAAACTAGGAAACCTTCCAGCTTTGGTTTCGGGAGACAAATGTTTTTTACGGCACACGAGAGTCAAAGACCTGCTGACAGACGGGGCCCGTATAAACCTGCGCGTCAATAAAAGCACTTCCTCCATCTTCCTTTCATTGAGCGAACCAGAGAGCGCAGACATTTACAGCCCACTTCCTGTTTTGGGGGCAATCAGTGCCTTGGTCTCCTCTGTCTGAGCCCGCCCCCCCTTTCTCCTCTTTTAAAACCGCAGCAGCAGCACAGCAGGCCTGGGACAGACTGTGTGTGTGTGTGTGTGTGTGTGTGTGTGTGTGTGTGTGTGTGTGTGTGTGTGTGTGTGTGTGTGTGTGTGTGTGTGTGTGTGTGTGTGTGTGTGTGTGTGTGTGTGTGAATCCTTGTGACCAAGAGAGACTCACTTATCAGAGTTAACTTGAATGCATCCGAATTTCTGCAGTAGTAGGGATCAATTAAACTCAAAAACATGACTCCATCCCCAGGGACAATTCCTAGAAGCAGGCGTAGAAGGACACACACACACTAACTGTGGCCTTGTGGCAGAGATCATACAGTACACACCAGTGGCAATACAAGATAGTGTAGCAGATATCCAAATGTCCAGCAGACCAGACACAAGATGTGTGCCAAAGGACAGAGAGCCTTTTTAATGGCCAGCACCTTCCGTGTTGTCATGGTGAGGAAGAGCATGATCCACAGAATTAGCCGGTGATCCAGGCTGAAGCAGTTAATACGTTGTTTATTTTAGTCAGGATGTGCGTCTCTCGTAAGGTGTGGAAGGCAGACCAGAAGTCTGTCAACGGGAGCTGTGCGGATGCGTTGGGGCCCTCTAGGTGTTCCAGATCATATAGGTTATCGAACCCTCTCTCTTGGCGCGACACACAAACCGAAGAGGCTCCATCTGTGCAGCTGTGTGGCCTCGGTGTGATGAGACTTTTCAGGATCCTCTGGAAAGCCTTCATAGATGAGGGAGACGAGGGCTATCGGTTCAGAGATCATTCCAGACCTTGGGCTGCTCTTCTCGGGGATGTAGAGTCGTTTCCATGACTGCGGGACTGAAGCAGCAGCAGCAGCAGCAAGAGAAAGCTCTGAAATATGATTGGCTTCCCTCTTTGTCGTAGACCCCGCTTGATGTACTTATTGTGTCAAATCTATTAGCTCAGCACTGGCTCTGCTCTTGGAGGCTCGTTAGGACGTAAATGCGCTTACGACTTCTGGTCGGGCTGCTGACGGCATCTGCCATTTGTGATCGGTAATCTTTCTAAAACCTTGCAGAAAAAAGGAGTTTGGATGGTTGGGGAGGAATTCAGTAGTCCCAGACACAATTGGACAGGTTTGAAGTCCACAGAAGTTAACTGCTGCCCACGGTCGTAATCCCCTGCCAAGGCGGCCTGGAGATTACCCCGTTTTAATTTGTGTTCAATTTTTGTTCTTATAAGCTGCTTTAGCTTTTTTAGATGCGTGCTTCACCTTCCTGCTCACTTGTGGTTTTTTTTCCCCTCCATGAATCCAATTGAAGAACAAGCTTTTCCGTTTGTTGGGAATAGTTTCGAGGTCCTAGTTTCGAAGTTTATTGTTGGAGAAAATATGATGATTGTTTAGGTAGGTAGATATTATACCTACACAGGAGGATATGTAGGACAAGACGGTGCCAACTTTGTTTAGAGTGAGATCTGGTTATTAATAATACATCCAAGGTTTGTACGTTCAAACCCCCCCGTCAGTGTGTCAATGCCTTGCATGGTCCATCGTTCACAGACTTGACCACTTTCTCTGTACAAATCGGTCTGTATCTCTGTAATCCAGGGACTATGATCGATGGTCGTTCTCCAACTCCGCCGGCGGAATATTCCAAAGCATATTAGTCCTAGGTCCTGCAGGTTTAGTAGAGAGTCCCTCGAGTGTCCAGGCTGTCCGTCATCCCAGAGTAGATCCTCAGTGTTGTTCGTGGTCCACGACTTGTGGTGATGCCAGTAATCCAAATACTTGAGGTGTTTGACAACAGCTAAGTGTGTTTGTTCACATTACGAGCCGACGTGAAAGAACTCAAAAACAATAAAATTGGCAAATAAAAAACTAAGCCGGAAACCAGCCGGTTGCCACGCAGGCAGCGCCACGCCACGGAAAACCTGAAAATGCTAATTGGATACATGGTCCAATATGCATCAGATTCCACTTATTTACACACATCAGAAGAAGTCAACCGGTTTTCGGATGCATGACCGTGCAACGGCGAAGGCCTTGGAATACTTAGAGTAAAAACAAAAATTGAGAATCAATACGGGGTGGGCCGCCACAAACAAATCAATACATGGGAAACACTGCAAAACCAAAAGGTTTTTTCTGTCCACCTTTTGGGACGAGGAGATGAGAAGATGGACTGGATGAGAAAGGACATCCTATGCAACACCAGGCCCGCTCTATATCGATGGCATGAACATCGGTGTGACTGAATGTCTTAAAAAGGAAGGTGTGATTCATTTTTTTCACACCTTTCAGACCCGGCAAAGAAAGAATGGGTTTTCATTGTCAGTCTACAGCGTGTGTTTGATTTGCGGTATGAGGACACGGGGGCTAAATGAGCATTAGGGAAGCACTAAGTAACATAACAAGCGTTTCACCGCATCTCTGGGAGGCTCCGAGGGGGAAAACAGGCATACTGTCACCATGTGACAAACGGAAGCGTCTCTAGTCCACTCCACCAATTCATGATCATAGAAAAAAAATAAAATAATTGACCATAATATTCCGTAAGTCTTATTTTAAAAAGACATCTTCCGCATCATGATCAAAATGAAGAAGCAAAATGGGATAACAGGAGGGCTTCAGGGATGACCACCTTTCCCCGAAATTATCCACACCTTTTTCCACGCTGACGAGCAGTGGAACCCCTTCATACAAGACCATCATGCGCCCCGCTGCAGTTCAGAGCGGGAGGGATGGGAGGAGAGAGAGAGAGAGGGAGAGAGGGAGAGAGGGAGAGTCAGACTCCGCTTTTTGGCCGTCGCCATGGCAGCGGTCCATTGAAAGTCTCCGTGGTAATGAAAGCTCTCAGAGGTGGTTCCGCCGACCGCTGCGTCATTAAGCTTAACGCTGCCGAGTCTCGCCGAGGGAAGAAAATAAAAAGCCACCACTGAAAGAGAGGAGGGGACGTTTCTCCATGATTAGCATCAGCCCAGTCTGACTTCCCCTCATACCTGTACAGCGGCGACGGGTGGACATGAACGTCCAAAAAAACAACGAAAAATTGAGATGAGAAATACAACCCAGTCGTCCGAGAGAACCCGCCAATTTCCATCGATACACAATGAATAATTATACAATATTGGCAACCATTGTACCGTGCACTAGGAAATGAGACGCAAGCCCTGAGAAACAATTAGCGTTGGTTTCCTGTGCTCACGATGTTCTGGGGCCACTTAGTTGAAAACGGTTCCCCCTACCCTTACCTGCGGCCCTCAACACAATCCGGTTTCCAAGGTTACACAGTATGTAACCAAATCATATCCAACGTTGCCCCGGCAACACAAATTGCATCATTAGCTGCACAAGTTAAAAGCCAGAAAAGAAAGAAATCCAGAGGCAGGGAGAGCGACTCTGAGAGCGAGAGCGAGTTCATCAGGCCTGCTATCCTTTTAGGATTGTTAGTAATGTTTCCCTTACAAAGAGGAGCATCAGTTAATAATTGACAGAGCTCCTGTACGGCATGAGGAGGAAGAGGAGGGAGTTCCGCACATGCGTCATGACTTAACAGTTCCTAGTTCCTAAAACAAAAAACTAAACTATGCATGTTGGCTTTTAATGTACACACGAGATGTGTATATACTCCCAGAGCGAACAGGAACAGAAACTTCCCTTTCAAGTGAGAGTTTAATTCTCGCCAGCTGCAAAGTTAAGGACTAAATTAAACAAATATGGCCCCAGTGAAAGGAAGGAGGGAGGTGAAGAGAAACATCCCTAATGCTGACCCTGGGACACTGTGTGTGTGTGTGTGTGTGTGTGTGTGTGTGTGTGTGTGTGTGTGTGTGTGTGTGTGTGTGTGTGTGTGTGTGTGTGTGGTGTGTGTGTGTGTGTGTGTGTGTGTGTGTGTGTGTGTGTGTGTGTGTGTGATGGTACAGTCAGCCAGCTGTGACCTTGTCTGACCATTCCTTACGCGGTGGTCAGACGAGGTCACTAAGCTAGCTGTCCACGCCACTGCCACACACACTCACGTGATGGCCACTTAGTAGGCCGACCCCGACTCAGACAATCTAGGACCCATGGGCAGCAATCAATGACTATAGAAAGCTACGGATCAGCCGGTGATCAATTAGTGCAAACAGCGTTCGATTATTTAAAGTGAAGTATCCAGTATATGTGCTTTCCATTTTGCATTGAGCCCGCCCACTTTCACAGGAGTCTGAAAAAGCCACTGCAATAGTTTGGAGTTTCCCTCCCATTGTTTCCTATCTTAAAGTATGGGTTTTAGTCATTTTTAAGTATGTTTTTTTTCAATATAAAAACCATAGATGCACACAATGACGTCCCCTCTTTAACAAATAAAGTAAATTTGAGCCCAATGTTTAGCGATTTAGCGTTTTAGCGATTGCAGCGTGAGAACTGCCTCTTACAAAGAGGAACAGAATTGTGGTCACAAAATGCTAATTGGAGGAAATGACTAAAAAGGACACAATATCTCTGTTGGACGTCCCTCCCTCTCTCAGTAAAGGGTGCATTACCATTTTACTGTCAACACATCCATGTTTAGCCCGGTCGTGTCATTGCTATGAATTCATCTGGTGCCGCTTACCATTTCTTTGGTATGTTTACGTCGACTTGATTGGAGAAAGACCGAGGCTGCAGAGTCTCCTTCGACACACACACACACACACACACACACACGCCATCAAACTTTTGGTCTACAACCATTTGGTGCTCCACTGCTGATCCCAATATCGGGTGTCTCCATCGCCACAGCTGAAGCTTATTGAGACTTGGATAGCCCTGACTAGATCAAGACACTGTGACATTAGTTTTGTTGCTGGAAATTGTATTTTTTTCTGTCCCCCCCCCCCCGTGCGTTTATGCATCTGGACCATCTGTGGAGGGATGATTCGGTGGATCTGCCGTGACTCGGGAGGAATTCACACCTTCACACGTTCAGCCGCAATCGGCTCTTCACACGACAATGTTGCCTGATTTGAGTAATTCTGGGTAAAAGACTCCGGTGAAGCCTTTAAGGCAGTCAAAGAACCCCTAAATTGTCAAAACTGTCAAAAACGTCCGTCCTTCGGTTTGAAATTTAGGGGCAACTTTGGCCCGGTGGATTGGATTTTAAGGGGCACTTTTGACCCTCGTAAAACGTCAGGGCGGCAGGTGTCGTAAAGCATGGCGCACTTTGGCGGAACGCCTTTCAAGTGTTAGCCGCCGTGGAGGGATATCGAACGAGCCGTCCCGAGTCTTCTGCAGCCCGGTAATGGACAGGGGATTTACTGCAGGTACAGCTGCCCCCCCCCCCGAGACGCAATTTGAAATTCGGTCTGTAAAACTAGACGGAATATAATGGACACGCCACCATTTCCCACCATATTTTAACACAAAAGAAATAAATAATAAAAGGGACTCTTTTGCAACAATGGGCATTTTAAGGCACCAACCTCCCCCACCGCTTTGCCTCATAATGCAACCAGTTATTTATTGAACGTGCTGCATTTACAAAAATGGCTAACAATGACTAACTATTTCCGCACATGGGGCGGCAGTAGCTCAGTCAGTTGGGGCTTGGGCTTGGGAACCGGAGGGTCGCCGGTTCAAGTCCCCCGAAACACCTGGGCACTGCAGAGGTGCTTTACTTGAGCAAGGCACCAGACCCCTATCCAGCTCCCCGGGTGCTGTTAATATACAATAGCGGCAGCCACTGCTCCTAATCAGAGGACGGGCTAAATGCAGAGAAACACACTTCACCGTGCGTGTATACATGTATGTGACCAATAAAGATTCTTCTTTTTTTTGGTGTCGAACATGCATCGTTTAGAACAAAGCATGACCCAGTCCACGGTATAGTTCAACATGGATGCAGGTGAACACAGACACCCTCCTTTTCCTCAGTATTTCCACACAACACGAACAAGATGTGGGGTTAAGCCCAGCAGCCGTGCAACCCTCTTCCTCCCAAACGTAACGATAAATTCAGCTAATGGTTGGGCCTTTGGACGGTGGACAGATCAGAAGCACTCAGGGCACAACATTTGTCACCCTTAAAAAAAAAGGAGAGAGACAGAGGGGAGGGGAGGGAAGGGGAGGGAAGGGGGGAGGAAAAGGGAGAACACGGCACACAAACATGACATGGGGGTGGTTCGAGGTGCTCGTGCAGCACGCGTCACTTCCTACGCTCTTCCCGAAGGTTAAGTACGCTCTCCCTCCCCGAGCCTCGGGCCTCGCTCCACTCCATTTACATCACAGTCATCACCACCCAGATGGAGGTGGAGGAGGAGGTGGAACCCAGCAGGAGGAGGGTGGGTGGGAGAGACACAGGGAGGGACGGAGGGTGGGTGGGGGAGGAACAGAAAGAGAGCTCCAGAACCCGGATCCCGCAGAGGAACGTCTTCTCACAGAAGCTTTGAAGAGCCCGTCCGTAGCTCGGAGCCAAGGCTGTGAGTCCAGCGTCAGCATAGCAGAAGACTTAGTCCATCCCCAGGGGTGGACACACACACACACACACACACACACACACACACACACACACACACCCCCCCCCCCAAGGTATTCTTTGAATGGGGGTCAGAAGGGGAAATGGCAGGCCTGAGCAAGACTTCACTTTGTCACTCTCAGCTTCAGTCCCTCTATTGAGTATGGAGTAGAGTGTATCATGTCGTTCTCCAGAAACCCAGCGGAATGCAGGTATGCAAGCGTAGAACTTAAATATATCCAACCCTAAAAGTATGCCATTCAAAAGAGATTCACAGAGAAATAAATCCAGTCCAAATTGTTGCCCCACGGCGGGTAAATGTATACCATAAAACCCAAAGCCAAACACCCAGAAGACCGGAAAGACTTGCGGTTAATCATTAAAAATGAATGAAAAACTTCCCAACCGGGCAAACATGTCACAACCAGGCAGTGAGGAGGAGGAGGAGGGAGGAGGAGGGAGAACAGGGTGGGAGGAAAACTGCCCAAAACGAGGAGGAGGGGGGGGGGACGGGGGACCATCTCACAACTGTTTTTAATAACGTGGATCTTTTGTCTGCTATTCGAGTCACATGTAATTAGAATAAAATGGGGTCTCTCCGGTAAGACACAGAGTTTGGCTCTCTGCCTAGCCCTTGTCACGCCAGAGAACCCTCAAATACACCAGAGGCAAAGGGGGGCGGGGGGGGGGGGGGGGGGGGGGGGGGGGTGAGGGCTGCTGGGGTTAGGGGAGGGAAAAGGGAGGGCAGAGGAGGAGGAGGAGGAGGGGGGAGAAGAAGAAGAGGAAGGGAGGGCAGACAAGAAGAGGAGGCGGAGGAAGGAGGTTTAAAAAATATAAAAGATCCAAACTAGCAAATATTTTTAATTGATCCCTTCCTCGTCTGACATGCCATCACCAGAGAGCGGCGGGGACACACACACCTACACACACACACACACACACCTAAATACAGCTTGGGGTGGGGGGGGGGGTCGTTTGACACCTTTTAAATAGTGCAAGCTGCCAAACCACGAGTAGGCTACACAACCATTATCACGGTTACAAACGGGGTTATTCGTGAGAACCGCCGGTTCTTGGACGCGCGTCTTATCCATCCGTACACATGCACTCATCCGTTAGAAATCAAGTCAAACCCCTAGCGGTGAAATAAGCTTTGATTTTTGGAATAAACCAACAAAATCCTAATACCCCTGCAAGAGAGTCCCCATTCCCTGGAAATATTAATCATGGAAATTATGATTGGTTCTTTGGATTTCTATTCTGGCGATTGCAATGCCTCTCTCTCTCCAAAATATAACGCACAGCACAACAGGTAAACCGCGGGGGGTCTCCTCCAGAGACACTTCAACAGATGCAGACATGAACAGACCAACCATACAGCAACACATCAAAAAATAAACCAGAATCTCTTCTTACCTCTTTTTGGTTTGGGGAAGCTTTCGTGCAGGTGAAACACAACTTTCTCCACGAAGTGCTGGACGTTCCCGTGGTCGGGGCCTCGCACGAACACCACCCAGTCGTGGGTGAAGCCCTCCACGGTGGGTTTCTTCCGGACCTGAGCACGGTGGCCGAGTTCTAGTTTCACCTGGACGGCACCCTGTTGGAGGGGATTGTTACGCCGTTGTTAAAAAGATATATCAAAATATAGTGCAGTGTGTGCAGAACGGTGCAGTGTGCGCCGTTGCAGCCATCGACAAATGCAATGGAAAAGGGTTATATTATAAAGTCCCTCTCCTCCATGCATCATCCATGCACCAGTGTAATGCACGTGTAGAATGCACAATACGGCACCGTGTGGATCAGCAGACTACAAGACAACACGAACGCGTCAACTTTACCCGTTACACGTTTTAACAACTCCACAGCTGGAGGAACGCGTGAGAAAACGTCTGTGCAAAAAAAAATGTTTTACTTATTAATAAATTGCCATATTTGACTTTTATGGTCTCCAAGTGTCACGCTGCGCTGCACCGTGTGAACGTCACCGAAACGAACCGAACCGAACCGTCCTCGGGGGTTCGCTGATGAACCGGTGATATTTATATATTTATATATATATATTATATATATTTATATATATATATATATATATAAATATATATAAACCGCACGAGATCTACCGGCAGACCGACCGGCCGGTAACGCACGAACGCGCGCACGAAAAAGGGGGACGACGGCGCTCGTGGAGCCCGCGGGGCGGAGGAGGAGGAGGACCGGGAGGGTCTTCTCCCCCCTTACTCACCGGGTTGGCCATCCTGCAGGCCACGCGTGGCCCCGCTACTTCATGGAGGAGATCCCGTCTTAATAAGAGAGACGGCAACGACGTGAAGGGAGCGTACGGCGGCGTGCATGGTCTCTTGATTGAACTCGAACCCTCCTCCTCTTCTCGAGCTCCGACGGGCCGAGGCGGAGGAGGGAGGAGGAGGAGGAGGCGTAGGGAGGAGGAGGAGAAAAAAATATATATATGCGCA
Source organism: Muraenolepis orangiensis (assembly GCA_027704905.1). Taxonomy (NCBI): domain Eukaryota; kingdom Metazoa; phylum Chordata; class Actinopteri; order Gadiformes; family Muraenolepididae; genus Muraenolepis; species Muraenolepis orangiensis. Next base: position 17,657,784 of record CM051021.1, on the reverse strand, counting down.
TGCGCCGTCTCCTGCGAGCGGAGTCTGGTCTACTGTGGTCGAGGAGAACGGGAGCTGACGCGCAGAGGCGAGAGGCGGTGGCCAATGGGAGCCAAGCTGTTGACAGCGCGCAGCCAATCAGGGGCCGACCGCTTGGGCCGTAATTATACCACGAATCAGATTCAGATTGACGTGTAGTGTATTTGTCCCATGCACGTGGTTCAGTGTAACATGTACAGATCGATGTTATTGATAAATGTTATTGCCAGCTCCAAAAAGGTGCTCAGAATGCAGTATAATTGTGTATTGTACCACAGGTTAGCCTTTAGCAGTGCATGCAACCTGTTAAATACTTGTTTACTTACCTGTGTATACATATATACCTATAATTCTGCACATATCTTATACCTACTCTATAAGTTATTTTATACTGTTATACTGTTTTTACACTTTTTATACCTAGTAGACTGTTTTTACATCTTATTTAATCACTGCACATGATATATTACCATGAACTTTACTGTAACATTTGCACTCTGGTTTAGATGCCAAATTATTTTCGCTGTACTGTACTTGTGCTGTGAAATGACAATACATTTGAATCTAATCTAATCTAATCCAACATACATATAGTTTATGCATTTAGTATACATGTACACGTGTGTGTGTGTGTGTGTGTGTGTGTGTGTGTGTGTGTGTGTGTGTGTGTGTGTGTGTGTGTGTGTGTGTGTGTGTGTGTGTGTGTGTGTGTGTGTGTGTGTGTGTGTGTGTGTGTGTGTGTGTGTGTGTGTGCATATGCTGGCATTCATAGACGGAGAGAGAGTCAAACTGGAATGAACATTCCTTAAAGGATTTACCATTGGAATATCTGATGATAGCACACACACACGCACACACACACGCACGCACACACACACACACACACACACACACACACACACACACACACACACACACACACACACACACACACACACACACACACACACACACACACACACACACCATGACGTGAGGATTGGGTGCAGTAAAACCCACTAGCGATAATAGGTTAGTGGACATGGGTCGGTAATGAAGTCATTTTCTGGATCCTGAGAAAATATAAAAATATCAAAGTATAATTAGAATAAGATGAAACAGTTATTTATGTATATATATATATATTCCTCACAGTGTTAAAAACTCCTTCCAGTGGGGTTAATATACTTGACAGGTGCTGTCACAGCCATTGTGCACGACTTCTACAGTCAAGCGACCAGGCAAGCGTTTCCTCATTTAAAAAAACAACCCAAATACGTTTAATATTGTTATTAGTGCCAAACTGGATCATTATAAAACAGTATAACTAATAACAACGAAATCCTTTTTTAATTTTTTATTCGCGTTTTTTTCCGCAGCGGTTCAGTTTGGTCCTCGCGGTGCGCCGTAGTCGCGCGGTCTTGTGGCGCCGATGTTAACAGGTAAAGTTGACACCACCGTCCTCTTTAAACGCCTATGTTACACACCGTGCAAAACATTACATGATAATGAAATACACCGAAACGTGTAATTTTCAGGCTTTTATAATGCTCTCTATATCTGTTTTTAAGTCGTTGTGTGTCGTCTTAGTTGTTGTCGTTGTTGTTAATGCGGGCTAATTCGCATATATATCTATATAGATATAGATATATATAGTTATATACCTCAGCTGCATATGGATGGCTTGTATGGCTGATCTGATCCCTTATAAATGTTTCTTCATACGTTATTAACATGTGTCCTCGATAAGGTTTTGCCCTTATCCCATATCTAGTAGTTGTTCAATAAGACCCTGTCGTGGTAGTCGAGCCACAGCCCTTGTAAAGCACCAGTTTGGGGCCAACTTTGCTCATTCATTGTCCCCAATGCTTCTATCGCTAGTGCAAGGCTAGCAGTACTCAGTACATTGCATTGTTGTTGTGGGAGAGAGAGCGAGAGAGAGAGAGAGAGAGAGAGAGAGAGAGAGGTACATGTGGGATGGAAACCACTGGCATGGGTTGCACTGTTACCTCATAGTTCGTTCAGCTGACCGTGGCAAAACCCCATCAAATAAGTGGTTTAAGTGATACTTTAACCTAAAAGGATGGCAGAGGTGCATGTTGTTAGTGGGTAAAGTGAAAGTAGTGGTAGGGCTCCCCTTCATTTTGCATCACCAAGCACATCTGTCCTGTATCTTAGCCTAAGCCTATTTAGCCTGTATAGTTTTGACTCGTATGTAGCCAAACTCAATGCCACATATGGCATAGAGTCACCGGAGAGGACAAGCATATGGCAAAAGTGTCCTCTCCTACAACAACGACCACAACCTTCAAACCCATTAAATGTACAGTAACAAAATATGACACACAAATTAACACAACATATAACGTGTATATAAGGTATGTCAGTGGTCCGTGGGGTCGCTGGCTTACCTATTCACGTTCACATTGGACTGCCACCACCAATGTTGGGTGACTCAGCGTAGTCGAGAGCTGATGACTGATAAGCCAGCGTGTCACACACGCTGGCTTATCAGTCAGATAGGAGCCAGGGCGGGAGGGAGGGAGGGTGGGTGGGCTTGGGTGGGGTGAGGTGTCTCTGCCAGTTTTTTGGGGTGGGTGGTGTTAAAAGCTTTGTTGCTTGTGTTGCGTGTGATTACCAGCACACAGAGAGAGAGAGAGAGGGGGGGGGGGGGGGGGGGGAGAGGGAGAGAGAGAGAGAGAGAGAGAGAGAGAGAGCGCGTTGCTGGTTGCTGGTTGCTGGTTGCTCTCCTCACAGTGAAAGCAATCCGGTGTGAAGTGGAACAGCTGGGTCCGAGGATCAGTGGACCGGGGTTCCGTGTGGTTAGTTCCCGTGGGGGGGGAACTAGATTTGGGCCACCGTCAACCCCCTTCTTCTCTGTAGTGTGCCCCCTTTTGCGACCTCTCTCTCACCCCACCCCTCAGGTGTGAAGGAGAGCGTGCGTGTGCGTGCGCGTGCGTGCGCGTGCGCGCGTGTGTGTGTGTGTGCGTGTGCGTGTGCGTGTGTGTGTGTGTGTGTGTGTTTCACACTTCATGTCTTCGGCCACTGAGGAGGAGGCCTTAATGGTGTATTTATGAGGTCATAAAAGTCAGTCTCACGGCAGATGATATCAGATGATATCAGATGGTATCATCTGATATCAGATGGTATCAGATGATATCAGATGGTATCATCTGATATCAGATGGTGTCGTCGCCGCTGAACACAAATGTTGTGGGGGGGGAAAAGTTCCGTGTGAGATTCACTTTGCCGAAGCAGCTCTGTGACCTGGTGACGGTATTGTTTTATTACAGCCGTGGGATTATTATAAAACCATACCTTGGTCGGCGATTCTGAAAGTTGATAGCTACGGTGTTATGTTGGTATTGTATATGTGTGTAAGTAAGCAAGTATTGTGTGGGCTGGAATTCTAACCACACACATGTTTTACATATGCATCATGCAAATACACAATCCAGTTCATCATAATTATAACACACGGCTTTGGTTTCATATAGCATATTTATCTTTATTTTAGTTTACCTGCTGCGGAGGCCAGAGTCACACAGCAGCTGGGTTTTAGGATGATCAATGATGTCATGTATTGGTTGAGTCAATTTCTTTATATGATAATTATGTTTTTAGATTATCCTACAATATTCTTGATATTACTTTATGACAATATATCTATATTTTTTTATGTTTTTTTTTTTTTAAAATGTGATAAAATGACAGAAATGTGCACACACACACCTCGATGATGTTAGATCACGTTGATCAACCCGTGACGGGTCCTAAGTTTGACGCCCTCCTCTAGTGGAGTTTGACCTGGCTGGTGGCCAGGTGTGGGCTTCACAGGGACACTGGACAGCTGGCGGTCAGCCACCCAGTCCCCCTCTCCGCACTGTTTTTCTCTCCCCCCCCCCCCCCCCCCCCCCCATAAGGAGATGGCAGAAGGTACGAGAGCCGAAGGGACTCTTTATCATTGAATGTAAAACCCGCGGCCACCGTCGCCATTTGTCATCTGCCGAGTGGTCGGACTGAGGCGGAACCGGTTGTCTTTCAGTGCGACTGTAGTTGTTCCAGGGCCTCCTGGCGTTCTTCTCTGGAGAGTACTTATAGTCCATTAAGTGTATCAAGGAACAGGTGTTTTGTTTCAACACGTGCTGTTTAACTCCTTGGAGACCCCGTGCCACCAGGATTCACACATCTGAGCTAGGTTCCTTCTCTGTTCCATATAAATGTTAATTGGGTAATAGTTTGTTTATTACAGGTGTCTTGGTGTCAAATACATTGCTTGGTACTAACACAAATCTTAATCTATAGAACAGAATGTGAACATTTCTTCCTTCTCTGTACCTTAATGTAAATATTGGGGAGTGGATGGACGATGATGGACCTAAAGCGCTAACGCCAAGACTGACCAATCACAAGATTCTACTGACCAATCACAAGGTTCTACTGACCAATCACAAGGTTCTACTACCAATCACAAGATTTTACTGACCAATCACAATATTCTACTGACCAATCACAATATTCTACTGACCAATCACAAGGTTCTACTGACCAATCACAAGGTTCTACTGACCAATCACAAGGTTCTACTACAAATCACAAGATTCTACTGACCAATCACAAGATTCTACTGACCAATCACAAGGTTCTACTGACCAATCACAAGGTTATACTGACCAATCACAAGATTCTACTGACCAACCACGAGGTTCTACTGACCAATCACACAATTCTACTGACCAATTACAAGATTTGACTAGTAATCACAGGGTTCTACTGACCAAACAAATTTATACTGACCAATCACAATATTCTACTGACCAATCACAAGATTCTACTGAACAATCACAAGGTTCTACTACCAATCACAAGGTTCTACTACCAATCACAAGGTTCTACTGACCAATGACAATGTTCTACTGACCAATGACAATGTTCTACTACCAATGACACGGTTCTACTACCAATGACAAGGTTCTACAACCAATGACAAGGTTCTGCTACCAATGACAAGATTATACTACCAATCACAAGGTTCTACTGACCAAACACAAGGTTCTACTGAACAATCACAAGGTTATACTACCAATCACAAGATGCTACTACTAATCACAAGATTCTTCTGACCAATGAGAAGATCCTACTACCAATCACACGATTATATTACTAATCACAAGATTCAACTGACCAAGGACAAGGTTCTACTGACTAATGACAAGATTCTATTGACCAATGACAAGGTTCTACTTCCAATGACAAGGTTCTGCTACTAATCAAAATATTCTACTGACCAATGACACTATTCTACTGACCAATTACAAGATTCTACTGGCTAATCACAAAATGATACTACCAATCACAAGGTTATTCAAACAATGACACAATTATACTACCAATCATAAAATTATATTTTTATGTCTATTTTTCCCCTAATTGCCATAGTTATCACGGTGTAGCCATTTTCATCTTACATTTTTATGCCGTCCTCGGACAAAATTTAGGATGCAGGCTAAAAGATTAGGAAATGTTCTTACTGTTTTATCTTCAACTTCTTCCGACGTTTACCCAAAACCCCTTTTGTCCTTTTGTCTTTTCCCTCAGGTCTCACTGAGAGAGATGGGTGAGAGTCTGAAGGCCCGGTTCGACTTCCCCAACCCCATCGTCCAGGCCCAGGTGCTGACTCACCATTCTGACGGCAGTAGGCCTACACAGTAGTATATTTATTGATCACGAGAAGAACTTATTAAGACGGACACCCAGATACTGCATGCTTTCACCGTGCCACAAAAGCCAGTGTTGACTTCAACGGCACTGTTGAAAATGTGTGTATTATGTGTATTTGGATGTGCTAGATACACACAGACACAGACACAAGACAACATTTCAACGTTCACCCGAAGCTGTAAATAATTGCCGACTGTGAACCCACCAACCCACGGTTTCAACCGAGGAGGGAGGGGGCGAACCACACGAATTTGATGCTTTTACCGTTAACACTTACTGTCTTTCACATTTTAACATTTAACGTCTTGACGCGTTCACGCCTGCTTTTCCCATTAACAGACGGCGAGAAGCCTGGTCGCCGCTGTGTTAAAAGAGAAAGGGCAACATGGGAAGATCTCTCAGTCCTCCGTTCGGGTAAGCTCTCGCTCTGATGTAACCCTCGTGGTAAGCCGGGCCTATTTCGGTGCACGATTGATCGACCTGATCGGACATTTCCACGGCGCTAATGCAGCCAGGTGCTTTCACGTATGTGGTACGCCGGTTATAGCTTACCATAAATTACAAATGCCTTTTTATTGCATATTGAGTAGCAAATAATTGGCGTTAAATCTCATAAAGCAGTCTCTATCTTTAGTCGGGAGACTTTATGGCGAGTTGCACCGACTGCGTGCTGTTTGCACGGCAGATAATGCAGGGTCACACAGCAGGGTAGGTTTGATTCTCCCTATCTGTCTTCCTCCCTATCTGTCTTCCTCCCTATCTCCCCTCCTCCCTATCTCTCCGCCTCCCTTTCTAATGGCATGCTCTTGTCTACACAGAGCTGTACAGGAGATTGAGGGTCTTTTAGGCCATATTATATCTCAAGAAGCTGTGTTCACTGCCACTCATTGCTGAACATGTTCCGCAGGTTGAGAAACTCGAGTGCCAGAAGCACACTTTAAATACACTTGTTTGTTTTCTGACAGAATTCTAAAAATGACTGCAGAATGCTCCATGTGAATCACATGGACGATGCATGGGACACGCACACACACCCACACACTGTCTGTCTGTCTGTGTTTCTCTGTCTTTGTCTCTGTCTTTGTCTCTCTTTCTCTCTCTCTCTGTCTTTGTCTCTCTTCCTCTCTCTCTGTCTGTCTCTCTCTTTGTCTCTGTCTCTCTCCGTATCTCTGTCTCTCTCTGTCTCTGTCTCTCTCTCATTGTCTCTGTCTCTCTCTCTTTCTCTCTCTCTCATTGTCTCTGTCTCTCTCTCTCTGTCTTTGTCTCTCTTCCTCTCTCTCTGTCTGTCTCTCTCTTTGTCTCTGTCTCTCTCCGTATCTCTGTCTCTCTCTGTCTCTGTCTCTCTCTCATTGTCTCTGTCTCTCTCTCTTTCTCTGTCATTGTCTCTGTCTCTCTCTGTCTCTCTCTCTCTCCGTTTCTCTCTTTGTCTCTGTCTCTCTCTCAATGTCTGTCTCTCTGTGTGTCTGTGTCTCTGTCTCTCTCTCATTGTCTCTGTCTGTCTCTCTCATCTCTCTCTTTGTCTCCGTCTCTCTCTCTTCGTCTCTGTCTCTCTGTGTGTCTCTGTCTCTCTCTCATTGTCTCTGTCTCTGTCGTGTCTCTGTTCTCTCTCATTGTCTCTGTCTCTGTCTCTCTCTTTGTCTCTGTCTCTCTCTCATTGTCTCTGTCTCTGTCGTGTCTCTGTTCTCTCTCCGTCTCTCTCATTGTCTCTGTCTCTCTCTCTTTGTCTTTGTCTCTCTCTGTGTCTCTGTCTCTCTCTCTGTCTGTCTCTGTCTCTCTCTCTCCCCGTTGTTTTACTATCTGTCCCCTCCTCCACCAGGGTGTGGCGTTGGAGGCTCTGTGGGAGCAGTGCTGCAGTGGGGACGCGGGGGTCCGATCCACCTGCTGCCAGGTGCTGGTGCTGCTGGTGGAGCAGGGTCACGCCGACCTGAAACACGTCCTCCACAGCATCCTCAACCTGCTGCCCTCCGCCAGGTACACCACACACACACACACACACACACACACACACACACACACACACACACACACACACACACACACACACACACACACTAAGGTCGGGTTCATGCTAAACACACAGACACGCACGTCTGGGTTCTGGGTCTGTTTGTCTATGTCTCTCTCTGTCACTCTCTTTTTGTCTGTCTGTCTGTTTCTCTCTGTCTGTCTCTCTAATACACACACACACGGTCGGGTTGATCTTGAACACACACAGCCAGGTACATCTGAAACACACACACACACACACACACACACACACACACACACACGTGTGTGTCAGGTTGATCTTGAACATGCACCGTCGGGTTCATGCTTCAACACACACAATAATACAAACACAACCACAATTGCAGTCACCCTTGTGACAGTGTGGCTACTTACTTAAAATATATTTATTAAATGTATAAAGTCATAATTTATAATCAGCCAACAAAGCCTAATTTAGCAGCACTACACACCCACCCGACACTCGGGGTGAGAATGTGAGAATGTTCAAAAATGTTCTTTTGTCATTTTTTGTACATTTTTGGACAACTCTACCGATCAAATCTATTTTTTGTTTTACTCGCTAAATGGTCAAGTCTGCCCAGACAGGTGTTCCTGTTGGACCGCCGCTACACTGCTATCGCGCAACACATTAGTAGTCGTTGGTTTATTCCTGTAGGCCATTTCACAGCCGGCGCTTGGCCGGTTGAACCCTTGGCAGCGGTCCGAGTCCTGGCACAACGCGACCTGCCCGTCAACAAGCCTACGTCTGACCCTTCCACTGTTCCCATTAGACCGGCCGACGGTAGACACCGTCGGGTCTCGTCACGTGAACACGTGGGTGGTAGTGGTTGTGTGGGTGGATGTGATACGCTTAATTTCTTTCGATGGCCTTTTAGCAGCGACAAAACGCTTGGTGTGAATGCTTCCCCCGTCAACCTAGTGGCGGTGGCTTGTGTTACTGAAAGGCAAGCCAACGAGAGATCCGAATCCCCAACATGGTGGAGAGAGCACACAGGGGATGTGTTCCTATGTAACCACATGCTTTAAGATCAAGGGCATTCTGGGTAAAATGTGTTGATTCACACGTTCAGCGGAGATGGTTCATGAGACTGAATTGGCGGAAAAGTACAAATACCACAATAAGCGCTGCTTAATGCTTTTGATATTCACAGATTGGGTTTGCTTGTTTAATTTGTAAATGTATACTTTTTCCTCGGCTGCTTCGCAGATTGAGCAAGCAATTCATTTAAGACCTCACGTTGCACATTTTTCACACAGAGCGATTCACCGATTTAATCGTGAAGAAACTCTGTTTGTCGCAGCCCTCATTAAAACTGTGTTAAGACTGTGAGGGTGAAACGGGTGGGAGACCCACACTGGACCGGAGTAGTTTATATTCAAAGATGGAAAGGTCTCCATCCTCGGTACACAAACAGATCAGCGTTTCAATCGCTTGTCGTCAGCAAAAAAAATTAAACCCCCCCCCCCCAAAACAAATATCTGGCACTTAAATTCACTTAGGGTTAAAAAAAAAAATCCATAAAAACAGCATTATGCAACTTCTTCTCCAGACTATTATACAGCCCACCATGAATATTTATTAAAGGACGGAAATGCACTCGATATGCACTCAAGTTGTGTCCTTCTTTTGCGGAAACACAGCCACATCCAGGGGCTGGTCGGCGCGATGGGGAAACTCCTGCAGATGCAGATAAGCCAACGAGACCCAGAGAGCCCCTTCTGCTGCCCCTACTCCATCAGGTGAGACCCCAGAGACCCTCGTCTCCTGCTGCCCCTACTCCATCAGGTGAGACCCCAGAGACCCTCGTCTCCTGCTGCCCCTACTCCATCAGGTGAGACCCCAGAGACCCTCGTCTCCTGCTGCCCCTACTCCATCAGGTGAGACCCCAGAGACCCTCGTCTCCTGCTGCCCCTACTCCATCAGGTGAGACCCCAGAGACCCTCGTCTCCTGCTGCCCCTACTCCATCAGGTGAGACCCTCGTCTCCTGCTGCCCCTACTCCATCAGGTGAGACCCTCGTCTCCTGCTGCCCCTACTCCATCAGGTGAGACCCTCGTCTCCTGCTGCCCCTACTCCATCAGGTGAGACCCTCGTCTCCTGCTGCCCCTACTCCATCAGGTGAGACCCTCGTCTCCTGCTGCCCCTACTCCATCAGGTGAGACCCTCGTCTCCTGCTGCCCCTACTCCATCAGGTGAGACCCTCGTCTCCTGCTGCCCCTACTCCATCAGGTGAGACCCTCGTCTCCTGCTGCCCCTACTCCATCAGGTGAGACCCTCGTCTCCTGCTGCCCCTACTCCATCAGGTGAGACCCCAGAGACCCTCGTCTCCTGCTGCCCCTACTCCATCAGGTGAGACCCCAGAGACCTCGTCTCCTGCTGCCCCTACTCCATCAGGTGAGACCCTCGTCTCCTGCTGCCCCTACTCCATCAGGTGCAGAGACCCTCGTCTCCTGCTGCCCCTACTCCATCAGGTGAGACCCTCGTCTCCTGCTGCCCCTACTCCATCAGGTGAGACCCCAGAGACCCTCGTCTCCTGCTGCCCCTACTCCATCAGGTGAGACCCCAGAGACCCTCGTCTCCTGCTGCCCCTACTCCATCAGGTGAGACCGACCCTCGTCTCCTGCTGCCCCTACTCCATCAGGTGAGACCCTCGTCTCCTGCTGCCCCTACTCCATCAGGTGAGACCCTCGTCTCCTGCTGCCCCTACTCCATCAGGTGAGACCCTCGTCTCCTGCTGCCCCTACTCCATCAGGTGAGCCTGTTCCACGGCCCGCGATGAGCTGGCCGTGGACCAACTTTTTGTTGGTCCAAAGGTGAACAAGAAGAAGAAAAAGGAGAATCGGAAGTCAGCGTTCCTTAAATTGTATTGGTAATGTGTACAGTGAACTACAATGGGGAAATGGTAGCAGTGGTAACATTATTATGGAGTATATACTGTGTATATATATATATATATATATATATATATACTGTGTATATATATATATATATATATATATATATATATATATATATATATACTGCTCTATAAGTTAGGAATACAAGTATGTACGTGAATGGAGGTCAGTTGAGCCTTTGAGACTTGTTCGACACAACAGTCCTGTACTGGGTTGCTTCAGCTTAGGGAGAGAACCCCCCCCCCCCCCCCCCCCCCACGCCATACACACCACACACACACACACACACAAATGACCCTCCTCCTCCTCCTCCTCCTCCTCCTCCTCCTCCTCCTCCTCCTCCTCCTCCAAGTCTTTGATGTGCACCTCTGCCAAGTTCCTGGGGGCCTCCATAATCAGTAACAGTAAAGGATAAAGAGGCTGCACTGCTGATTCACCCTCACCCCATCCCTCCTCCTCTCCTCTCCTCCTCCCCTCCTCCCTCTCTTCCTTCCCTTCTCCTCCTCCTCTCCTCCTATCCACTCTTTCTTCCCTCACTCCTTCTCTCCTCCCCTTCCACTGCTTCTCTTCTCCCATCCTCTCCTCCTTTCCTCCCCTCCTCACCCCAACCCTCCTCCCTTCTTCCCGCCGCCCACCTCACCTCCTCCACTAATTTCCTCCTCCTCCTTCTTCTCCCTTCCTAACCATCCCTCCTTTCCTCCTTTCCTCCCCTCCTTACCCCTTCCGTCCTCCCATGTCCTCCCATCCTCCCCTCCCCCTCCCCCTTCTATCTCCCAGCTCTCATCTCCCTCCCTCCCTCCCTCCTCCCTCCCCCTTTCTGTATCACTTCCTCCTCTCTCTCGTCCCCCTTTGTTGTTTGTTTCTTTCCTTCTCTCTGTTCTCTCTCCTTCCTTCCTACCACATCCTCCTCTTCTTCTTCCTCTTTTTTTCCTCTTTTGTTCCTTGCAGGGTTTCAGCCTTGGTGTGTGTGTGTGTGTGTGTGTGTGTGTGTCTGTGTCTGTGTCTGTGTCTGTGTGCATGCGCATGGTTGCGTATGTGAGTGTTCTTGTGTGTGTGTGTGCATTGCATTGCTGCGAACGTGTGTGTTTGAGTGTGTCTGGCATCGACCACGCCCCTCCCCCCCCCCCCGGTGTGTAGATGAATGTGTTGCTGTGCTACAGGGCACCGGCGCCAGCCTCCACGACCAGCACCGCCACTTCCGATTGGTCAGAACCGGTGGGGGTGGGACAGATAGAGAGAGAGAGGGGGGGGGGGGGGGTCTCTGGGAGTCAGGGACTGTAACTGTGGCTGGAGGATTAATGGAGGGATGCTCAGCGGTGGCCATTGTGGACCGGCTGTCCACCGCTGCCCCACACAAGCTGCCACAGGAGACACTAAGCTACTTAGAACCTCCCCAGCCGGGTGAGACCGGGGACGCTCAGAACCTCCACCAGAGGCGGGCCATTCAACGGTGCTGATATGTGGATGTGAAATGTAAAACTCAGAGATCAGAGCAGAAGATGGGAGGCGAGGATATACCGTGTATATTTTTAGCAGTTTTGGAAACGTTCCAGCGACGTGTCCCATTTCAACAGTAAACCTGACCCCAAACCACACACATTTTTGCATACAGCAATTAAACTTTACATAATAAAGAGTGGTAAGATTTATTCCACTTCTATTCTGCAATATGACAAGAGTCCAAACTAAACTTGATATGAGTCGTCATTGCACTCAATCTTTATTTTATACACCGTCCTGGGAAGAATCACCATCTCTGACATAGTAAAACATCATCACCAAAATGACTTCCTGTCTGTAAAGATGTTTACATTACATCACACTGATTTACTTGCAATTTGACTCGCAATAAGGTCATTCAAGGCAAGAGAACTACTAGTCACCAGAAGTCATAAGTGTATTTCCTTCCTAACAAGCCTCCAAGAGCTGAACCAGTGCTCAGGTAAAAGTACAAATAGTTGGCTCCCTAGATTTGACACAATAAGTACATCAAACAGAGGCTACAAGGACAAATAGTGAAGCCAATAGACACACAGAGCTGGTATGCAAAAGCTAATAAACAAGTGCTGGCAAACTAGAAATAGAGCTAACAAGACGAAGAAGTGGTCAGGTCGACCGTGTGCGCGTGTGTGTGTGTGTGCGTGTGTGTGTGTGAGACAGACAGACTTCCTGTCTGTGGGGACGCTTCAACCAGCCCCTCTTCTGAGACGGGTGAACTTGCAGTTGAGCCCTCACTGCTGCTCACGTTTTAGCTTCAGCTCTTCTCTGATTGGCCAAAGGGGGAAAGGTAGATAAGAACTTGAGACTGATAGATGGGGGGGGGCGGGGAAGGAGGGGTAGAGAACTTGGCGTCACCTGAATAGTGAGGAGGAGGAGGAGGAGGAGGAGGGGGGAGGGGGAGAGATGGCAATGGCAGATAAGCGCTGTCTTCCCCCCCATTCAGCCGACGCTGGTGCGTGGCCCACGCTGGTCACGGCTGATGTGTGTTTTGTCAACTCCCTTCCTCCCCATCCCAGACTATTGCGACGTTGATGGATGTGTGGATTGTGTGATTACACCACCAGGACCACCGAACACCACCGTGTTGTGTTAACCTTTGACCTGTTTTTGCGACTAGACAAGATTTTAATGCTAGAATCCGAACCGTGGGGGGGGCAGAGTCGGACTTGCAGGAAGTGAACTTGATATTTTCATTATTTGACTCAGATCACAGATTACCGCTGGGGTTAAAAGATAACAACACATATCCTTTATAGTGTTAATGGACACGGTAGAGATCTTAAACTCAACTGGGGTTTCCCGTGATGCCCCCTGTGCGCACGGTGCTATCGACGGTCGTAGTCTCACTTGCTGAAATGCTGGATCGTAGTACGTTGGAGATGGTCTCTGTAAAACCCTTCTTTGGTTGTTCTTTGGGTGTTGCAGAAGCAGCCCCCATCCGTACATCACGGCGCTGGAGAACAGAGTCGACTGTTGGCCGTTCCTGCTGCTGGAGATCCACAACTTTGTCCGGGAGGCGACAGAAAGGCAAGAAGCATCGTTCCTCCTCCTTCCTCCTCCTTCCTCCTCCTCCTCCCTCCTCCTCCTTCCTCCTCCTCCTCATTTCAAGTCACGTGCTTGTGTGTTTCACAGAGTCGCACATTTGGGATTCCTATTTATTGCTCTCAGACACCTCGTTGCCCTCAGACAATTGACTGCATCACGTACGGCAGGCGATGAACTTGCTTCATGGCTCCCTCTGGAGCCGCTATTTCTATTTCTTGGATGTCTCCACAAAGTGTTGTTTAATCCGGCTCCCCCCATCCCCCCATCCCCCCGTCCCCCCACCCCATCCCCCCATCCCCCCATCCCCCGCCTGCCCACACAGCTCTGGTTGGTTCTTAAATGTGTTGGCTGTAGGCATCTCCCCTCCCATCGCAGGAGCCGATGAACGGCATGACACCACGGTGCCGTCTTGTTGAGGTGTTAACTTTGAGTCTGTGTGTTATTTTTCTAAATCTAAATCTAAATCTGGAGGGTTGAATCCTCTTTATTGGTCGCATACACATAAACACACAGTGAAATGTGCGTCTCTACGTTTAACCCATCCTAGTATTGGGAGCAGTGGGCAGCTTTTCTTATATACAGCTGCCCGGAGAGCAGTGTAGGGGTCTGGTGCCTTGCTTTAGTGCCCAGATTTTTCGGGGACTAGAACCGGTGACCTTTTTTATTAATGTATGTTACTTAAATATGGAGGATATGCCTGCTAGGAACACCTTTGAGCATAGTAGGAAATATAACACTTCTTTACAGAAAAAAACAAGGAATATTGCCATTTGTGTTATTCTAATTGTTATTATATGTCTTCCATGTTTGGTGCAGGGAGGACCCAGCCTACATCACCATGTTGGCACCCTTCCTTCGCTTCCTGTACTGTGAGCCCCAGAGGCAGGTGGCACACGCACCCCTCCGCCAGCACCTGCTCCACCTACTTCTGCCTTGCCCCGCCCACGAGGCTGGCCCCGCCCACGAGGCTGGCCCCGCCCACGAAGATCCCGGGAGACCCTCTCTGGTCCATGAAAGCCTGCTGGGGTGTTTCTGTCAGCTGGTTCCACACATGCAGGTGAGGAGAACGAGATGTTTGACCTCGCCAACGTAGCAGCAGCTAATGGCAAAATCACATAAATTGAGTGTCTCTCTCTCGCTCTCTCTCGGTCTCTCAGTCTCTGTGTGTCTGTGTGTGTCTGTGTGTGTGTGTGTGTGTGTGTGTGTAAGGGTCAGGTCTGAGCAAGACACCTGACCCTAATGAGCTGGCTGTTCCCTTGCATGGTCGACGATCCTGGCCGTGTATGAATGTGTGTAGGCATTTGTGAAGGTGAACCACTACTGTACCATTTACCATCAACCGTCTCTCCCTCCCGGCAGGTTGACAGCATGGAGGCGGCCCTGGAGCTCCACGGCTGTGCGGCAGCGCTGCTGCCCTGCCTGGCGATGGCGTCCAGGCAGCAGCGGCGCTGGCGTGAGGAGAGCGGCCGCCTGGCCCTGCTGCTGCTCTGCGCCTGCAGGAGGAGTCTGCAGCTCGCCGGAGACTGTGGCATCTTCCTGCAGCTCCTCCACCGGCTGCTGCCCACCTGCCGACAGGTAGGGGGCTCGCATCAGCACCAGAACCGCCGCCCTCGCTTTCAAAATAAGAGTTGGACTGATGTTGACAATGCAAGGGTCTCTTATGAAGTATAAACCAAAAATATGACTCATTATTTTCCTATCCCATTGGATTGAGAGAAATATTTTAAAGAATCGGCATAGAAAGTGTAAATGTAAACCTCCCTGATTCAAATGTGTGTGTTTTCTGTGCGGTGTATATTTGTTATTGACTATGTTATTGTGTGTGTTTGTTGCAGGAGGTCCCAGTGGAGGAGGTGCTGATGGGTCTGGGTCTACTCCTCTTGGAGGCACCGGCCGACCAACAGACCGGCCTACTGACCCTCGGTGAACACACACACCAGACTAACCTCCACCTTCCCCATCTACCTCCCCTCCCATCCTGTGGCCAAAAAAAACATTTCCCATTGAAACTGAATACAACAAAATGTAGGCAATTCTAACTCTTTTGCTCTCGCTCTCTTGCTCTTACTCTCACCTTCTCTTTTTTCTCCTCTCTCCGTCACCCCGTCCCCCAGTCCTGTCCCTGGTTGAGGAGCAGGACAGTCTCCCCCCATGGGGGACACCCCTGCTGCTGCTGCCTGTGCTGCAGCTCCTGTCCTGCGCCGGCCTGGTGGAGCCGCTGGCGGAGCCCCGCCTACACTGCCGCAACCTAGCGCTGGCCGGCCGCGCACTGCTCAGCGCTAGGAGGGACACACGCCCCGCCCCGCAGGTAACTAGGGTACCAACGCACGTAACTACGGCAACAACGCATGTAACTATGGCAACAACAGCCGTCAACGGCAAGGCACATGTAACTACAACAACAATGCACATAACCACGGCAACCACAGCCG
The DNA here is from genome assembly GCA_027704905.1 of Muraenolepis orangiensis. Lineage (NCBI taxonomy): Eukaryota > Metazoa > Chordata > Actinopteri > Gadiformes > Muraenolepididae > Muraenolepis > Muraenolepis orangiensis. Next base: position 17,641,682 of record CM051021.1, on the reverse strand, counting down.
TACGACGGCAAAGACGCATGTAACTGCGGGAACAACGCACGTAACCACGGCAACAACAACTGTACCACGGCAACGCCGCACGTAACTACGGCAACGCCGCATGTAACTACGCTAACAAGGCACGTAACTACGGCAACAAGGCATGAAACTATGGCAACAACACACGTAACTACGGCTACAACGCACGTGCCTACGGCAACAGCCATACGACATCAATGCACGTAACCACGGCAACCACAGCCGTACGACGGCAACAACGCATGTAACTGCGGCAACAATGCACGTAACCACTGCAACAACAGCCGTACCACAGCAAGGGCGCTCGTAACTACGGCAACGGCGCACGTTACTACGGCAACAAGGCACATAACTGGCAACAAGGCATGAAACGGGCAACACACGTAACTACAACGCACGTGCGCAACAACGCACGTGATTACGGAAACAACGCACTTGATTACGGCAATAGCTGTACCACGGCAACGATGCACGTAACTACGGCAACGATGCACGTAACTATGGCAACAGAGCACCTTACTACGGCAACGATGCACGTAACTATGGCAACAGAGCACCTTACTATGGCACCAATGCATTTAACTACAGCAAGAACGTAATTTGAATACAAAGGGCAACATCAGCAACTTTTCTCAAATGGCAAAGTTCTTTATTTGTTGAACGTCCTGTTTTTTAACGTCTGTCCACGCCTCCTAGCCCGGCCCCATGGTGACGCTGCCCCCCGGCTCTTGGTACGGCGAGCTGCACATGGCAGTGGGCGCCCTTCGGAGGGCAGACGCAGACCCAGCCGCTGCCGCCGACTGGCTGGCCTCGCTCACCTCGGCCCTGGGTCGGCAGAAGCAGCAGCCGCTCCCCTGGTCCCTGGTCCTCGTGGTGGCCCACCTCCTCGCCACCGGACCCCAGCCAGTCTGCCGAATCGCCCTGGGGGCCTTCGTTGCCGTTGCCGAAGCGGACCCCTCCAAGGTAGCGTGACCAGCGACTCTTTACTTATGATATCTTTTCTTTGACCCTCACTAAACTATACAATATAATTGTGGCTTTTTACATCACTTCTCTAGATGATCTGGAGTCGGATATGTATATACAGTATATATATATCAGGGTTTTCCACACATAGACTTTACTTGGCGGGCCGCCCAGATGTATTCACAGCCACCCAAGCATATTTCTTTAAAATTGTATTTTCGTCGAACGTCGAGAGCACGACGGCATCCGCGATCAAACTAGTGATCAATGATCCCCTCGCTGTACTTCTCCTGTACCCGTTTGCTCTGCTGCTGCCTGACGGGTCTGCTGACAAGCGTCAAACATACCAGATACATAGGCCTGAGCGACGGTAAGATTCACTGATTTGCATCGCTACACCGGCATTAAAAGTTCACAATACGATTGCCCGATCAAGAAAGTGTGCACCCGATACAATTAGGAATGAAGTAGAGATGTATATAGTTTCGAAAAACATTTCATCGTCTGATTAATTTATTCCAGGCGGCGCTGCACAGCTCTTAATCGATCACAAAGGACGCAATCCTATTTAAAAAAATGAGACTTTTTGAGCGGGTATTTGTGTTGCTAGGCTACCACAGAACCGGCTGTCAGTCTAAGCTTTGTAAACAAGGAAGGTAAACTACCTTCAGTGGGCTACAACACTGAGCGCTAACTGACCCCTAAGCTAAGAATAGACCAATTATTAAAGCACAACTACTTCCAGCACTCTCACAGTCACCGTTAGTATCAACCTGATTGACAACAAAAATATACTCTTGACTATTCCAGATGAGTCAAGAAGTTCAAAGTTCCTCCAGTAGTTGAAACAAACACTGATTGCCGCTTGTAAATTCATCTGACAAAAAAATGGATAAATAAATAAAAAGCAAACAATTTGTTTACCGTATTGAAATGCGTGGCATAATTTTATTTTGAATCGCATTGTGTTGAATCAAATCGTATGTAATGGCATCGCACTCGGAATGAATCGTATCGCATCGTGATAGTAGTGCTTTATATGTATCTTAATTGTCTTAATTAATCTTAAATCTTTAATCGGGATTGTTGGCAATGCATCGAGAGACGTACCGCATCGCCGGGATTTGTGGGATACGAAGAATTAAGTGCTCTGACCTGATCAGTGCCATCTTTGTGCCACTCAATATTCAGAAAATTCAATAAAATCTAAATGTTCTTAAAGGTCACACATATTTGAATTGTTCCCACCAGACCACGCCCCAAGCCACGCCCCCACCCCTGCTACCGCCACAAGTATATTTCAGATCTGTGGAAAACACTGTATATATATACTGTGTGTGTGTGTGTGTGTGTATATATATATATATATATATATATATATATATATATATATATATATATATATATAATATATCTATATATATACATTTTCTGAGTACCCCCTTCCATCCTTCAGAGGACCTAGGGGCATCCCTAGGGGTACACGTACCCCCCTTGGAGAAACACTGAACTAGGCTGTGTGTTGTTGTGTGTGATGTGTGTTTGTCTACTACGGGTCTTAACCAGCATGGGGGTGATTTGTTGTCTGCCGTCACACACAGTGGGTGTGGGCGTGTGTGTGTGTGTGTGTGCGCGCGTGGGCATGCATGGTTGTGTGTGTGTGTGTGTGTGTTAGAGCTGTGGTGTAGTTTTAAGTCCCACTGTCGTCCCATGTCTGCTGTTTATGTCTTGGCTTTATTGCATCATCTCTACACACAATATTCTAATTATCCAGACCTTTAAATGGCAATATTCCTTGTCTCCATTTTTCTCTGTAAAGAACTGGTTCATTTCCTACTATACTCTGAGGTGTTCCTAGCAGGCGTGTTCTCCTCTGTTCTGTAGCGAGGGGGGCGGTGGGGGGATGGCGGCGGGGGGGTGGAACAGACAGACACAGACACATCGCCTGTGACCCTCCGGGGAACAAAATGGTGTCTCTCACCCGGCCAAAGATAATGGGAATCCTCCCCGTCTGTTATCGGTCCCTCGTTACTCCGGAGGTTTTTGTTATTTCCTAATTGCTCCCAGAGAGCTCCTTCTCCGTGGTCATGGGATGCGCCGGCGGGAAGGGTTATTGAAGGGTTATTGACACTTCCACAGCCATCAGCTGGGTTTTGCCTCCCAGGTAGCTTGTAAGTGTGTCCGTCTGTCTGTCTGGCAGGTATTTGTATTAAAACTTTGCAGTACAGACGGACCAATGATTTCTCTGCCACTTGCCATCGTGTCTCTCTCGGTAACCTCTGGTATAGCTTTGTCTGTTAGGAGCTAGGAGACGGACAAGCAAGATTTATGATCTATGAGGATGACTTGATATCTCCTCCCCAGCCCCCCCCCCCCCCCCGAGACACCAAGAGGAATCAAAGCTTAACTTCTTGACCATTTACAAAATGTACAATGCATGTCCAGATTTGCTATTACGACTGTAACAACGTACGTGACGATATACATTACATATATACTGGTGTGTGTGTGTGTGTGTGTGTGTGTGTGTGTGTGTGTGTGTGTGTGTGTGTGTGTGTGTGTGTGTGTGTGTGTGTGTGTGTGTGTGTGTGTGTGTGTGTGTGTGTGTGTGTGTGTGTGTGTGTGTGATCAAATATAACCATAATATTGTATCAAATACATTATTAACAATAGTAATATGAATATAACAATGGCTGGACTAGACGAGGATACACACGCTAAGCTACGAAGAATAATAGCAGCGCTCTGAGAAGGGGAGAATATTGAGGGCTATTTTGGTCCTCCTCCCGGTGCAGTTTTCCTTTCAGAATGGTTGAGTTGGGACCCCCGGCACACTGGCCAGGCACTGCAGGCTGTGAGGCCGGTTTCTCCGAGATGTTTTAATGTAAACCTGAAGGCGGCGGCCAAATACCGACCAGCGAGTGATAGCCCCGAAACAAACCTCAAACAACACTCTGGTTCAGTTCTACCGTCTAGTATCTATAAACACCCTGAAGAGTTGCTGAAGACGAGTGTACCGAGATCAATCCTAAGTACCGGTACATGATGTCCACACTCGGTTGTTGACGGTTGTATTTTCATCCAAATATGTAACAATAGGATTCAAACCAGCAAATCATCTTTTTCACTTTTCATGTCCGGCATTAGATTTCACTACCACCACATATTATTATTATTATTAATATTATATCTTTCATTAATATAGGTATATGGTAAATGGTAAATGGACTGCATTTATATAGCGCTTTTACCCAAAGCGCTTTACAATTATTGCCTCACATTCATCCATTCATCCACCCGACGGCGGTGTCAGCCATGCAAGGAGACAGCCAGCTGGTCAGAGCAGGAAGGGTTAGGGTGTCCTGCTCAGGCACACCTCCACACTTGGCTAGGAAGGAGGAGGCGGAGGCGGGGGAGGAGCCAGGGGGGATCGAACCAGTGACCTTCCGGTTGCCAGACAACCCGCTCTACCTCCCGAGCGACAGCTCTTTACACTCTCACGTGGTCATGGATTTCGGCCTCTTTGTGAGAACGCCCCGGAGCCCCCAGGGTCTGGGTCTGGGGTGGGTGGCTCCTGCTTTAAAGAAGACGTTTAGTTTGTAGCAGGGGGAGGAGGGGGGGGGATTGGGGGGGGGGGGGTGACCCAAGTTCAGCTCCCGCCTACACCGGGAGGCCCCCGGGCGGTACAAGGGCCGTTAGTTCTAACAGGGACCACTTAGCCCCGGAATGAGGAACAGTTAACCCTGCGCTGTCCTTCGCCGGGCCTTTCTAAGCTGCCCTCCATGCATCACGGAGCCCATTGACCAGAGGAGAATTGTGCACAGCACAGTCTGGGGAAGAGACTGGCAGTGGGGGGGGGGGTGGGGGGGTAGTCGTGCATGACGAGACGGGGGCATTGGGTGCACTGGGGTGGGGGAGGGGAGGGAGGAGGAGGAGGAGGAGGTGGAGGGGGAGAGGAGCTTGCTTGCCGGCGGCGGCGTGGTTGTGAGGTTGCGATGGATCACCTTGAAGCTTAGGGCCCTCACCAGAGGTGGGTGAGCGCCATGTGGGGTGTGATGCACACATCGAGGTTTTGCGATTGGCGTGTGATTGTTGAGGTGATGATATGGGAAGATGGAGTGGTGTTGATTTGTTTTTGTGGTGCATGATGATCATCATCACCCAAATTGTCTTTGTCAGAACAAAATGCATCGCAGAGAGAGACTATTGCAGCACTCCAAACCCATCCGGCTAAATTGCAGCCTTGTTGGTATATGGAGATGACTAAAATTGTTTCATGCTTTCATACCCTGACCAAATTTCCCCTTTTTCAAAACCCTGCCTGCTCCTCCTGCCTTTTTGTAATTCATTTGAAGCGGTGTGCTGGGTAAACGGAACAAGATAACATATTCCATTCATGGTCTCCATATATCACTATATTTCTGGCCTGTTATCGCTGTGTGTGTGTGTGTGTGTGTGTGTGTGTGTGTGTGTGTGTGTGTGTGTGTGTGTGTGTGTGTGTGTGTGTGTGTGTGTGTGTGTGTGTGTGTGTGTGTGTGTGTGTGTGTGTGTGTGTGTGTGTGTGTGTGTGTGTGTGTGTGTGTGTGTGTGTGTCCTCCCCCTCTGGGCAGTGCGTTCCTCTGGTTCACCAGGGATGGTTTGTATTTAACACACCGCCCACTCTCCTTGAATGGGTTCGAAATGGCTGCGGATAAAACAAAAAAACAACCCCAAAAAAAAGGTCCCTTTGTGGGCGTGGTGGTGGTGGTGGTGGTGGTGGTGGTGGTGGTGGTGGTGGTGGTGGTGCCTCTCTCTGTCTTATTACTCTGCTCTGATTGCACTCATAGTCCTGCCTGCGGGTATTTGAGAGCACCCAAACGGGGGGGGGAGGGGGAGAGGAGAGGGAGAGAGAGAGAGAGAGAGAGAGAGAGAGAGAGAGAGAGAGAGAGAGAGAGAGAGAGAGAGAGAGAGAGAGAGAGAGAGAGAGAGAGAGAGAGAGAGAGAGAGAGAGAGAGAGAGAGAGAGAGAGAGAGAGAGAGAGAGAGAGAGAGAGAGAGAGAGAGAGAGAGAGAGAGAGAGACGTGGAGAGAGAGAGGAGAATGGGGGAAATATACATCTCTCTGGGGTCCCTTTGAAGGCCAAGCCACCCCTCTCCCCGGGCCCAGGCACCTGGCAACACCCTGGGGTGGGTGGAGGGGGAGAGAGAGACCCTAGATGTGTGGGTGAAGGGTGTGTGTGTGTGTGTGTGTGTGTGTGTGTGTGTGTGTGGTGTGTGTGTGTGTGTGTGTGTGTGTGTGTGTGTGTGTGTGTGTGTGTGTGTGTGTGTGTGTGTGTGTGTGTGTGTGTGTGTGTGTGTGTGTGTGTGTGTGTGTGTGTGTGTGTGTGTCATTCACTCACACACACAGACGACAGACAGAAGGACACAATATCTCTGCCTGTAGCCTATCTATTGTGTTAATTGGCTTCAACCATCTGTTGAACCGGCCCCGGAGTATCTGGTCTCAAGTGTCCGAAAACTGTGTTTTTTTGGTTTCACATTTTTGGAGAAATCCAGTTCCATGTACAGTTTATAATGGGGAACATGGGCCGCTATAACTTATATATACTATAGCGTGCTATAACACTTAACATACAAACAACAGACTGTTAGAGCTGTCATGTGTGTCAGCCCCCCCCCCCCCCCCCCCCCTGTTGACCATGGGTGACGGAGTGACTTGATTTTGTAGGGTCTATTTCAATTTGATAAAATAACAATCTGTGATCCACAGATTAATTAGAATAGTCATAGATGTGTTTTCTTGTCTGATCAACGATTCAAATATTTGTTTTTATTACATTACGTTACAGATGCTTTTGTCAAAAGCATCATAACATAATATATAATACATTTCATTACAATAAGGTCATTTATCAACAGGTAGACAAGTAATAATATAATATATACGTACATATACACATAGATAATAACATAATAGATAATACACATTGTATACATACATATACACATATAACATAATATATAATACACATTTATAATAACATAATATTTATACATTACATTATATACATTTCCCTCCTAACAAGCCTCCAAAAGCAGAACCAGTGCTCGGGTAAAAGTACAATAAGTTGTCTCTCTAGATTTGACACAATATGAACCTCAAACAGGGGCCACAAGGACAAATAGTGAAGCCAGTTTTCAGTGCTACATTCTCTCATTCATCCTCTTGGTGAGTTTTATTGTGTGTGTGTGTGAGTGTCTAGAAGATCCTCCTCTTGTGATTACCTCCAGGTGCCCTCCCTGCTGCCGGTGCTTCTGTTCAGGCTGGAGATGGAGAAGGACCCCTCCTTGTCCCACATGGTGCTCTGCTCCCTGCCCAAACTGGGAACCCACAAGGTGAGGAACAACTAAGAAGTGTTCACTTCTGACCTAAAAAAAATGTGAGTGAAGGTGAAGTGAGTGAAGGTTTAGTGATCTGTAAAAAGATGGGTAACTTTTCACAGCAGCCGTTTATAAGGATAATACTTGATTCTGTACATCCTTATTCAGCCCTCTGTGACAAAGCAATATTTTCCCACCATGGTCCAAGTCGAGGAGCAATAAATCCCTGTGTTATGATTTTTCAAACTTATGTATTTAAAGCTTTCATATCCCACAAGATATCTTTTTTGGGACACATGCACACACATTTTTAGATGGTATTGGTATTTTATTTGGTAACTCCTCCACTTTTTCCATTATTTTCTATTGGAAAAACAACAATTACACGTACAAAACAAATCGTAACATCGTCATAATTTAAAATGATTTTGAAAACTCAAGTGATGCAAGCTGCACTGAACAGTTGCACAGTGCAGTCCGAATCCTAAGCTGCCGATCTCTGTGATATCGGGTAACCCGACGTACGCCGTGACCTGACGTCTGTCGTCCCCGCCACCAGTTCTGTGTCCCCCAGGTGCTGCATGTCCTGCAGATGCTCACCAGCTCCCCCAACCTGCGGGCTGTGGCGATGCGCCTCATGACCGAACTCTGGAAGAAACAGGTCAGTTCTGGCTGGTTCACGGACACAGTGCTCTGCCTGGTCGAGGAAGGTTTAGGAGTCTTTATGAAGCCTCAACTAACTGCCTGAAGGTGTAGGAGTGCTGTGGGGGGGGTTTAAGGAAGAAAGGAGGTATCATTTCAGAACAAAATCAATGTTCTTGTTTTTTTAATTATTCGTCCAGGAATTTCGGTGAAACATCTGCAAACGCTGATAGGAATAACGGCATATTTTTATTTATTTAAAATAAATTAGTGGCATGAGCTTAACTAAACAGAATAAGTCACATTTCCTCCTGGAGTTGAGGTAAATCTCACTCATGGTAAATGTCCCATTTCCTATTTCATATGTCGTTCAGGTGTTATTTTACAAAGTATATGTTACAGGTTAGACTTTAGACCTTATACGGGTTGAGCCTAAAAGTTAGCAGTCAAGAGTGAGTTGAATTCGCGTAGGACGCTTGTCCACTGCGTTTTGTTTCACCCATAAATTCAAAAGAGTGAAAGTGGCAAAGACACAGGGTTTCATCACACCAAAGTAAGTACTTTTTCCCCAAGTAACTACACACTATAAAATGTCGAGTGTGCCGCCATCCATCAGCCATGGCCCAGGCCTGATAAGTGTGTAGGAGACCTTCAAAGAGCTTTCCCTTTATGCTGCAGTACATATACTCCCAGTGGGGGGTAGTGATTGATTGAGTGTGTGTGTGTGTGTGTGTGCGTGTGTGTGTGTGTGTGTGTGTGTGTGTCAGGACCGTGTGTACCCGGAGCTCCAGCGTGTGCTGGGCCAACCGGGGGTGAAGCTGAGTGCAGTAGTGGGACGGGACGCCCAGTGGGAGACTGTTCTGGCCCGGGCCGCCTGTCTCAGGGACATCTGCAGGGAGAGGTGGGTCTCCCTCTGCCCCTCCTTCTTCTCCCCTGCTTTCTTCTCCTCCTCTTCCACCTCCTCGTCCTCCTCTCTGCCTACTCCTCTCTCTGCTCCTTCTCCTCCTCCCTATCCTCCATTTCCCCCCCCCCCTCCCCCTCCTACTTTTCTCCTCCCCCGCCTCCTCCTCCTTCTTCTCCTCCACATCCTCCTTTTCTTTCTCCTTCTTCCCTTCTCTTCTGCTCCCTCTCCTCCACACCTTTCTCCCCTCCCCTGCTTCCTCCTCCTTCTCTTCTCCCCCTACTGCTCCTCTCTGCCTCCTCCTTCTCCTTCTCTCTCTCCTCCACCTCCTTCCCCTCTCCTCCTCCCCCTCCTCCTTCCCGTACCCTTCGCCCCTCCTCCTCTTTGTCCTTCTTCTCCTCTTCCGCCTCGCCTCTTCTCCTCCTAAACTCCCTGCTCCTCCCTCTCTGCCGTGCTTCCATCAGGTCTGAGCTGCCATATACCCTATACATCCTGCCTTTACCTTCAGCTTGGTTCAGTCGTGTGTGTGTGTGTGTGTGTGTGTGTGTGTGTGTGTGTGTGTGTGTGTGTGTGTGTGTGTGTGTGTGTGTGTGTGTGTGTGTGTGTGTGTGTGTGTGTGTGTGTGTGTGTGTGTGTGTGTGTGTGTGTGTGTGTGTGTGTGTGTGTGTGTGTGTGTGTGCGCGCGCTACAGGCCCTACCAGCATGGGGGTGATATGTTAGCTGCCATCACACAGACTCTGACCCAGTGTACCAAGGCTGACCTGGCCACCCCCGCTGCCCTGGCCCTGCAGGGCCTTCAGGACCTCTGCCGTGCCGAAGTGAGACACACACACACACACACACACACACACACACACACACACACACACACACACACACACACACACACACACACACACACACACACACACACACACACACACACACACACACACACACACACACACACCCTCTCTCTCTCTCACTCTGTCTCTCTCTCACTCTCGCTCTCTCTCTCGTGCATGCAGTAATGAATCCTGCCGTACATGTAATGTGCTCTGTAGTCTAACCGTGAGGTGGTGTTGTGGTCGTTGTCCAGGTGGTGGAGATGGTGTCCACATGGAGGGCCCTGGGGCCGAAGTTGAGCTGTGACCCTCGGCCCCTGGTGGTGAAGGCCATCGCCGAGCTGCTGGCACTGGTGCCCCAGCTCAGCGCCAAATCACAGGACTACCAGGTGTGTGTGTGTGTGTGTGTGTGCCTGTGTGTGTGCCTGTGTGTGTGCCTGTGTGCATCATATGTGTACGCCTATGATGTACTTCAAGTCCACCATTGATAACGATCTAAGTGCTCCTGAAGCTAAATAGGTGCCTGCTCTGCCCTGGTAATGGTAGGATATTCTATATTCATATTATTAATATTAATTATTTATCTAGTAGCGTCATGGTTCTGTAGAGTGAAAGCCTCTTTAGGAGGAGGTCATCTTAACACACAATAGTAAGGATTTGTCGGGGTGTTGACGTTGTGGAATATCATCAATGAGAAAAAAGGCCATAAATCGTATAACTTGAAAAAACAACAACACTAAATCCCCTGAGTTCTCATTGATCTTTTCTCTTGTTTTTCTCTCAACAGAAACTGAAAGAGGAAGTGGTCAGCTTCCTGTGGCGCTACGCTTTGAGCCAGGTGTGTGTGTGTGTGTGTGTGGGTGTGTGTGTGGGTGTGTGTGTGTGTCGTGTGGACATACTGTCTGTGTGGGTCCGTTATTGGCTCAAGTCCTGGCTGCTCCATTCCAGACTGATTAGAGTGGTTGAAGCAGCCTCACCTGGCCCCAGTCAGACTGATTAGAGTCTGGTTGAAGCAGCCTCACCTGGCCCCAGTCAGACTGATTAGAGTCTGGTTGAAGCAGCCTCACCTGGCCCCAGTCAGACTGATTAGAGTCTGGTTGAAGCAGCCTCACCTGGCCTCCAGTCAGACTGATTAGAGTCTGGGGCTGGTGTGGCTACACACCAGCCCACTTGGTAATCAAGGTCCACAGGTTAAACCAGCCATCAGCACACACACACTCAGGAGGAGAGCACTAGCATGGACCATCTGCTCTGAAGCACTACAAACTGCAATAAACCAGATTGCTCGTCACCCTGTGTCCTTGTCATTGGGAGGAGCCCCAAGGAGCCATATTAATGGCATGTGGGTGCAACTTAAAATAGCTTTCCATTTCAATTCACTTTCAAGAATGTCCTCTACCTGTTTGGAAGTGTTGATGTGTGTGTCACAGAAGCTGACATGTATAATGTGTGTGTGTGTCTGTCTGTCTGTGTGTGTGTGTGTGTGTGTGTGTATGTGTGTGTGTGTTACACCTGTAGGAGCCAGACGTGTCCAGCTGTGGCTACAGAGCATTGGCTGGGTTCCCCGAAGATGTCCACACCATCCTCCACCTCCCCGAGCCTGTAGGACACAAACCTTCCCTTTAACATCACATTATATTACATTACATCAAATTACATTATATTATAGTCATTTAGCAGGCACTTTAGTCCAAAGTGACTTACAAGGTCATTGTCAGTGGGTAGACAAGAGAACTACTAGCCACCAGAAGCCATAAGTGGCATTTCCTTCCTAACGAGCCATAATAATATAATGTATATTACCTACACATAATACACAAACATATGCCATATACATAATAACATTATATATAATATATTACATTTCCTTCCTAACAAGCCTCCATGAGCAGAACCAGTGCTCGGGTGAAAGTACAATAAGTTGTCTCCCTAGATTGACCACAATAAGTACATCAAACAGGGACACAAACAGTGAAGCCAGTAGACACACAGAGCTGGTAAGCAAAAGATAAAAAGATGAACCCTTCTCCAGTGTCATATTTATAACAATATCACACACAAACGCTCCCAGAAATGACATCAAATACACACTGACATCATACATGGTGTTGGTGTTAATGTTCACTAATGTCTAACCCTCTCTCTTTCTGCTGCTCCATTAACCTTTTTTATGTGACTTTTTTATGTGATTTGTTATTTTACTCTTGTGTTTTTTACCGACATTGTAAAGTGTCTTTTAGTGCCGTTTACAAATGTGCTTATAATAAATAAAAGGTAATATTTGCATTGGTCTCCGTTGTTCTGTTGTGTGTTCACCCTGACCAAATGGTGATGGAGATGTAAATTTACTCTCTCCTCTTCCTCTTATCCTCCTCTTATCCTCCTCCTCCCCTCCTCCTCCCCCTCTTCCTCCTCCACACATTCCCCTCTCTCTCCACACTCTTTGTCTCTCTCTCTCTCTCTCTCCCTCTCCCCCCTCTCTCTCCCTCTCCCTTCAACCCTCTTGCCAGGCCCGGCCAGTCTCCAAGCTTCCTGAGACGGATGAGGATGAGGAGGAGGAGGAGATGAAGAAGAAGAAGGGCGGTGGGGGGGAGGAGGAGCAGGAGGAGGAGAAGGATCTGTCCGTCCCTGGGTCATGTTACATGACGCTCCTCTGCCTCACACACACATCCTCCCTGCCAGGTACGTGGGGTACCCGGGGGAGGATGGAGGGAGGGGCTGGTTACATGTCTCCAGATGTAGCACACACACACACACACACACACACACACACACACACACACACACACACACACACACACACACACACACACACACACACACACACACACACACACACACACACACACACACACACACACACACACACACACACACACACACACACCACACACACACACACACACACACACACACACACACACACACACACACACACACACACACACACACACACACACACACATCTAGAATGACCGCTTTGTTGCCAAGATGGGTTGAAAATATCCTTCCTCACTTGTGTATTTATATTGCCTTGAGCCAAAGTAATTTTGTTCATTAAGTCGACATGGTGTATTACGTTTCTGTGCTTTATTTCTCTTTTATTTCAGTGTCTTGTATTATTTTTAATGCACTACATATCTGGATCAAACTTCCAGAATGTCTAAGGTCTGCCTGAGCTCTATTATTATTTTATTTTACGACAAAATGTATGCGTTGCATACATTTTGTATGTCTGCGCTGGTTTATTTTATTATTCAACCTTTGTTTTTTAACATTTCACCCTCAGACGATTGTCTTTTATTGTCTTTTATGATCATTATCCTTTTATAATGTTTTAAAATGGTATTTCTGCCTACATGGGAATAGCTATGAGTGGCCGTAGTTAATATATATTACATCCTGTCCTCATTCACGTTTCACATGCTCTCTCTTTATCTATCTGTCTCTCTCTCTCTCTCTTTCTCTCTCTCCCCCCCTCCTCTCTCTCTGTCTCTCTCCCCCCTCTTTGTCTCTGTTCTTCTCCCCCTCTCTGTCTCTGCCTCTCCCCCTTCTCTCTGTCTGTGTCTCTCTCTTTCTCTCCCTCCCTCTCTCTGCCTCTCCCCCTCTCCCCCCTCTCCCCCCTCTCCCCCTCTCCCTCTCCCCCTTCTCTCTCTCTGTCTCTGTCTCTCCCTCCCTCCCCCTCCCTCCAGCGTATGAGCTGTTGCTCACCTCTCTGGTGAAGCAGGCGATGCAGATCCTCCCCCGGGGCGTCCACACCTTGGCCCTGCGGGGCGGAGGGGGCTCCCTGTCGGACCAGGGCAAGACCATGGCCGGTCTTCCCGCCTTCCTGCTGCGGACCTACGAGAACAACAAGCAGCCGGGCCTCAAGCCTGGACTAGCAGGTGGGGACTCCTCCCTCTCGTCCTCCTCCTCCTCCTCACCCTCTTCCTAACCCCAATGTTCTTCCTCTTTTTTCTCCTCCTTCACTGTCTCCTACTTCTCCTCCTCCCTTCTCCTCTTCCTCCCCCCCCCCCCCCCATCGTCTTCCTCCTCTCCCTCTTCCTCCTCCTTCTCTAGAGGTCTCCCATCTCTTGGAACCTTCACTGTGTCTCCCCTGGGTTTGTGGTGAAAAAGACTCAGTTTGCAGTTTGTTTTGAATATAATATAATATATCATATTAATATAACATTGTTACATTTGTGTATCATCACATTGCTGTTGGATTGTGTCCATTTTTAATCAATGGAGTGAAGAAGTGTGTGTGTGTGTGTGTGCGTGTGCGCGCGCGTGTTTATCCTGTTTCTACGGTAGCGTCTCCCTTGGATTTCCCTTCGGGCGTGTCATCCGAAACGATAACTTGATATAATACACAAATCGTAACTGAACTCCTCGGTTGATTTTAGGAGAAAATGCTGGGAAATCCAACGTCTTAACGTAACTTTTTCCCCCCCCCCCCTCTTGTCTTTTGCGTGCGCTCCAGCCGGAGTCCTCCTCTCCTACGACCTGCCCGTCCACACGGACCGCGACGGCCGGCCCATCATCCGCTTCCTGGTCAGCCGCAGCCGCAGCTTCCAGCAGACACTGGCGTCGCTCATTCACGAGGTACCGCAAGGCACCCGCCCGGGTCCCTGCACACATGTCTGTTGTTGGTAGAAGATGGGGGGCCCTTTGAAAGTGTTCCCGTTAGCGACCTCCAGTGGCTTGTGTTGTAGCTACCTTTATCATCTGCCTCTTCCTCCTTCTCCTCCCCCTCTTGCTCCTTCCTCTCTATTCTATTCCTCTCCCTCCTCCTCCTCCTCTCCCCTCCCCCTTCCTCCTCCCCTCTTCTTCCTCCTCCTCCTCTTCCTTCTCGTAGTTCTCCTTCCTTCTTCTTCTTCTTCTTCTTCTTCTTCTTCTTCTTCTTCTTCTTCTTCTTCTTCTTCTTCTTCTTCTTCTTCTTCTTCTTCTTCTTCTTCTTCTTCTTCCTCCCCCTCTTCCTCTTTTTCCTTCCCCCTCTTCCTCCTCTTCCTCCTCCCCCTCTTCCTCCTACTCCCAGCTCTCAGAGATTATTTCAAAACTAGAGCGGAATAATACTATTTTAAAGAGAGAGATTCCCTGGGATTGGTCGACACATGGATTTTAATACCTTTTATTTATCCTTTTTTTTTTCTGGAGAAACGTGACGTGTTATATACAAATGTGTTTGTACACTGTGCTTTATATTTCACATCTTTTCCACTGTTTGTTGCGGTCACATGTGTGGCTCACGTAATCTCAGGGGCTGGTTTCCATTTCAAAAGGCCTGTTTTCTGTCCAGAGGAGCGTGTAAAGTGTGTGTTTTTGTGTGTGCGTGCGTCCAGGTGAACATCCAGCCCAGCGAGTGGCACCGGGGCCTCCTGCGGCCCCAGGCCTGGGGCCAATTCATGAGCCAGGCCTTCCACGCCGTCATACAGGTGTGTGTGTGTGTGTGTGTGTGTGTGTGTGTGTGTGTGTGTGTGTGTGTGTGTGTGTGTGTGTGTGTGTGTGTGTGTGTGTGTGTGTGTGTGTGTGTGTGTGTGTGTGTGTGTGTGTGTGTGTGTGTGTGTGTGTGTGTGTGTGTGTGCGTGATTGTTTCTTACCGTGTGTGTGTATACAAACACATTCATGTATATGCATGCATCATTGTTTCTTACTGTGTGTCTTAGGGCCGGCGTGCTGAGCTGAAGATACAGCAGAAGCAGGGCAAGGACAGCACAGAGGAGTTGCAGAACAAGCAGCATTTCTCTTGGCTCTGGTAAACACACACGCACACACACATGTGCACGCACACACACGTGTATGCACACACACATGTACACACACACACACACACACACACACACACACACACCTGGCAGCATCAACACACACGCACAATAAAGCACAGCATACCTTGCTTCTGGTCCCAATATTCTTGAAGATTTGAAGTTTATCCTTCTAAATGTTTTAATGTGGCTTTTAAGACAGTTTATTCCCCTTTTAAATGCATTGTTGAGTGACTACAAAAGCGCAATATAAATTAAATGTATTATTATTTGTATTGTTATTTTAAAATGAGACAATTATGTTTGTCTTGTCTTTGGCTGATCTGCCGCAATTAAATCTTCTCCCTCAAGTATTGCCTAGATATCACCTCCCCCTCCCTGGCCGCCTCCCACTTCCCCAAGCTCTACTGCTGGCCGCCTCCCACTTCCCCAAGCTCTACTGTTGGCCGCTTCCTCGCTCTCTCTCTCGCTCTCGCTCTCGCTCTCGCTCTCTCTGTCTGCCTCTCTCTCTCTCTCTCTCTCTCTCTCTCCCCCCCCCCCACCAGCTGTCGTGGTGCTGAAACCAATGAACCGTACGGAAGGGATTTCATCTTGGGAGCGGTTTTCATCACCCTTGGGTCTCGTGCTCTTTACTGTGCACGTACTGAATTTGTGTGTGTATTCATTCAGTCGGTGTGTGTGTGTGTGTGTGTGATAATAGGTGATCTATTAGTGCGGCCCACCCATCCGTTCCAATCGTTTGGAGAGTTAAACATTTTTAAAAAGAAAATGTCAATCTCTCTCTCTCTCCCTCCCTCCCTCCCTCCCTCCCTCCCTCCCTCCCTCCCCCCCCCCCTCCGACAGGGCGAGGGACCAGCTGACGGATGTCATCAAGTCGGCAGCCAAGTGAGTGTTTTCCCGCCAACACGTCGTCCACTTCCTGTCTGACCTCACCTGTCAGCACCTCTCCGCCGGCGTACGGCTGGCGCTCTCACACCACATTCATCTGGCGCTCGCTCTCTTTGTGTACGCCCCATAATCGATGGACAACTAATTAACGCCAACGGCGGAAAGTGAAAGATTTAAAAGTCTTTCAAATTGAAGTCATTCTCTCTCGACGATATTATCTTAATTCAATATATAACTAGAAGGCCCTCGGTAGAGCCCGTACCTCCGCCACACCGAAAGGTCTCCTGGATTACAATCTGAATCTGCGCCAAAATCTTAACAACTCTTCCTTGGCCCATAAGTAATCTAACCACCAAGTCCCTGTCCCTTACGTTTTGAGTCAACTTGTTAACATAGGGCGGCAGGATAGCTCCGTCGGTTGGGAAGGTCGGGCGGTTCAAGTCACTGCCGAGGTGCCCTTGAGCAAGAGACCAGACCCCCTCCACTGCTCCCCTGGCAGCTGTGTATACAATAGCTGATACCCACTGCTCCTAAGACTAGGATGGGTTCAATGCAGAGAAACAAACCAACAACAAACCCGACAAACAGACGAGTAAAAACATAACCTCCGGTCCATCTTCCATGGTGGAGGTAATTGCTAAGATACAGGAGAAGCCTTGAGTTGACCTCATTCAAGCATGTGGAAACCTTTTAAGAGCCTGTAAAATCATATCGGGGGTTGGGAGTCACTGACGACCAAGACCTCAATGTGAACCACATCACACCCCTCCTGTCTCACCCTCTCTCCCCCCCCCCCCCCTGTCTGTGTTTTCAGGGACAGTCCCGTGGTCCAAGGCAACTGCATCCTAGCCCTGAGCGGTTTGGCCGCTGCTGCGGCTAAGTACGAGAGCAACTTACCCAGAGATGTGGGGTCCAGCCTCCAGGTAAACACCGGTTTCCACAGGGGGGTGTGTGTGTGTGTGTGTGTGTGTGTGTGTGTGTGTGTGTACACAGCCGCCTCAGGAGGATGTGTTGGAGGAGTGGGTTGTCTGGCAGCCGGAGGGTTGCTGGGTTCGATCCCCCCCGGCTCCTCCCCCTCCAAGCCAGGTGTGGAGGTGTGCCTGAGCAAGACGCCCTAGCCTAGCCCCTTACTGCTCCTGACCTGCTGGCTGTCTCTTTGCATGGCTGACACCGCCGTCATGGGTGTATGAATGGGTGAATGTGAGGCAGTAATTGTAAGACGCTTTGGGTAACGGCGCTATATAAATGCAGTCCATTTACCATTAAATATCTGTTCTGATGAAAGATGTCTCGCCGGTTGTGCCCTCTCTGCTCCAGGCTCCGCCCGAGTGTGTGCCGGCGGCGGCCTGGCTGTCCATGGTGATGGACACGCTGCTCTCCATCGTCAGCAGTGGATACAAGCCTCGGGGACAAGTCTTCCCCTGGTTCCTCCATGTAGGATCTCACTCCTCCTGCTCCCTCCTCATGTCTTTCTTCCTGTCTTCGGGGGTCGTTTTCCTCCACTGAATAGATAGGGGCTGAACTGTCCTCTAGTGGCTACTAGTGGTGACTCCTAAACAAACGGGTCCATTGTATGAACAAAGGCTCCTCAGCAATGGTTGTAGATCTGTACATTCATTGGTACAGGTAATGGATACATGGAACAGATACAGAATGTGTGGTTTGAGGGAAAAGTTATTAGGAAAATTATTTTAACTTGAATATTCAGTGGTAATTATAGACCAATAATTATAAAAAACATTACACATCAAGATGTGCTACTGCCGCTACTGTCTGTTGGGACTTGGCTTGGGAACCAGTAGGTTTAAGTCCCCTAAAACACCTGGGCACTGCCGAGGTCCCCTTGAGCAAGGCACCAGATCCCCCCACACTGCTTCCCGGGCAGCTGTATATATATTAGGCTGCTCCTAATACTAGGATGGGTTCAATGCAGAGAAACACATTTCACTGTTTGTGTATGTGTGTATGGCCAATAAAGAGGATTCAATCCACCAGATTTAGATTTAGATGAATATATATATTGTAAGATATACTGGCAAAAAAACATTTCTAAAAACAAAAATTCAAATTCAACATCAAACAAAACTTTCCATGAGATGAATTCCAGACACTGTATGTAGACATGCAGACATCCATGTTTGTCAGAGATCTCCAAGCAGTACTTTTTACATGAACACATATAAACACAGATAAACACAGATAAACCCCGAAAAACAAACGCTATGTACAGTATAGTAGGGTTCCAGGGTTAACCCATGTGTCCCGTGTTCCCGTAGCGGTCGTACTCCGGGGAGAACACGGCCAGCTCCATCGCCCGGTCCTGTGCCGCCCTGGGCCTGTCCCTGCTGGCGCCCGTGCTGGTGGGCTGGCACCGGGAGGGCGTGGCCGAGGTGCTGGGGGCCCTGAGGGCCCGGCTGCCCCGGGACGGGGGCCCCGGGGCCGACGACTCCCAAGCCGTGCAGTTCCACTCGGGCCTGGCGCTGGGCGCCCTGCTGGGCTGCCTGCACCGCCAGCACCTCAGGTGGGGAGATGGAGATGTGTGGCTCTCCTGATCACTGATCTCTCATGTGGTCTATGAATGTGTCTCTCTCTCTCTGTCTTTGTCTCTCTTTCTGTCTCTCGCTCTACCTTCTCTCTCTCTACTCTCCTCTCTCTCTGTCTACCCCCTCCTCTCTCTCTCTCCTCTCCTCTCCTCTCCTCTCCTCTCCTCTCCTCTCCTCTCCTCGCTCTCGCTCTCTCTACCCCCTCCTCTCTCTCTACCCCCCTCTCTCTCCTCTCCTCTCCTCGCTCTCGCTCTCGCTCTCTACCCCCTCTCTCTGTCTCTCTCTCTCTCTCTCTCTCTCTCTCTCTCTCTCTCTCTCTCTCTCTCTCTCTCTCTCTCTCTCTCTCTCTCTCTCTCTCTCTCTCTCTCTCTCTCTCTCTCTCTCTCTCTCTCTCTCTCTCTCTCTCTCAACCCTGTGTGTAGTATGGTGGGGGCCCCTATCTGTATCTTCTTCTTCATCATGGTGTGCCCCCTGTGTGGAGGGTACTGATGGTGGGGGCCTCTATCTGTATCTTCTTCTTCATCATGGTGTGTCCCCCTGTGTGGAGGGTACTGATGGTGGGGCCCCTATCTGTATCTTCTTCTTCATCATGGTGTGTCCCCCTGTGTGGAGGGTACTGATGGTGGGGGCCCCTATCTGTATCTTCTTCTTCATCATGGTGTGTCCCCTGTGTGGAGGTACTGATGGGGGCCCTATCTGTATCTTCTTCTTCATCATGGTGTGCCCCTGTGTGGAGGGTACTGATGGTGGGGGCCTCTATCTGTATCTTCTTCTTCATCATGGTGTGTCCCCCTGTGTGGAGGGTACTGATGGTGGGGGCCCCTATCTGTATCTTCTTCTTCATCATGGTGTGTCCCCCTGTGTGGAGGGTACTGATGGTGGGGCCCCTATCTGTATCTTCTTCTTCATCATGGTGTGTCCCCTGTGTGGAGGGTACTGATGGTGGGGGCCCCTATCTGTATCTTCTTCTTCATCATAGTGTGTCCCCCTGTGTGGAGGGTACTGATGGTGGGGGCCCCTATCTGTATCTTCTTCTTCATCATGGTGTGTCCCCCTGTGTGGAGGGTACTGATGGTGGGGGCCCCTATCTGTATCTTCTTCTTCATCATGGTGTGTCCCCCTGTGTGGAGGGTACTGATGGTGAGGGCCCCTATCTGTATCTTCTTCTTCATCATGGTGTGTCCCCCTGTGTGGAGGGTACTGATGGTGGGGGCCCCTATCTGTATCTTCTTCTTCATCATGGTGTGTCCCCTGTGTGGAGGGTACTGATGGTGGGGGCCCCTATCTGTATCTTCTTCTTCATCATGGTGTGTCCCCCTGTGTGGAGGGTACTGATGGTGGGGGCCTCTATCGGTATCTTCTTCTTCATCATGGTGTGTCCCCCTGTGTGCTCCAGGGACCACTCTTCTCCGGTGGACCCCAGCTTGCTGACCACCGCCCTGGAGGCCCTCGAGCAATGCTCCTTCAACCCCAACCTGGAGTACAAGTATGTTCAAAAATAAATAATAATAATAATAATAATAATAATAAACCTACAGGTTTTGAATATTCAGTAGTTGGATGGCTGATCTATTTTCTGTTCTATTGTATTTACTTTTTTTAGTCTACATTCATTTTTATTTTCAGTACTGAATTGTTACGATCCACAACAACATTTAAACATCACAGTACAAATCCATCTTAGTACAAATTGACAATAATGAAATCACGATAAAAGTGTTTTAGCGGTTCGAGGTGTGAACTCGGCTCCGACGGAAGGCAGTTGGCGAAACTTTTCTTTGCTGACGGGGCTTTTGGTTGGAGATACGTGATTCAAATTAAAGTAATTAAAATGGGGTTAATTGCCAGGGGAGCCATGATTGGCTGTAATTAAAAAAAAATAAGACAGAAATGTGCCAAGTTTCACATTTCTGCTCTACTTGGGTCACTTTTTATGCCTAAATTAAAATAGCAAAACATGTTTGGTGTTTGGGTCAAATTTCCCAAAGAGGGAGATTTTATCAGAAGGGCAAATGAAGAAGACCTTCATCCGTTCACAACGGGAGCGCGCAGCCTCTTCGGGACTCGGACCTCAAAATAGTAAACCACAAGCGCAGCAAAAAATCTCTCTTCAGTAGAGTCTGGAGTCTGGAGTCTAGAGTCTGCCTGGTTGGAACATCAGGGCGCCCGCCCTACCGAACGCACACCAGATGGAGAACCGTCTCGGGAGATAAGGTTCTGCCAGCGTTAGCCCTTCTGCCGACCGCTCGCCAGCCCAGGAGTTTATCTCAGCAGAGTGTGAAGCCTTAGTCCGCCTTTGTCGTTAAGAATTATTCTTGCACCAAAATGAAAGTCTATCCGTATCCTCAGAGAACACACACACGCACGCACACACGCACGCACACACACACACACACACACGTCACACCGTCATCTTCTTCTTCCTCCTCCTCTTCCTCGCCGTCCTTATGTTCCTCTTCGTTTGCAAACCAGATCAAAGCTTCGCTCCCTCTTTTTTCGAATATACTTATTTTTATTCCATCAATGCGAACGTGAAGACGGCTCATTCATTCATTCATAGAGACGTGTGAATATTGTGTTCATTTCATTCGGTTCTATTCGTTATGCTATTACTCGCCCCAACGCCAATGGCCAGCTGTGCACTTCACGTTGTCTTAGTGTTACCGTTAAAATAATAATTATAATACATCTTATTTGTCGAGGGCTTTTCAAGACACGCAAAGATACTTTACAACGGCAATAAAAAGACACCATAGAAGAATTCACAATGCCTTCCACCTTTTGCTGTATATTTTCTACTACGTATGATTTCCCTCACAGGATTAATTAAAGTGTGATATAAATCATATTGTATGCTTTTTATTTGTGGACCACCTTGTTGACATTTGAGTTCACTAGTAATCACTTTTTACTAGCGTCTTTCTAAGTAGATCGTTTGTTAGTGTGTTAGTTAGATATTGGTCTATTGTTTGCAAACTTATTGTACTTTAACCTGAACTTATTGTATGTTTACCTGAGCACTGGCTCAGTTCTTGGAGACTTAGTTAGGAATGAAATGCACTTTTGACTTCTGGTGACGAGTTGTTCTCTCACCTTCCTTTGTTGAAACACACTACTGTAAGTCTCTTTGGATAAAAGCGTCTGCTAAATGACATGTTAATGTTAATGTGATGTCATATCCTGTTCCTGCAGCACGGGGTGTGTGCTGGGTCTGGGTCTGGTGCTGGCGGCCCTGTGTCGCTGCGGTGGTCCTGAAGGCGGCCCCCACGTGGTCCTCACCCTGGACAAGCTGCTGGCCCAGCTCAGGGACACCGCCGGCCAGGGACAGCGCATGCTACAGGAGGTAAGCTGGTCCCAAGGTCAGGGTCAGGGGTGTTTTTGGCGACTCCCGGTGCCGAAAGGTTGTGTGTTCGAACCCCCGGTGTCCGCAGTCGCGGCTCTTGTCACCATCTGAGTCTGCCCCGTCTGCCTGGTCATTTTACCCTTTAAGATCAAAGCTCTAAACGTTTGTTTGCAGTGTATGCCTGCCCTTTTTGTATTTATCGAGTACATTCTACACTATTTTAAGTGAATGTCTAGTTATTATATTATTATTATCTTATTATTATATATAACGGTTGTCCTCTTCATGTTTATAATGTTACACCATATGTATATAGTGTTGTTCATAGTACATAGTACAGTATATAGTTGATTGTACATAGTGTTGTTTATAGTGTAGTACAGTAAAGTGTAGTATAGTATTGTCGAAATTCAGAATGCGCAAGTGACAAGTGGGGAGTAAGCATTCCATTGTACTTACATCTTGAATCTTGAATCTTCTTTCCTGCCTCATGTGAAACTCTATGAATGAATGGCGTTGTGTTGTGAAGGGTTCTAAAGTGCCCCTTTGCCTCGCCTGTTGGCGTCCTTGAGCAAGATGCCTTAACTCCATACCCTCCACCAGAATACTATTCACTGTATTTCTGTGGTACCACCGGCTCCAGGTGCTGGCCTACTCGGTGGCGTGTGTGTGCGTCTCGGCCTTCGCCGTGGGCTTGGTGGACGCGGTCAAGGCGGACGAGGTCATGGGCATCCTCCGTACCCTGACGGAGGAGAGCCAGCAGGTGGGTCAGCGTGGGAAGTACTGTTGGTGGTGGTGGTGGTGGTGACGATAAACACACACACACACACACACACACACACACACACACACACACACACTGTGTCGTCTCGATAGACCCCTTTTCACAGGTGGGGGATGAAGATGAGTCTATTACCTGTATCCTAGTACATTGAAGTAGCAGACTGTCACATGTCACTGGTGTACATACAACATGGTATGTATTTACTCTGTTCTTCCTCTCGGGGGCGACACACATCCATCGAAGTGTGTGTGTGTGTATAACATGTACAGTATGTGTGTTTAATGTGTGTGTGTTTGTAATACATGTGTGTATGTTTGTAATACATGTATACGTGTGTATGTTTGTGATACATGTGTGTGTGTGTATAATATGTGTTTGTGTATGTGTGTAATACATGTGTATACTGTATGTGTGTTTAATAAAATGTGTTTGTTTAATAACATGTGTGTGTGTTGTCCAGACCCCGGGCTTCTCCTTGGCCCTGGGCTCCTTGGTCCACAGTCTCTCCGTCTGCGGTCACGGTAAAGCAGAAGCTCTCCTCCCCGGCCTGCTGGGCGCCTGGACCAAGATCCTGCTGGCCGAGGTACAGCACCACCACAACCCTGCGTCTGGTGCTCTTCTCTGGCTCATGACCTGTTTATCTGATGGTCTGATGGTGTCTCATGTTTACAAGGTGGTGATCAGGACACGTCTGTCATGGTGGTCCATCAATATGTTTCAGTATCTACCGGTACTTCAATATCTAATCAGGTTTTCAGTAGCAAAAAAATCAAAACTGAAAAATTTTAATCTATAAAATATTGATTGCTTTTTTTGGTGCATTTTTTCGAAAACAAGAGGTTGGAAAAACTCTCTCATATGGAGTAGTATCCAAGATAGTTTTTTGAGATCGTCATGTTTCCACCAGTAAAAGTAAGACAAGAAAATATAAATACAATGTTTATTATGGCATGAAACGTTATTGTAATGGTAATGTAGCTTGGGATGGCAACAAACGTCGAGGTTTATTTATTTAAAGCATTTAAATGCAAAACTTTGATTTCATTGTTGTTAAAGTCAAGAGGTCAGCTGTAGGTGAGACAAGACTGTACAAGACTATTTTAGGATGACTGGATCCCAGGGACGTGTTCAGGTGTTTTTGAATGGAACCAGGTGGTACCCAGGTGGTAACCAGGTGGGAACCAGGTGGTACCCAGGTGGTAACCAGGTGGTAACCAGGTGGGAACCAGGTGGTACCCAGGTGGTAACCAGGTGGGAACCAGGTGGTACCCAGGTGGTAACCAGGTGGTAACCAGGTGGGAACCAGGTGGGAACCAGGTGGGAACCAGGTGGGAACCAGGTGGGAACCAGGGGGATGCTTGTTCTGAAGGATGTGTCTCTGGTCCGTTTCAGGGCTGCCCCACCATGCAGCGGCTGGCTGCGGTCAACGGCCTGGTGGCCCTGGTGGGCTCCGAGAGCTACCTCATTCAGGTGAGACTTCCTCTCCACTCCTCCGTCTGTCATGGGACATTTGTGTTCACCTTGTTTTTATTCCTGATATTTATAGAAGTGGCATACTGGAGGTGAGATGAATACATTTAGCAACATTTACCTCCGCCATCGAAGATGGGAGGAGGTTATGTTTCCCCCCCCCCCCCCCCGTTTGTCTGTTATAATAAATATAAATCAATAACTCAAATAGTTCTGTATGGAATTGGACAAAACCTTGTGGTTAGATTACGTATGAGCCAAGGAACAGTTGATTTGATTTTGGCACAGATCCGAATCCGAATCCAGATCCAGGAGACTTTTTGGTGTAGCGGAGGTATGCACTACTGATTGCCCTCTAGTTATTCCTGATATTATAGTCGTGGCACGTACAGATGAGACGTATACATTTAGCAATATTTTATTTTGATTTTTCATCGTCCCCTGTCATGAATAACGAAAAATCTAAAGACCTTCCCCATCTTTTTAGACCTTGGCTGCCGTGGCGATGAGAGGCAGTGGGTCGGGTTCTAAATATTTTTCTTTTGTCCAGTTCAAGGTGGAGTCTGAGCAGTCCTCGCTCCAACAAGGCCGTCTCAACGATGTCATCCGCACCATCACACAGGTACAGCAACGTTTAACTCATTATTAGTTATGGTTTAGTTCAATTGATTCCATTATTTATTATTGTTATTATATACTGGTTGAGGGACGAGTTAGTACCTCGCTCGCCTGCTCTTTTTGCTTTATTCAATCATCTCAATCAATTATACATTTGAATGGAAGATGTTTGGGTTTTAAAATGACGTGGAACAGATACGCTCAGCTCAAGACAACGGAACATAGAACAACTTGCTAGCTCCCACTGTCGCGTTTGTTGTTGTTGTCGTTGTCTGTGATTCCCTGCAGATCGTCACCTTCTCGGGAGCCATTGGCCTGCAGTCCAACAGCGCCTGTCTGGTGGGACATTTGCATTTCGCCCACATGTCCACCAGCCACACTCACACCACAGGTACGGTCCACAGCACAGCCGTGGGTGGTACTTACTTATGTATATGCAAGTGCTCACAGCTGCAAAAAATACTAATATATCATAAAGTACAATTATTGTCTCTCTGTCTATTTTACTGGTTATTCAGAGATATACTATTCATCTGGATTCAACACACACATTCATTGTGTGTGTGTGTGTGTGTGTGTGTGTGTGTGTGTGTGTGTGTGTGTGTGTGTGTGTGTGTGTGTGTGTGTGTGTGTGTGTGTGTGTGTGTGTGTGTGTGTGTGTGTGTGTGTGTGTGTGTGTGTGTGTGTGTGTGTGTGTGTCTGTCAAGAGTTCTCTGAAGGGATGTTGAAAACCCCTGCTTCAGAGGAAGTTGGTTCTGGTCCACATTGTTGTCTTAACTCTTAACCTCTGACTCCATCTCCTCTCTTCTCTCTTCTCTCCCATCCAGTACCTCAGGACTTCTCGTATCTCCCGGAGAACAGCATCCTCCGGGCCGTCCTGGACTTCCTCATCCAGGCAGGGAAGAAAGGTTCGGAGTGGTGTACTGTGTGTGTGTGTGTGTGTGTGTGTGTGTGTGTGTGTGTGTGTGTGTGTGTGTGTGTGTGTGTGTGTGTGTGTGTGTGTGTGTGTGTGTGTGTGTGTGTGTGTGTGTGTGTGTGTGTGTGTGTGTGTGTGTGTGTGTGTGTGTGTGTGTGTGTGTGTGTGTGTGTGTGTGTGTGTGTGTGTGTGTGTGTGTGTGTGTGTGTGTGTGTGTGATCCAGTTCCTGCTTACGGTGGGGTCGAGTGTCAAGGAATAAACTTGACACTTGGCATATACGTAAGAAGAAGGTCACTGACCTGACATCACTGCTTTCAGTGACCAAACCACAGCAAGAACCACCCCCCCCCCCTGTTTTCCATTTAGTGTGCATAAGAGGCATCTTGACTCTAGTCAACACCTAAAAGGACCCTCAGTAGAGCAGCTCATACCTACCCCACACCAAAAGGTCCCCTGGATCCCGATCTGTGCCAAAATCCAATCAACTGTTGCTTGGCCCATAAGTAATACAAACAGCAGGTGGTAACAATCATATAATAATGTGAATTAGGCTCCTGGAAACAAGTTGTGCTCAAGTATTGTAGTGAAATCAGAGGCACCTTGATCGATATTTCCACCAAAGATGTATGTATGTGTTTACGAAAAAGTTATGAAACAAAATAAGCATACAATTGTTTCCTTATTATTCATTATGTCCTTGTCTCCTTCCCTTCTCTCCCTCTCTCCCCCCCCCCCAGGTCCAGACGTGGTCCATCCCACGCTAGTGAAGACGGCAGTAGCGTCGCTGGCGTCTGTGGGGGCGAGCTTCCAGTACCCGCCGGTCAACTGGACCACCGTCCTGTCCCCTCTGATGAGGCTCAACTTCAGTGAGAACATCCACTCATTTATTTCCTTGTTCAGTTGCAGAAGTGATACGTTTAGTTTGTTCTTAATGTTGTCTGCACCTGCGTATCTTGTTTGCCAGCACTTGTTTATTAGCTTTTGCGTATTATCTCTACTGTGTGTCTACTGGCTTTGTCGTTGTAGCTCCCGTTTGATGTATTATTATTGTGTCAAATCTAGGGAACCAACTTCAGATTCAGATTCAGATTCAGATTACTTTATTAATCCCGAGGGAAATTAAGGTGCAACAGTTGACACAGGGGGAATAAATGCACACACAAATATACTAATACCTAAGCTAAAAAAACAACAACTAACTAAATAAAACTAGTATAAACTAAAATATAGGTAAATTTACAGTATTATTACAGTAATACGTAGGTATATACAATACACAACAATACGTATAGTGCATAGTACGTACATAGTACGTATAGTACGTATAGTGTCCTTTTACCTGTGCACTGGTTCTGCTTTTGGAGGCTTGGTAGGAAGGAAATGCAACTTATGACTTCTGGTCTCTCTCTTGCCTGCTTATGTTGTTATTTTTTAACTACCAAGTCAAATACAGTACATTGTGAATAGACGTACGTATAGACGTACGTCTATAGCTCTATCCTAACCTGCGGTTACTCAAAGCGCTTTGCAAGCTATGCCTCACATTCACCCATTCATACACCCATTCATACACACATTCATACACACATTCATACACACATTCATACACACATTCACACACACATTCATACACACATTCATACACACATTCATTCACCCATTCATACACACATTCATACACACATTCATACACACATTCATTCACCCATTCATACACCGACGGCGGTGTTATGCAGGGAACCAGCTGGTGAGGAGCGGTTAGGGTGCCTTGCTCAGGGAGACCTCAACCCTTGGCAGTGAGGATGAGCCGGGGGATGGAACCAGCAACCTCCCAGTTGCCGGACAACCCGCCGAAAATCCAGATTCCATCAGTGAGTCATTGAGTCTGACCTTGTTTGTCTCTCTCTCTCTCTCTGACCAGGAGAAGAGGTCCAGCATCAGTGCATGGTCCTGGCAGCGTCCCAGGCTCAGTCCTCCCAGAGTGCAGCTCTGTTCCTGGGCACCTGGCTGTCCCCGCCCCTGGTGCACTGCCTCAGTGTAAGACCAACACCTGCTCTATATGGGGTGTTCATTATGTTGGTAAAGTTATGTGACAATTTAACGGCCTCTCTCTCTCTCGTGTCTCTCTCTCTCTCGTCTCTCGTCTCTCGTCTCTCGTCTCTCTCTCTCCCTCTCCCCTCTCCCCCTCCCCACCACTCAGTTCCCCACCCAGGCCCAGCTGTACGAGTCGCTGGGCTCCTGGATGAAGCACGTGTCTGAGGACAAGCTGCAAGCGTTTGTGGAGGGCCTTGGTGTGCAACGCTTCAGGGGCCCGGAGGAGGAGGAGAAGGAGGCTGGAGGTGGGGCCCCGGGGGCCGTGGCCCTCCTGGTCCTCCTCCGCCTGGCCGTGCTGCGGGGGCTGGGCGTAGCCATGAGCCTCCCCAACCCCCCCAAACACTGCTGGGACCTCCTCTGCTCCTCGGCCGAGAAGATCTACAGCGGCCTGCCGGGACGCATACAGGTGGGGTGCGAGCACACACACACACACACACACACCACACACACACACACACACACACACACACACACACACACGCTACACACCGCATACACACGCGCACGCATACACACGCATACGCACACGCACACAAAAACAGTTGGTGATGATGATGAGGATGATGATGTTTTGATGTACCCGACATCACCCGCCATCCTCATGAAGCTGGCTAAAAATTATATTTTTAAAAATCGTTATTTTAGGAGTGGTTATGCTACATGGTTACGTTATTACCGGTCAAAGCTCTAGTGCACACACACACACACACACCGGCCGACTAACAGTCAGGGGAACACAGCTGTCTCTCGTGACGCTACCAGCCTACGGTAGTGGTAAACCGGCCTGAGATGATTATGATTATTATTATTATTATTATGATGATACTGAGTGTTTGTGTCTGCTGCCCCCCGGTGGTCTGTTTCAGGACGACGAGGTGGACCTCTACGTGGGGATGGCCACCTGTCTGTCCGAGCTGTCGGACACGGAGATCGAACGTGTGGTCCGCGTGACGGAGGTAGGTCCCTGCGCTGGCTGAACGTGGCTGGTGAGAGACGGTGTTATTGTAGAGTATGGTGGTGGTATCGGCTGTAACGTATATTGAGGGGAGGGGAGGAAATGTTTAGCTATTTGTTGTTTTATTGGTGATTGTAGTTTTTTTTTATAAAATGTTGCATTTACTACTTACTACCTTCTTATGTCCTTCAACATATTCCGTTTGTTTAGGTTCTAATTCTTTGTTTAGGTTCTAACATAATAAAATAACATAATAAAACACCTTGATAAGTTACCATGGTGCCATGTCGGATGACATCATCACCCTTTCCTCTATTTGTAAGATGCTGATTGGTCAGCCATCTCTCTCTCTCTCTCTCTCCCCCACCCCCCCACCCTTCAGGTGGACATGGAGAAGAGCTGCTTCACGTTGGCCTTCCTTACCTCCCGAGGCCGCCTCCCCCTCCTGTCCCTCAACGACGTGGTGGGCGGCGTGCTGCGGGGCTGGCCGGGCCCCCGGGTGGGCTGGCTCCTCCTCCAGACCTTCTACCAGTGTGGCCTGAACCCGGGACCTCACACAGGTCAGACGCACACACACACACACACACACACTTTCACTCTCTCTCTCTCTCAACCCCCTTCTCGCTCTCTCTCTCTCTCTCTCTCTCTCCCCTCTCTCTCTCTCTCTCTCTACCCCCTTCTCTCTCTCTCTCTCTCTACCCCTTCTCTCTCTCTCTCTCTACCCCCTTCTCTCTCTCTACCCCCTTCTCTCTCTCTCTCTCTCTCTCTCTCTCTCTCTCTCTCTCTCTCTCTCTCTCTCTCTCTCTCTCTCTCTCTCTCTCTCTCTCTCTCTCTCTCTCTCTCTACCCCCTTCTCTCTCTCTCTCTCTCTCTCTCTCTCTCTCTCTCTCTCTCTCTCTCTCTCTCTCTCTCTCTCTCTCTCTCTCTCTCTCTCTCTCTCTACCCCTTCTCTCTCTCTCTCTCTCTCTACCCCTCTCTCTCTCTCTCTCTCTACCCCCTTCTCTCTCTCTCTCTCTCTCTCTCTCTCTCTCTCTCTCTCTCTCTCTCTCTCTCTCTCTCTCTCTCTCTCTCTCTACCCCTTCTCTCTCCCTACTTGCTCAGTTCAGTACAGCGGCTCAGTCGTTGTGTACTTTGCCTCCTAACCTCAACCTTAACGTTGACCACACGGTGACCCTCTAGTCTCTCTCCTCCTCCCTGCACCCTCCCCCCCTCCCCCCAGGCGTCCCCAAGCAGACTGAGTGGCTCCTGGAGCTGATGGGCCACATCCGGAACGTGGCCTACGGCAGCGCCTCCGTCGAGTGTGCCGACACCAAACTGGTACGTTTCCCGCCAACACCCGGTTGTGATCACAGAGTTGGGCACAGAATCCACTCTTTAAACATCTCCTGAAGACCGTGACGATGATATCCTCCTCCCATCCCAGGCCACAGACTTCCTGCTGCAGCTGTTTGCCGGCGCCGTGGTGTCGTGGGGGGACGCCGCCGGCCCCCTGCTGCTGGGGCTCCGCCCCTCCTGGTCGTCGTCGCGGGCGGCGGGACTTCCCCCCTCCCTCTGCGGCGAGGAGCGGCTGGCGGAGGGCGCTCTGCCCGCCTGCCTGACCGCTCTGCCCCGCGGCCTGAAGCTGCTGCTGGAGAAAGAGCCCTGGAGTGGGCACTCGCAGAAGGTCAGCCACTAGCGCTACTTGCTACTCGCTACCGCTACAGCTACTGCTAAATTACCGTACGGTACAATAACATCGTGGTGATGACAAGGAACGTCACGTGAAACCCGTTTGTTTGTTTGCAAAATAACTCAAAAAGTTTGGTATGGAATTGGACAAAATGTGTCAGATTAGATTACGTACGGCCCAAGGAGAACAGTTGATTCGATGTTCGGTGCAGATCAGGATCTAAATCTGAATAAAAGAGACTTTTGTGTGTGGTGGAGGTATGCTGTACTGAGGTATGCTGTGCTGAGGTATGCTGTACTGAGGTATGCTGTACTGAGGTATGCTGCTGAGTATGCTGAGGTATGCTGTACTGAGGGCCTTCTAGTTGTTAATGTAACCATCTTACGCTATTATATATATGTATATGTATATATATATATTATATGTATATATATATATATATATATATGTATATGTATATATATATGTATTATATATATATATATATATATATGTATATATATATATATATGTATATGTATATGTATATATATGTATATATATATATATATGTATATATATATATATATATATATATATATATGATATATATATAGTATATATATATATATGTATATATATGTATCTATATATATATAGTATATATATATATATATATATAGTATATATGTATATGATCATATATATATATATATGTATATGTATATATATATATATATATATATATGATATGACTTCTATATATTATGATCTATATATGATCATATATATATATGACTCATATATATGAGTCATATATATATATATATGAGTCATATATGAGATGAGTCATATATATATATATGTATATGTATATATATATATATATATATATATATATGAGATGACTCGTATATATGAGTCATATATATATATATGAGATGACTCATATATATGAGTCATATATATATATATATGAGATGACTCATATATATGAGTCATATATATATATATATATATATATATATGTATGACTCATATATATGACTCATATATATATATATATATATATATATATGACTCATATATATATATATATATATATATATATATGACATATATATATATATATATATATATATATATATGACTCATATATATGAGTCATACATATATATATATATATATATATATATATAGATACTCGTATATATGATCATATATATATATATATGAGATACTCATATATATGAGTCATATATATATATATATGAGATGATCATATATATGATCATATATATATATATATATATATATATATATATATGACTCATATATATATATATATATATATATATATGACTCATATATATATATATATATATATATATATATATATATATATATATATATATATATATATATATATATATATGACTCATATATATGAGTCATATATAGATGAGTCATATATATGAGTCATATATGAGATGAGTCATATATATATATATATATATATCTGTTTCCAAGGAGTGTTGTGTCTTCACACCCCGGTCAGCACTCTCTCATTTCCATCTCTTATTTATTTATTTACTTGGCATCTCTCAAAGTGTGCGTAGTGTCAATATATTATATCTGAAAACGCTGAGGTGGCAGCAATGGACCCGTCTTGTCAGTCGGAGAAGGGCGCCGGCCGCAGGTGTAGCGGCGTGAAAGGAAGCTAGGACCACTCACAGCAGACACAACAACAACAACAACAACAACAACCACCACCACATTGGTGGAATGTCCGACTCGGGATGAGTGGAGGACAAAACTGTCCGAGACTCGTTGTTTCTGAATCGCGCGTGTGTGTGTGTGTGTGTGTGTGTGTGTGTGTGTGTGTGTGTGTGTGTGTGTGTGTGTGTGTGTGTGTGTGTGTGTGTGTGTGTGTGTGTGTGTGTGTGTGTGTGTGTGTGTGTGTGTGTGTGTGTGTGTGTGTGTGTGTGTGTGTGTGTGCGTGCGTGTGTGTCAGTTCCTAGACTGGCTTCTCAGCATTGCAGAAGGCCCCGAGGAGTGTCTGTCCACAGCGTCCATCACGGCTGCCAAAGGTGAGCAGTGAGTCCTGCCTGGTTGTGTTGGCTGTGTGATAACGCAGTCGCCCAATCATGACACAAACCCATCTCCACTAAAGGAGGAACCGGGTATTTCGCCCCCCCCCCCCCCCCCCCGAGTTGAAAATGTACGTGAAGCAAAGAAAATACATAAAGGAAATCTCTTTTCATGTTTTTAATGGATGCAACTTTATGGAATACATGAAAGAAGATATAATGCTCTGTAGCAGTCCTCCCTGGCCACACGCCAGAGGTCCCGTTTTCACACTGAATACGGGTGTCCATACCCTATTAGTTAGTGCGCATCGAATGCACTTTATGTTCACACTCTCTTCTGATTCACGATTCGCTGCGCACCCGATACCAGGTTGTCTGTTCACACACACGCACACACGGGAAGCTAAACCCGTTGTAGTTTTATTGCTTTGCACCCAAACTAGTAACTTCAGGATCGAAACCACCTACCCCAGGGTGGATTAGTTTATGCGCACTAGTTGGGTAGCGAATGCGCATTACACGCCAGTGTGAAAGCAGAAGCGAAGCAAAACTAGTTTTGCAGCGCCGCGAATACCGTATTTTAGCCCAGTGTGAAAACGGTATGAATTGGCTTCTTTAGCGCTCCTCGAAGACCAGGACACAGGGGGATGAGGAATCCGGTTTATTGCAGAGTTTGTAGTTGAATGATGAACAGAACAGAGCAGATGGTCCGTGCTAGAGGTTGTGTGTGTGGTGGCTGGTGCAGCCTCACCAGCCCCAGACTCTAATCAGTACATGGGGCCAGGAGAGGCTGCTTCAACCTGACTCTAATCAGTCTGACTGGGGCCAGGAGAGGCTGCTTCAACCTGACTCTAATCAGTCTGACTGGGGCCAGGAGAGGCTGCTTCAACCAGACTCTAATCAGTCTGACTGGGGCCAGGTGAGGCTGCTTCAACCAGACTCTAATCAGTCTGACTGGGGCCAGGTGAGGCTGCTTCAACCAGACTCTAATCAGTCTGACTGGGGCCAGGTGAGGCTGCTTCAACCAGACTCTAATCAGTCTGACTGGGGCCAGGTGAGGCTGCTTCAACCAGACTCTAATCAGTCTGACTGGGGCCAGGTGAGGCTGCTTCAACCAGACTCTAATCAGTCTGACTGGGGCCAGGTGAGGCTGCTTCAACCAGACTCTAATCAGGCTGACTGGGGCTAAACGTTTCTCCTTCTCCCCCTCTGATCGTAGCTGCGTTACAAGCCCTGAGGTCGTGTGCAGAGTTCAAGAAGAAGGGTATTTGGACCCGGGCCTACGGCTGGTAGACGGCCAGAGACCCACAGCGTCCTACTAGAACTCTTTAACAGACGAGGAGGAGGAGGAGGAGGAGGAGGAAGAAGCAGCAGCAGAGGAGTTCCTGGCCATCGCAAGCGTTCCCGGCAGAAGAAGAGACCTCGTACAGATCTCTGTGCTGTTCTAGGAGTGGAGCCAAACGTGTGTACAAAGTAATGCTTATTATAGAAACAAGGGCCAAGCTGTTACGTCTGACGGTGAAATAGGACGGTGTTCTCCAGAGCTGCTGATGTCCATGTTTACCGTCCACTCCGTTATTGGTGAAACACGACTGACTGAATCTGTCTGTTGTTTTGTGTGACAATAGCTTGAGGCCATCGCCCAGTATTCTCATATCAATAACACTGCTGGTGTTATTGGAAAGGAATGATTACAAAATGTCTCTCTGCAATAAACATCTCGGTTTAAAGTGTGTTTTGTTTGTTTGTCCTGCGGTGAGTCCAGCCGTCCGGGGCCATCGCTTCACATTACATTTAGATTGCGTGTACATTGAGGAGAAAGTAGAAACATAACATTTTAGCTGCCGCTGCTTTTCCTTCCCCCTCCTCACCTTTTTTACTAGTTTAAAAAACCTTTCAATAGTACAAAAAAACATTTAACTAAACTAAACTAAACAAAACTAAACTAGTCGCTTGACTTCTTCAACTTGCTCTTCCTGTCCCATTTGTCCAGCTGGTGTCTTCTCTCTTTCACCAGCTGCCAGGCTGTAGCGGCGGCGCCTGGTACGGACGGGGGGGGTAACGTTACAGTCAGCAAAAGGCCGAGAAAGAACACACAGTCATGGATACCACATTCACACCGCGTGGAACACTGCCCCGGTAGAGGCCGTCTTTATGGTGGAGAGAGAGACGAGGGGTGCTCTAACCTCCACAGAGGCCGCGTTGTAGGACCAACACCGGTGGCCCTCATAAAGCTTCTTCTAATCATGGGTCTGCTGCTTCTTATGAACCAGGACACGCAGGGTGGAAGACTTATCTCCACTAGGTGAGTCTACTGCCCCGTGTGTCCTGGTTGGTAACGAGACGTAGACCCATGTTGAGTGTGTTGTCCCTACGATGATGCCTCTGAAAAAAAGGGTCTATTGACTGACCGCAATAATGTCAATCCAGTTGAGGGTGAAGAGTGTTCTATTCAGATTCAGAATCTTGGATACGTTGAGATGGGGTTGCTTTTCACACTATGTCCTTAAAGCAGATGGATATAGATGGTTGCTTTCACACTATATCTCTAATAGATGGAGATATGGTTGTTTGCTTTCACACTATATCTCAAATAGATAGAGATAAGCTTGTTTTAACACCATCTCTAAGGTTCCTTTTATCACTATATCTCTGATATAGAGATGAGGTTGAAAAGAGGCAAAGTTCCCTAGCTTTTGGGCTACCTAGGTTTTTTGCATGTGTTTTCAGTGGATTCAAACAAGTCTCAGATGGTCTTACCGACGGCGAGAACCAACAGGTAGCTCTTCAAGAAGACAGGGACTCGGTTTGGTGAGGAGATGGGCAGCAGAACCTGGCCTTCGCCGGCCTTCACTAAAGGATCCAGCGCCTGGTACATGGTGAGGCCTGCAGAAAGGTGGGACACTGAGGTCATCACAGCGGAATACTGTCCATACATCATGACCATGGACCGAGTAACAAAATGGAACTGGAACATGTAGTAGTAGGAGAACACATAGAGGAACCCGGGGGCGGAGAGCCTGCAACGCACAACGGAACTACACATGTTATAGGAGAACACACAGAGGAAGCAACACAGAACACATGTTATAGAACACACAAACATGTTCTAGGAGAACACACAGAGGAACCAACACAGAACACATGTTATAGGAGAACACAGAGGAAGCAACACAGAACACATGTTATAGGAGAACACAGAGGAACCAACAGAACACATGTTATAGGAGAACACACAGAGGAACCAACAGAACACATGTTATAAGAGAACACAGAGGAACCAACACAGAACACATGTTATAGGAGAACACACAGAGGAACCAACAGAACACATGTTATAGGAGAACACACAGAGGAACCACACAGAACACATGTTATAAGAGAACACAGAGGAACCAACACAGAACACATGTTATAGGAGAACACACAGAGGAACCAACAGAACACATGTTATAGAGAACACAGAGGAACCAACACAGACCACATGTTATAGGAGAACACACAGAGGAACCAACACAGAACCACATGTTATAGGAGAACACACAGAGGAACCAACACAGAACACATGTTATAGGAGAACACAGAGGAACCAACACAGACCACATGTTCTAGGAGAACACACAGAGGAACCAACACAGACCACATGTTCTAGGAGAACACAGAGGAACCAACACAGGACAGGAAGACGTGTTATCGGAGAACACACAGGAACACAGAACACATGTTATAGGATAACACAGAACACATGTAAGAGAACACATGTTATAGGAGAAAACAGAGGAACAAACATAGGACAGAACCACATGTTATAGGAGAACACAGAGGAACCAACAGAACACATGTTATAGGAGAACACACAGAGGAACCAACACAGAACCACATGTTATAGGACATACAGAGGAACCAACACAGAACACATGTTATAGGAGAACACACAGAGAGAGACATTATGACTATTGTCCTAATAACAAAATGCAAAGAAAGATTATTATGGATTTAGGCTTCTGTTGAAAGTTGGATTAAAGCCTTAATTGATGAGATTTCTTTATATATTTGTATAAAAAAGATATATCTATACTTTCTATGGGTCAACTTCTTTTTTTTATTACTGTACCATTTTAAGGAAATTCAAAGTGACCCGACAAAAATGTGTTGGTTTCTGCAATATTGCCTCTGTGTGCAGCTGCTTCCTTTGCCCAACTGTGTGTGTGTGTGTGTGTGTGTGTGTGTGTGTGTGTGTGTGTGTGTGTGTGTGTGTGTGTGTGTGTGTGTGTGTGTGTGTGTGTGTGTGTGTGTGTGTGTGTGTGTGTGTGTGTGTGTGTGTGTGTGTGTGTGTGTGTGTGTGAGAGAGAGAGAGAGACATGGTTGCCATGTCCTGTCCTCTCACACATTTCCTGACATTTTATCACCGGCTTGCAACAGTTTCCTGCACGCTGGCAAGTGGTTAGTTTTTGTGGTGTCGGTTTGTGTTTGTCAACATGTAGAGGGATGTTTACTACGCTTTTATTGTGGTAGCCAGAAGCTGTAGTTGTAACACATTATCATTATGTTCGATGACAACAATCAGAACAATTTAACTCATATAAAGTAACATTCAATGTTCAGGCTAAAAGGAGAAGACTTTCTTGACCCAAGAACATGTACCAATAAATAGATGTATCAATAACCATTAAGTAGGATAGATGGGATTGATTGGCCGTTAAATTACATTACATTACATGACAGTCATTTAGCAGACACTTTTATCCAAAGCGACTTACAATAGTGTGTTTCAACAAAGGAAGGTGAGAGAACAACTCGTCACCAGAAGTCAAAAGTGCATTTCATTCCTAAGAATGACTGCACGAAGAACTGAACCAGTTCTCAAGTCAGTACAATAAGTTCAGGTAAAAGTCAAATAAGGTAAAAGTACAATGAGTTGGCAAACAATATCTACCTGACAATCTACTTAGACCATCTACCCAGTGAGAGAAGATGCGCTAGGGGGAAGGATCCCGGTAGTGTTTCTCTTTTAAACGATCTATCAAAGCGTGTCCCAGTGATGACGGAGAAGCACCTGTGATCAGGACGGTGATGCTGACTCACCTTCTGTGGCGGCTGCCAGCAGGTACAGGGGGACGGACAGGGTGTAGCTCCACAGCATCCCCGGAGACTTGTAGCCCATCACACGCAGGAGCTCCTGGGGGTACCTGGACGGCATCATCATCAATCAGCGTCATCATCGACACGATCAATATCATCATCAGCTTTGCCTTCTCATTCTTTATCATTGGTACCATCGTCGTCATCACCGTCAACCTTTATCATCATCTGTATCATCTGTATCATCATCAACTTTATCCTAATAACATATCAACTTTATCATCCGCTTTATCATATATTATCATCCTCACTATATCATCAATCTTCATCATCTATAACATCATATTTATCATAAATGTTATCATCATCGTCCAACTGTGGGTACAAAATGTGTGTAATGTGTGTAGTTTTTATTGATTATTTTAAAGACATCCTTCGTTTTTTAGGTTAATTGTAGAAGTGGTATACTGATAAACACAAACATATACTGATAAACACAAACATATACTGATAAACACAAACATATACTGATAAACACATCAAACATATACTGATAAACACAAACATATACTGATAAACACAACATATACTGATAAACACAAACATATACTGATAAACACAAAACATACTGATAAACACAAACATATACTGATAAACACAAAACATATACTGATAAACACAAACATATACTGATAAACACACAAACATATACTGATAAACACAACATATACTGATAAACACAAACATATACTGATAAACACAAACATATACTGATAAACACACAAACATATACTGATAAACACAAACATATACTGATAAACACATATACTGATAAACACATATACTGATAAACACACTATACTGATAAACAAACATATACTGATAAACACATAAACATATACTGATAAACACAAACATATACTGATAAACACAAACATATACTGATAAACACACAAACATATACTGATAAACACAACATATACTGATAACACAACATATACTGATAAACACAAACATATACTGATAAACACAAACATATACAGACGCGCTGTCCTCTTTATACACGGTTCTACTTGTTATATCACAGATGATAACCAATGTGTTACGACGTAATCTTTTTTATTATAAATAATACTAGAGACTCTTACCGGTGTGTGTGTGTGTGGTGTGTGTGGGTGTGTGTGTGTGGGTGTCTGTGTGTGTGTGTCTGTGTGTGTGTGTCTGTGTCTGTGTGTGTGTGTGTGTGTGTGTGTGTGTGTGTGTCTGTGCTGTGTCTGTGTGTGTGTGTGTGTGTGCGTGCGTGTGTGTGTGCGTGCGTGCGTGCGTGCGTGCGTGCGTGTGTGTGTGCGTGCGTTTGCACATATACCTCAAGAGATCAAGGACGTTCCACAAGAAGAACTGAACACACACCACCGGTTTGCTCTGGATCTCCTCCGTCAGGACGATGGTCAGTAGCAGTAGATTCCTCTCCACCACCTGCAGGCACATTCCAATACACACGTGGTGGTGAAAATAAAAGCCCAGACCTCAACCCACACCCACACACACACCACACACACACACACACACACACACACACACACACACGCACAGACACGTCATCCACAATGACTTGACTTGACAAACATCGGTTGCGCAAACCTGAAACAGGCGAGGCAGGAGCCAGCTATTGTCGATGCCGTCCGCGATGTGGAAGGGCTCCAGCACAGTGAGCAGCTGGCAGAGGGTCATGACCACTCCGATGGAGTAGAACGTATCCGCCAGGCTGTCTGGGAAGACACAGAGAAAACCACCCGTCACCAAGACGTGACTTCCATCTATCTTCTCGACGAAGACCTGAGCCAGGTCCACCACCCATGACGTTCCCCCCCCCCCCCTACCCTACCCTACCTCGGCCGAACATGAGGAACCGCGCCGCCATGTTGGCCAGGATCCACGTGTGGCCGCAGAACTGGAACATGTTGTAGGAGAACATGTAGAGGAACCGGGCGGAGAGCCTGCAAACGCAGAATGGGAACTACAATGTTATTAGGACAACACACAAAGGAACCAACACAGAACACATGTTATGAGGAGAACACACAGAGGAACCAACACAGAACACATGTTATAGGAGAACACAGAGGAACACAGAACGGGAACACATGTTATAGGAGAACACACAGAGGAACCAACACAAAACACATGTTATAGGAGAACACACAGAGGAACACAGGACCAAAACACATGTTATAGGAGAACACACAGAGGAACACAGGACCAAAACACATGTTATAGGAGAACACACAGAGGAACACAGGACCAAAACACATGTTATAGGAGAACACACAGAGGAACACAGGACCAAAACACATGTTATAGGAGAACACACAGAGAGAGGAACCAACACAGAACACATGTAATAAGAGAACCAGAGAGACCAGAAAGGAAAAATGCGAGGAATGCATCGTAGTCGCTTCGCGGCGCGCTTCACTGCGCCTGTATATCAGTAACTTAACCACTACTACGACTACTACTACTACTACTACTACAACTACTACTACTACTACTACTAATATATGTATAGATGTGTATGTATTCTGCTCAGTCGTAAAGTACACTAAACTGCGTGTTGTTGTTGTTGTCGCTTACCACATCTGGACGGCCTGTGGTGCAGCTTGCTCCGACGCGTCTCTGTCTGTTAGTTTTCTTTGTTTTTGGCACATCGCTGCGAAGGAGTTTGCAACCCGCACGCATCTGACAGGGGAGGGGGGGGCTGCATGGGAGACATACCTAACCCCAACCCTAACCCTAACTCTTACACCTAACCTCTAACCCCTAACCCCAACCCTAACCCTAGACCCTAACCCCAACCCTAGACCCCAACCCTAACCCTTACACCTAACCCTAGACCCCAACCCTAACCCTAGACCCCAACCCTAACCCTAGACCCCAACCCTAGACCCCAACCCTAACCCTTACACCTAACACCTAACCCCAGACCCTAACCCTAACCCTAACACCTAACCCCAACCCAAACCCTAACACCTAACCCCAACCCTAACCCTTACACCTAACCCCTAACCCTAACTCTAACCCAAACTGGGTTTCCAACAGCCGAAGCGAATTTTTTAAGCGAACTCGCACCAAGCAACAAAAAAATGGAACTGCGAATTAGTTTTGTTTCCACCAACAAGTCGGAGCAAACAAATACACGTCATCGATGACGGTGATATTTTACCGGATACCATATTTTTTGTATTGTAAATTGACACCAGGGGGGGTAGACTGTGAGTCAGTGTTTCTCAAGTGTCACCACAAGAGGGCGCTGTTGCTACGCGTCGGCTAAAAAACAGCGTGTATATTTTCTTTAACTAGAAAAGACTTGGGGACAGGGCTGCTGATCCCTGGCTCCGGGAAGGGGGCCCCGGGCTTCCTCCGGGCAGGGTAACCTCAGACCTTACCAGGAGCACTAGGCTCCAGACAACACTGCTCTCAGGTTCACAGGGACACCCACACCTCTCCACCACGGTAAGGTGATGGTTCCCGGAGAGGAAACCGGTGGATTGTCTACTCCAAGTAGGGAGGGAGTCCTTACCTCAAGTGAAGGAGTTCAAGTATCTCGGGGTCTTGTTCTCGAGTGAGGGGAGGATGGAGCGTGAGATTGACAGGAGAATAGGTGCAGCGGGAGCGGTATTGGGTGCACTTTGGTGCACCGTTGTAACCAAAAGAGAGCTGAGCCAGAAGGCAAAGCTCTCGATCTACCGATCTGTCTTCGTTCCTACCCTCACCTATGGTCATGAACAATGGGTAATGATCACGAATACAAGCGGCCAAAATGAGTTTCCTCAGGAGGGTGGTCTCCCTTAGGGATAAGGTAAGAAGCTTGGTCACTTGTGAGTAGAGCTGCTGCTCCTTGGCATAGAAAGGAGCCAGTTGAGGTGGTTCATCTAGTAAGGATGCTTCCTGGTCGCCTCCCGAGGGAGGTTTTCCAGGCACATCCAACTGGGAGGAGACCACGGGGCAGACCGAGGTACAGGTGGGAGGAGACCACGGGGCAGACCGAGGTACAGGTGGGAGGAGACCACGGGGCAGACCGAGGTACAGGTGGGAGGAGACCACGGGGCAGACCGAGGTACAGGTGGGAGGAGACCACGGGGCAGACCGAGGTACAGGTGGGAGGAGACCACGGGGCAGACCGAGGTACAGGTGGGAAGAGACCACGGGGCAGACCGAGGTACAGGTGGGGTGATTACATCTCCACACTGGCCTGGGAACGCCTCGGGATCCCCCAGTCAGAGCTGGTCCATGTTGCCAGGGAGAGGGAAGTTTGGAGTCCCCTAATGGAGCTGCTACCTCCGTATAAGGGGTAGACGATGGATGGATGGATGGAAATACACATATATATACGTATATATTTTAATGTTATTTTATCGCTACTTAGGTCAATTGACACCACAGTGTGGTCACCTGTTATTTAGGCCTGTTGTAGTAGACCGATTGCAGGCCTTTCTATATACATATATGTCAGTATGAATGGTTTTGGGTGATGTGAGACATTAAAATACAATCGTTGAGATGTTATTGATCTATAATAACATTACTAATAGTTGCTAACCCCAAATTGTATTCACACAAGTGCACCTCTAGGCCTTACGTGAAGATATGCGCCTTGAGCCATGTGCAAACGTGTGTGTGCATGTGTGAACGGATGTGTGTGTGTGTGTGTGTGTGTGTGTGTGTGTGTGTGTGTGTGTGTGTGTGTGTG
Source organism: Muraenolepis orangiensis (assembly GCA_027704905.1). Taxonomy (NCBI): domain Eukaryota; kingdom Metazoa; phylum Chordata; class Actinopteri; order Gadiformes; family Muraenolepididae; genus Muraenolepis; species Muraenolepis orangiensis. Next base: position 17,599,051 of record CM051021.1, on the reverse strand, counting down.
TGTGTTGGAAGGCGATCCAGTGTGCAGCTGTTGCACAGGAACGAGATACGTGGTCCACTACTGCCCCCTACAGGCGTTTATTATTAGTATTATTATTATTATTTTTGGCTCAAAACTGAGCGGTTCTGGCTTTGTTTGAGTTTCCTCCACCCTCGTCGATACGGTGAAGTCGTTCCTGGTTTATTTGCAGTACAGATGAAACAATTCAGCCTACTTTTAGCTGGAAGATACTGTGCTCTGCTGGAGGCAGCTCCAGTGAACTGCACCGACACCATGAGATCCACTGACAGGAGGCCCAAGTAGAGTCAGTCAGTCAGTCAGTCAGTCAGTCAGTAGGTCAGTCAGTCGGTCAGTCAGTCAGTCAGTCAGTCAGTCAGTCAGTCAGTCAGTCAGTCAGTCAGTAGGTCAGTCAGTCAGTCAGTCAGTCAGTAAGTAGGTCAGTCAGTCAGTCAGTCAGTAGGTCAGTCAGTCAGTCAGTCAGTCAGTCAGTCAGTAGGTCAGTCAGTCAGTCAGTCAGTCAGTCAGTAGGTCAGTCAGTCAGTCAGTCAGTCAGTCAGTCAGTCAGTCAGTAAGTAGGTCAGTCAGTCAGTCAGTAAGTAGGTCAGTCAGTCAGTCAGTCAGTCAGTAAGTAGGTCAGCGCAGTAAAACCGCCATGTAAACACTGGCCTTGTGTTGTGGTATTTCCCTCATTATTTCCCTCATTGGGCCTACCGCTCTTTACTCCTTTATTTAGTACCGCTATCTACAAATAGACATAGGCCTATAATATACCTAGTGTGATGGTTTTGGTCGTTGTTCTGTTTCAACGTAGGCCCACCGATCGCTGTTCCTATACCCTAGAGGGCACTCAGTGGAGCGCATACCTCCGCCACACCGGAAATCCGGATCTCATGCGCCCAAATCGAATCAACTGTTCTTTGACCCATCTATCTAACAATTCCGTGCATAACTTTTTAAAAGAGTTATGTCGCTTTAACAAACCAACAGGGGCGAACACATAACCTCCTGTCCATCGTCGATGGCGAAGGCCTTAAACACGTTCTGTATAAATCGATCACGTGGGAACTGTCCGTGGTTCTGAAATCGCATCCCCGCGTCATTCAAGATTCAAGATAACTTTATTTATCCCGAGGGAAATTAAGGTGCAACAAAAACTAAATAACAACAAACTAAACTAAACTAAACTAGTATAAACAAAATATAACTAAATGAAATCTAAATGAAATCTAAATGTATTGACAGATGAATTGCACAAGTTACAGTATTATTACAGTAATACGTAGGTATATACAATATATACAACAATACGTATAGTGCAAATTGGCAGTAATAAATTCGGGCCCAAAGTGCAGCTGTATAAGTATGTATGTGGAGTTCAACGACGACCACGGGGACCACGGGGTGTGGATGACCACTGATAATCCACACCCCAGTGGGCCAGTGAGGTTTTTACGCAAACCGTACCGAAGGGGGGGGGGGGGGGGGTCAGAGTTATTTAGGACTAAAAGCTGCATAGCAACACCATATTCCCGCCACGGTGCCATGCTGCACTTGCGCGATTCTGGCGCGTGGTGCGGTGCGCCCTTGGGTTCGGACCACCGGGCAGACGCCGTCCGAGGTGTGTAACAAAACACTACACGGACATTTTCTCAGCCCCTATTCTAAAATAGCTGTTTTGACATTTCGTCACTGCGTCTATATGTGTTGTTGCATGTGGTACAATGTTTTAAAACGGTCCCTTGGAGTCATCCGTCTCCAACGGGCGCTTTGGCACCCAAAGTCAAGACGAAATAACTGGCTCAAATGGACCAGACAGCGTCGACATGGATGTGAGTGATGACTCCTTCGTCTTCTCCTGTTTTAATTTGTATTAGTTATAGCCTGAGTTTAGACTCTGCGTCCCGGGGGTAGGGTGGGAGGTGGTGGACGGTGTGTGTGTGTGTGTGTGTGTGTGTGTGTGTGTGTGTGTGTGTGTGTGTGTGTGTGTGTGTGTGTGTGTGGGGGGGGGGGGGGGTCCAAAGGCGACCCCCACCCAGTGGTATCCGAAACGTCACCGCCGAGACAGCGCGCTAACGACGCGGTCAGGCAAGAGGGGCGCTCACTTCGGCACCACACACACACACACACACACACACACACACACACACACACACACACACACACACACACACACACACACACACACACACACACACACACACACACACACACACACACACACACACACACTTCCAGTCAGAAACAGTCCCAGGGAAGCCGAGCCATCGACCCGGACCACAGCCCCTGTCCTCCTCCGTGAAGCAGTAGATAGCAACAGCCTCTCTGGAGACTCGGCGGTCATGAAGATTGTGGAGGATATGCGCCATCAGCAGCTGCAGCATGAGGCGCCAACCGCGCGTAACGGGGATGGGGACCCCGCGTCCCCAGAGAAGCGACAAGCGGCGGAGCACAAGAGAGCCCCCGCCAAAACCGTGAAGGTGTCGGTACTCAGCGACGGAAGTCCCAAGTCGGTTCTTAAAAACACCAACCGTTGGTGCGCTCATGGCGTGGCTCCCGCGGGACCCGACCGAGAGATTCAAACCCTGGTCACCGACATCACGGAGGGACAGAAAGAGGACGGGGATGTGGATGTCTTTCTTCGGGAAACACTCCCTGCTTCTTCTTCTTCTTCTTCTTCTTCTTCTCCTTCTCCTTCTCCTTCTCCTTCGTCGCCCTTAGTCGAGCCCGCCGAGGAGGAGCGCGTCAAGCCGGTAGATAAGGGAACATCTCAGCCCCGTCCGGTAACACCGGCAACCGAACCAGAACCAGAAGACACCGGACTCACAGTGACCCGGTACAAGGTGTCCCGTGTGCACACGCCACGTGATGACAATGACGATGATGATGATGACGACGAAGAAGATGAAGATAGTTTGGGGCTTTACGAGGAGTTAGTGGCGTGCGTAACGGACGGCGAGTCGCACTACATCACCACGCACGAGATCCAGCTGACGGAGCTCTCGGACGAGGAGGAGGGCCGGGAGCTCGGGGCGGACCTGGGAGAGGACACCCAGCTCTACTCCTTCGTCGACTACGCGCCGTTTGTGGAGGCGGCTGTGGATGGAGGGGGCGGGTCCAGGGCCAGGGGGAGGCCTGTCAATCACGGCACCCGCCCCGTGGAAAGAGATCCCCTCAGCTCGGATGAGAGTCTGTCCAAGACCCCAAGCTGTGGCGCGCCCGGAGGAGGAGGACCGGTCCACCTGTCAATCAAGACAACCTCCCGCGCTATAAATGACCTTAGCAGCGACAGCCAAGAAAAGCAGAACAAAAACCATCCCCCTCCCCATCCTCATCATCATCATCCTCATCATCATCAACAGCATCATCAGCACCATGCGAGCGCGCGCCCCGGGGACACGCGTGGGGGTCGCCGCTACCCACCCCGGGGAGCGGGGGCACTTCGCGTCGGCGGCGCCAAGTGTTTCATAGCCGCCCCTGGGCGTTTTCACTTCGGCCGCGCGTTAAAAGGCAGAGAGGCGGCGGCCAGCAGCGGCGGCGCGTCCAGCAGCGCTCTGAGCGAACTCGACGACGCGGACAAGGAGGTGCGTCATTTCACGGGCCGCTCGTTCAAGAGCCTGGCGTACCCCTGCCTCGGCGCCCTTCACCTCAGCAGCTCCAGCGAGACGTCCGAGGGGCTGCAGGGCGCAAACCAGCAGCGCTCATGGTCCGCGCTGGTCGACCTCAAGTGCGCCAAACTCGGCATGGATCAGTTAGCGGCGCGTCAGAACCCCACGCCTGTCCGGAGTATGGATCATAAGAATAACAACACTCACACTCACACGGGCGGTTACAAGGGCATCATCAACAACAAAACCATCACTTTGAACAACAACAACTCCTCCTCGTCCACCACGCAGCAGATCGAGCTCCTGCAGCAGGGGTTCGGACGCGCGCACGGCGGCGTGTTTACGCTCACGGAGACGGTGAACTTCAGGTGCAACGTAGAGTCGTCTAGAATGTACGGGGGCGGAGGCGGCGGCGTTGGCGAGGGGTGGGGGGAGAGACGCGCGAACTTTGCGCAAAAAAGCCGCAGCAGCGCGTCGGGATCACGTTCCTCCGCGGCGGATGGGGTTACCGACGCCTCGCTCGGCAGGCAGGGGAGAGGACTCGGAGGCGGCGCTGCGAGCGGCAGGGCGGCGGCTGGCTGTACGACGGCGGCCATGGAGGACACGCACAAGAAGGCCATCTTCGCCTCCAGCCTTCTCAAAAATGTAATCTCCAAGAAAATGCAGTTCGAGGAGGAGCGCAAGATGGAGCGGGGGGAGATTTGCGAGAAGGAGGGATCGGGCCGCGGGAGAGAGCGGCCGCCGCCGCTGCAGCGGCAGGGCTCCCGGTTCTCCGAGGCCGGCTCCGAGATCAACCCCAATATCGTGTGTTTGGATGAGCTGGGGGACATGGTGGACACCAGCTCCTGTGACACCGTCAGTGATTGTCTCAGACGAGAAAAAGACGCGGCCGCCGTGACTCTGACACCTGCACCGGAGACGCGCGTCGCTGCAGACTCGACCACCGTGAGCGACGCCGGAGCGGGAGTCGAACCTGCGAGACGCCCCGGGGCATTCGAGGCAGCCACGAACAGCACGCTGCCCCGGAGCCAAAATAGCGCATTCAGGTCGTGGCGGGACGGCGAGCTACAGTTTCAAAAGGAACGTAAAAGCCATAAAACTCTAGAGGAGACTTCGTTAAAGTTGGAGGAGTTGAACGAGCGCCCGGAGGACGCCATAAACGCCCCGCGCTCAGATCCCGGTAACGATAAGCTCAAGAAAATGTCCCACTTGTTTGTGCCGACCATCCAAATCATGCCCGACGAGGGCGGAGAAGCGGAGACGCACCTGGCGACCGTTAACTATTCGATGGACGGTGCAGACTCCCGCAGACGCATCACCACGTCCAGTCACCGGAGATTAAGATTAACCTGAGAGTCAAAGACAATTATCATCATAATAAAAAGGAGCCGTTTGGAGTCGCTTCGAAACTGCGGCCTCACCACACCATTGGCGGCGGTGGCGGCGGTGGCGACGCGCCCGGTTCACCGCGAGCCGAGGACTCCCGGTGCCAAGCGCTCGTTGCCGTTTTGAAAGGTGAGTGCGCGGATAAAGTTCCCCATTTCATGGTCAGGGACATTAGAGACAACAAAGGGAAGCTGCAGACCCCCATACACCAAGTGAGAGACGTGCGTAAACTGGTGAAAAGTTCATACCATTTTGTTTCTTTGGATAATAATAACGACACGAAATCGAACCTGACGACCGGCGGCGAATGTCACGCGGAGCAGAAGAAGCCAGGGCCGTATCGCAAACACGCCTCGGTTTCCCCCATCGTTATCAAATGCCAGTCGGTGAATACAAATAGCAACGGAAAGCAATCTGGAAATCGAATCGAGTCGTTTAGCGGAGAGGCTGACGAGCCGCGGTGTGAGACGGACATGTTCCACAGATCATCGCCAGAGGGCGCCAAAGGTGGCTATTCGTTACCCCAAAGACCGCTGGAAACCCCGAATAAAGATTTATTTGAGTGGAGCCTGGGTTCGAACACCGACACCAATTTGGCGTGGGCGTCTTGCAGACAGGACAAGGCGTCCGACGGCATGGAGCAGGCTCAAGCGGGCGGCGACAACCACAACGCCTTCCGGAAGCTCCAAGCGGCGGTGAAGAGCATGGAGGAGCTGTACGTGTTCGACCGCAACGAGTGGAAGAGGAAAAGCCAGCCGCGGCCTCCCCACGCCGACAGCCACGCCCTCTCCGTGACCGCAAGCGACAAGCGCAGCGGCGGTGGTGGCGGTGCCGGTGGCGAGGGCGCCCACACCACCCGAGGCTTCCCCCCAAACGTCCCCTGGACCCCCCTGGACCCCACCTTCACCAAAGCGGAGGACAGAGACGTCCTCAGACCCTTCCAGCGCCTCACGAGCTACGAAGACAAACTTGGTTTCAAACCGATTCCGGCTAAAACCGTGCGTGACTTCAGCGCGTTAGGCCGCCAGAAAGCCACCGAGAACCGCGCCGACGCCCGGGCTCCGGTGCTGAACCCGGCCCCGCCTCGAACCCCCGGCACGGCCGCCGTGCCCTTCGTCCCCCGGTCCCCCAAGCTGCCCGTGTCCGTGAGGGTCAGCCGGGTGGAGGCCAAGGAGAAACAGCAGGCCTCGGAGGCCCGGGGCCTCCACGCCGACCAGCCGGAGGACTACCTCGCCGTCCCCCTCGGCGCCAGGACCGCCGGGGGCAAGCGGGTCAACCCGGTCCCACCGAGCGCCAGTCAGGAGAAACCGCCGTACCCGTCCGATCCTCAGAAAGCGCCGGGCCCCGTGGCCTCCCCGGAGCCCCCCCCTCCGGCCCCGACCCTCTACAGCCCCTTCCCCCTGGGCATGGTCCCCGCCCAGCCGCAGGTCTTCTGCTTCTCCCCCGCCATGAGCCCCGCGCCGGCCTCCCTGGACCCCTTCCAGGCCACCCAGCGCCGGATGCTGCTGGACCCGACCACGGGCAACTACTACCTGGTGGACACGCCGGTGCGGCCCACCACCCGGCGGCTGTTCGACCCGGAGACGGGGCAGTACGTGGACGTGCCCGTGCCCCAGCATCCCATCACCCCCGTGCCCATGTCCATGCCCCAGATGGCCCTCGGCCCGGCCGGGGCCTACGGCCAGACCTACATGTTCTACCCGGGATTCATGCCCGGCCCGCTGAGGGCGCTCACCCAGCCGCCCCAGCTGATGTGTGTGCCCCAGCCCGAGGCCGTGGCGTCGGACTCGGGCGAGGGGTACACGGAGGCCCCCTACTACCTCGCCACGGGGATGTCGCCCCAGCTGCAGATGAGGGCCCCGCCGGGGACGGGGAAGCAGCCGGTGGTCAGCATCACGTCGCAGCAGGGGCCGCGCATCGTGGCCCCGCCCTCCTTCGACGGCACCACCATGAGCTTCGTGGTGGAGCACCGCTGAGTGGAGGTGAGAGACTACACCTTTGAAGACGCTTTTCTTTTTGTTTGCCCTCCCCACAGTGACAGTATGTGTCCGCGTTGTGATACAACCAGACACGTTTTGTCCAATTTCGTACATAACTTTTTGACTTATCTTGCTTACAGACAAACAGACAAACAGACAGACAGACAGACAGACAAACAGATAAACAGATAAACAAACAGATAAACAGACAGATAAACAAACAGACAGACACACAGACACGACAGTCAGAGAGAGAGACAGACAAACAAACAGATAAACAGACAAATAACAGACAAACAGACTAGAGACAGAGACAGACACAGACAGACAGACAGACAGACAGACAGAAAGAGGTAATAATATGTTTGTTTTCTACAGTGTTTTTTTGATGAACTCAAAACCCTGTGCAGTCAGTTTGAAAAACAACAAACCGGCACCTGACCCTTGACCTCTCTGGTTTTCACTACTATTCACACCCGCCTTTTTAGGATCAAGTATCGATGGATAAGAAACAAAGGACAAAGAAACATTTAGACTCCGGCGTTTGAATAACTGAAATGATTATCTTTAATCCTGGCTTGTCTGGCGCTGCGCCACAAGGTTTGATTTGCTGTCACGCGCTGAGCATATTATCACTCAGCATGAAGTTCCTTGGCCGTTGTTCTGAGTTAAGCGTGTGAGTATGTGACGAGAGAGAGAGAGAGAGAGAGAGAGAGAGAGAGAGAGAGAGAGAGAGAGAGAGAGAGAGAGAGAGAGAGAGAGAGAGAGAGAGAGAGAGAGAGAGAGAGAGAGAGACGGGGAGAGAGGGATAGGGAGAGATGAAAGTGTTCCTGGCAGGGGAAAGGGACAGTCTCCACACAGGTTCCGCTTGTTACCAGGACACCGAGGACAGAGTCAGCTGTCCTAGAACATCAGGACCCTGACTGCAGCCCCGCAAGTGTCACCCTGGGGTCACCTTTTTATAGGCACCGGTCATGTGACCCAGACCCAGAGAGAGAGGGAGAGAGAGAGAGATATAGGGAGAGAGAGGGATAGGGGATATAGGGGAGAGAGAGAGAGGGGTAAGGGAAAGAGTGGGAGAGAAAGAAAGAGATGAAGAGATAAGCGGAGATAATGAGAGAGTGACCGAGAAAGATTGAGAGAGAGAGAGCAAAAGTGTGTAAGAGGGAGAGATTCAGAGGGCAACCGATTGCGAGAGAGTAAGAGATACAAGAGATAGCAACATATTTTGAGAGAGCGGGAGAGAGAGAAGAGAGAGAGAAGGTGTCAGAGAGTGTACGGCGTGAGGAGAGAGAGGAGAGAGAGAGGGGGGAGGAGAGAGAGAGAGAGAGAGAGAGAGAGAGAGAGAGAGAGAGAGAGAGAGAGAGAGAGAGAGAGAGAGAGAGAGAGAGAGAGAGAGAGAGAGAGAGAGAGAGAGATTGGGTCAGAGAGTGTACAGCGTGAGGGAGAGAGAGAGAGAGAGAGAGAGAGAGGGGGGGGGGGAGGAGGAGGAGAGAGAGAGAGAAGGTGAGGGAGAGGAGAGAGTAAGCTATCCTCCCAGCTCTAACATAAACAAACTCAGCAGACCTGGTGGCAGACAGCTGCGGCAGGCCGGGGAACGAAGACTCTGGACTTTCCCCCCTGGCCGGGTCCAGGCTGAAAGGAGAACCTGTAATAAGTAGCGGTATTCTAAACAGCGGTCTCGGGTGACCCCTTTTAAACCCTAAGCAGCTCCACCCGCCACCTCACCTCAGGTTCCCGAGTCCCAAACAGAATTAGGGATACACTATCCGTTTTCAGACCTCTGCGGAGGGAGCATCGTTCCGCTTTCAGAACGGGTCCAATGTTTATTTCTGGAAAATGTAACGGTTAGAACAGTGCAATTAAAATCTGAATATGTGTGAAGCTTATTATAGCCACCCCCCCCCCCCCTGGTGTTGGATCTTCTGTTTTACGGACGTTCTTCGATACGGTGCTATTTAAACCCTCCGCCGGCGGACGCCCTCGAAACCTATACCTTTGAAAGACATGTGTGTGTGTGTGATGTTTCGTGGTGTTTATAGTGGTTACCAAGAGCTTAGCATGTGTCTTTGTTTTAATCCCTGCAGGCCTGACCTTTGACCAGGTTCCGGAGGAGAAGAGTGACAAACACACACACGCACACGCGTGTGGTTTTACGATACGATGCTAATCGCTTGACCCCTACGGATTGTTTTCCGGCGTGAGGAAGATGAAGACGAAGATCCTCCGCCTGTGTTCTAGATTTCTCCGTCGCCATACCGCTCAGGGTCACAGCGGAAGCGCAAACATTCTGTTGGGTTGGTTTTGCGATATGTTTTGTATCCTCGACGCTTAATCGCTTTACAGAATGTATGATCGGCTAACTGAGCCTTGAGAGAGAGAGAGAATGGCGCTCCTTGACAAAAACTGTCTCAAGATTTGTAATTTAGAACAAAAATGTATTTGGTATGGTTCCAAATGCATACATTTGTAACATCCAAATATGAGTCTAAATGTATTTTTATATACTCAAATATGATCAATAATACTTAAGATGCTTCAAATGTTCAGCCCTGCTCAGTTGCCAATTTTACGGTTTGACCTCCTCACTTTACTGTGACGTTTGTTTGCTGTTATGTTTTGTATTCAGAGGCGTAGGGAATAAAGACAAATGGTGGAACTGCAGGCCAGTCCATGCCCAGGCCATTGAGAAGCATCTCAGGAGAGAAAGGGGGGGGGGGGGTGTTTGGGGGGGGGGGGGGGGGGGGGGGGGTGGGTGGGGGTGGTTTACCGATGCTGTTCCTTAGCCATACACAGATCCTCACTTGTCCACTCACAGATTCACTCTTTAGAGTCTGCACAGAGGGGGACTATACATCTATAATCTATACTCTGAAGGCTGCCGTAGTTTTTGAATTAACATGCTCGCTAACGGCCTTTTTCTTTCTGTGATAGATGAGTCTTTTGTGTCGTGTGAAGGACGAGGATTGTGTTGATTGAAGCTTGTGTGGATATTAACTTGTTTACAGGAGGGCTTCTGATAACTGTCATCATGTCAACTCCCTCCCTATTGATCACTTTGGTTTATTAGAACTCTAAACTGTTTACCGTGGTGTGTGTGTGTGTGTTGTGTGTGTGTGTGTGTGTGTGTGTGTGTGTGTGTGTGTGTGTGT